>OW240915.1:16402653-16571622 GCA_933207985.1 Pelobates cultripes | reverse complement strand
CCCCCCATTCTCATTATGGCCCCCCCCCGCCGCCCGGGGGTGGGGGCCGGGGGGGGGGGCAGTAGGTCCCCCCCCATTCTCATTATGGCCCCCACCCGCCGCCCAGGGGTGGGGGCCGGGGGGGGGGGCAGTAGGTCCCCCCCCATTCTCATTATGGCCCCCACCCGCCGCCCAGGGGTGGGGGGAGTACTGCCCCCCCCCTCATTCTCACTGTTTAGGGGTAGGGGCCAATAGTTCTTTTTTTTTGTTTTGTTTTTTACAGTGAGCAGCCACAGGCTGCTCACTGTTTAGTGGACATGCCCCTACTCGCGGTATAGCGAGTAGGGGCATTTGGGAGATTTTTATCTCCCTTGTGCTATTATGGGGGTCATATTGACCCCCATAGAGTGAGAGGGGGTACTGGGGGGGCTTATGAAGTGGTGGGGAGCACTGCTCCCTGCCGCTTCTATAGTTACATATTACAAGGAGGGAGCTGCATGCCGGTAGCTCCCTCCTTGTAATAAACTGAACGAACAAACAAACACTGATACATTGTGCTTGTTTGTTTGTTCGGCTGATCTTTCTATTCACTCATTCGTCTGTCTGATGAATGAATGAATAGATGAAATTCCCGTTCGCATGTCCAGGTGTTTCACTGGGCATGTGCGGGAATCTCAGTGTCTGTCTAGTGTGGGCTGATGACGTTTCCCTGAGGGACTTCATCTACCCACACAAAGATGGCTGCGCCCTGAATATAGATCGGGGCAGAAAATAAGGATTAAAAAATAGGTAATGTGGGGGGCTTAGGGGCATTTAGGGGTGACTAGTGGGTCAATTGGATGTAGTGGAGGCGGGAGAGGGGTTAAAAAAAAAAACAGAATTCGGCATGACAGTGCCGCTTTAAGTCTTAGTGACAATCTACTTACTAATCACTAAGTTGGCTCTTGTTAGCATTAGTGAGTAGCGATTGACCCACGCTACAAAATTAGGAAAGATGCAAAGTTTTAATGTCTGCCACTATCTCTTAAAAACGAACATTGAAAAAGTCAACAACTGCATACTCTATATACACCCTATAGGTATAGCTCTAAACCAAATAGCATATCAACCATTAATACAGCCAACAGAAATGGTCAGAGATATAAGTTAAAATGCTAGGATAACAGGTCCATAACACGAATATATGTATCTGGAACTATAGCTGAATAGGTTCAAATATGAACTATACATGATTCTGGATCTGTACATCAACCATCATGCAAAAAAAGAGCAGATATGTCTTGTGTCAATCACAGCTGAAGTGCGCATGCACAGGGTGAGACATTTACACTATCCAGTTGTGGGTGCTATGGCAACGATTTACATTAATGTTAAAGGGACACTGTAGGTACCCAGACCACTTCAGCTCATTGAAGTGATCTGGGTGCCAACTCCCATCACCCTTAACCCTGCAAGTGTAATTATTGCAGTTTTTATAAACTACAATAATTACCTTGCAGGGTTCGGTCCTCCTCTAGTGGCTGTCTAGCAGACAGCCACTAGAGTGACTTCCCAGTTCTTAGACAACTTTTTCATGAGGACCTCACGCTATGCATGAGGACCTCCAGCGTCGCTGGAATCCCCATAGGAAAGCATTTAAATGCTTTCCTATGGGGAGGTCTAATGCGCGTGCGGCCATTGCCGCGCATGCACATTACGTCTCCACCGTCGGTAGACGTCGGCGGTGGAGGAAGTTGGGCGGAGCCTGACCCAGCGCCAAAGGACATCGACTCTGGATTCTGGTAAGTGTCTGAAGTGGAAGAGGAAGTCCATCTATTAAGGAGCCTACTAAACAGTATGATCACAGCCAAGACTGTTTGTGATTCACAGGACCTTGTTACAACCATGAAAGCTCGACAGTTGACTAAACATGTGACTAGAGTTTTGAAATCTGTTGGAATTTTTGTTGTTGTTACTGATAACAACAGCTTACAGCTGATATATAACAATAACAGAGGAATTAGCCCTAATTGGGTGAGTCCCAACACATTCATGCCTAACGATACAAGACCCTTCTGCCGGAAAACCTTCATTATTGTGAACCAAAGCTGTAAAAATTGAATATATGTATTAGATCCAAATTATAAAAATATATGCTATCCTTTATTTTTATTTTTTTATTCAAGGTTTTCTAACCACAAACACAACAACATTTGGGATTTAATTACACTTTAGAAAAGGGACATATTCATCAGTGTGCAATTGAGGAAGCATTGACTTGTAACTGGTCAATTCCTAATTTGCTATATGGGCTAAGTGGCTGAAAATCCCATGTGCCTGACTCCAATCTTTTCCACTCCAATGCATAATATCCTTATATGACTCTAGTCAATTAGACTGCCAGTATTTCCGTCCATGACTGATCTTGTACAGAAAGTTGGAGCTAATCACATTATACGACTTGTCTCCACTTTTACAAATTAATTTGCACCACCTTGAGTTTTTAGTTAAAGAATTGCATAGACAGGCAAAGCAGGGGAATGTTCCTGACCTTGTCTTTCAAACGAATGTGTCAGTGTGCCCTGCACTGCTGCTAGATTTCAGGTTATGCTGAGTGTAGCTGACATGTTTCATTACTTTTGACAAATGCAGAATGCTTTTATCTGCTGGTTTAACTGTAGTGTGTCCTTTGTCAGAGCAAAGACATCTCAAAAGAGGCACATATGCAAACAGAACCCTTTGAAGAATCTCATGAAATAATTTCTAAATTACCAACAATATGGCCACCATTTAAAGTCACCCTTAAATAATCTCTACTGCTCTCGCTGTATTTGCAAAGCTGTTCATTTTGAAATAATATTGAGTAGGGGAGAGGGGGTGGGGGCATCATAATAGATTCATCTTAAATTGTAAAACAACCGTATATGGCTGCCTTAGAGTGATATTAGTGTTTAATTAATTTTTTTTTTAATTCTTTTTTTATAACCTATTCATTCATGAAAAAGGCATAGCGATAACCCCTTCCTCCCCTCCCCCAAAAAGCAGGTTTATATCACCACAAGTATGAGTGTAATATATAGAAAGCTTTTTTATATATAAACATTTTTTTTAAAGGGGCCCGGTCGCGCTATACCACGGCCACAGTGCTGTCCGGGACCCTGAAGATATGGGGCCCATCGGGTGGCCCTAAGTGCGTGGGCCACCCGATGGGCCCCATCAGCGTGCGGGCCCCGGTGCAACTGCACCGCTGGCAGTTCCGCCGTTACATGTGGGGCCCGTGACAACTGTTATGGTTGTCACCCCCTGATGGCGGCCCTGTTGGAAGGTAGGGGTCTAATAAATCTTTAGTTTCTTTTTGCACACATTTTGGACTTGGTCTTTTGTAATGGAAGATTCTGATTCTAGTGGACTCCTGTTACGTTGAGTAAGAACAAGTACAGTTTATAATTCTTGCTGATGTTTATAATGATAATATGCACACTAATGGAGGGGTTACAAAACTAATTTGCATGTCATTATGACAAGCCAATTAATTTGTATATGTAACTCAGGTATGAAAGTGAGACATGATGGGATTCCATGCTAGCGTTTGGTGAGAATTGGTTGAAGTGTTCCAAACAGAAAAGATCCCACATGGCACATTTTGCACCTCTCCCCTGGATTCCTCACTTACAGATAGGTAATGGGGCCAGGAAACTCATGGTTCTGGGGTTCCTGTCTAACCCATGGGCCCTAGACAGCTTCCTAGGGTCGATTTATAGTTAATCCTGCTGTGGTTCCACTGTAAGATTACAAAGCCTAGTAGTTTTATACATTCCCATTTCTTATTGCACTTATCATAGATAGATTTTTCTACCATTCGATTTTCAGTGCATTGCCTAATGACAATGTCTTGCATATTTCCTTTTTGTAAAAATAACCAAGAAGTGCAAAAAAACCCTAGAAAATCACAGATGCATACAGCAGCATCTAAACTTATTATATTCCCGAAACATAAATCTAGTGCTATAACAATAGACCAGCTTTTGTGGCCAAGCTGTCGGCAAATACTGTTATTGTGACGGATTTACCTCTCACCTTTTATTACTGTGTTTACAGAAAAGGCTGACAGATATGTAGAATGCGTTTCACGAACTATAGATTAACCTTACAGCTATTTGAAACGCTTAGCAGTATAAAAGCTTTATTTACAGTTGCCTGGTGATAGGTGCAAGTCGTGAATTACAGTGAACATTTATGACATTGTTTAAAGACTAATAGTTCCAGTGGCACTTTAAAGAGAGCGTAGCACGTTTAAAAAGACGGTGGTTAATTTTATGGCATGTAAAATGGTGATTTATAAGCCTTGAGCTTCAAAATATCCATTGTTTGCTATCATTAGCTCATAGAGCACATAATTAGAAAAAAAACAAACAACAAAACAGGCTTTTTGAGAAAGATAGAAAATACCCCCAGCCCACAAATAAAAAAAATTAAAAAGTGAGGGGATGGAGGTTATATGATTAAAGATGGACATCTTACATAAAATGATCAATTGAATGCATTGTATTATTATAAGTGTACTTAGTTTTAAACAGGACGTACAGCTATGTTTTCCCCATTTTTGAAAGCTGTTTATTGAATAAGGGATTGTAACACGTTTGATATTTTTCTAGCAATGTAAGACATACACAACAGAGGAACAATCCCAACAGCTACAAACACCTGATTTGTAAACGTTTCTGCCACCATAAAACCTTCGACTCATTGAGAAATGTCCCAGGAAAAAGCTGATACTACATTGTGTCTGTCTTAGTTCTTGTACGTCAAGTGCTCCTCGGTCTAGCTCACATGATACAATTTCTCACCTACGCTATGAGACTTTTACAGTGAACGAGCTTGGGCATGGCCACTTGATTACTTCCTGATTGCTCCAATCGCAAAGCTGTGGATAACACTGACAGTAAGCAGATATTAAATGTGGTGTACTATCAGCTATGGCAGCAGCTCCATTAAACTTATCTGATGATTTGAAATTGCTGCCAAATACTGAATACTTGTCCAACTGCAACTGAAAAAAAGCATGGATGGTAACTGGGTAGTGATACATGTAATAGATTTGGAAATTACAGAAAATATTGCAAAGTGGGTCATCCATTAAAAAATGAATTGGGATAAACTGACAACTGAACTACAATTTTTAAACCAAAATAACCAAGTTCCAAAAATAGACAAATTGTAGAATTCTTTCTAGATTTGATATTTTTGCCTATATTTTGGATTCTGCTGTCCACTCACTGCTAGCAAATGTAACATAAAGTTTTTATATTTTTGTTAAGGAGTTTTGAGGGTCTCTGATGGTAAGGAAGTAGCAATTTAACATTGCAGGAGCTTCTAAACTCCAGAGGATGTTCGGCAGAGCCCAAGTTGTCAAACTATGTACTAACGTTTATACTACTTGCACTACATAATGATGTAGTGGTTATAGTGCTTGGAGTGTTCCTTTAACATTGTAAGCAATTAAATTTAAATTAGAAATGTTCTTCGCGTGATTATGACATTTGTACAAACTCCAAGGCAGAGAAATGGAAATTTCTGTATTGTGCAATTTCTGCATTAAGTACAGAGCGAATAATAATTGTTTTATTTATACAGATAAATATGTGCTGAATTTATGGGCATTTTAAAATATAGCCTATACAACAGCACTTAAAACATGACCTTGGCATTTTTCAGTTGGAAAAGTATAAATTGTAACTTGTGATACACTATTAGTAAGCATTCTCTACTTACTGTATACCGTTAAACACGTGTCTCTAATCTGGACATTTTATTTTATGTAGAAAATAGATCCCATTGAAGCTGCATTTGGAAAAAAAAAAATCAATGCATCTCCCAAAGGAGTCAGTTATTTATTATTTTTTATAATCTCTAAAAAGCAGGTCCTGTGTTAAAATTAGATTCTCATTTCTTAATGTTCTGCAACTCACTGTAAAATAGATTTTAAAAAAGTATCCATATATGTTTAAAATCTGAATTCCTGTGCTATTAGCTGGACCTTAAAAGTTACTCAACTCACTCTCCAGTCCATATCGTACTCATATGGGATTCCACAGGGGTGGTAAGGAAGGGGTTCCTCCCCTCTTTCCAGGATTTTTCAAATTGCTCTTTAAAAAATGTTCTCGCACAGCCAATGGTCCGAGGTCCTGGCTGAGGATGAGGGCCCATCTCCAAGCCACTCTGGAAGGATCCATTGTGTTTGCCTTAAAGTTAATTAAATTTGAGAACCTTGCAAATAAGCACGGCCACCACCACAGCCAATTATTTGTTAATTTTTTGGCCTGCCAGCCTGCCAGGCATCCACAGGAGAGACCCTGCTTGTCACAGCAGCCTGCCACCCGGGACAGTGGTACAGGATCCCGGCACTGTTTCACCAAAGCCACAAATTTTGAAGGCACGTATATTTATTTATTTGGGGGGACATAATAAATACACTAGTGCAGGCTAAATGAAAAATTAATAATAAAACACAGAGTAGAGTTAAACATTTAAAACTTCCCAAACCTGGAACGTAAACATATACAACATATATACATTTTAGCGGCTTGTGGAATACTTACAGCTGTGTTTCTAATAAGTGCATAATAAAATGTCATATCTGAAATATGAGATAAGCAAAGCCGACCCAGCATCAAAGTAAGCTAGTGTGCGCCCACTTTTAGGAAGTGCTGCATTCCATGTCCTGGTGGTTTGTCTTTTATTCTACACATGTCCTGGAGATTTTGCAAAGAATACATTAATGCCTTGACGACAATGGACTTCCCATTCGCACGATTTGTGGATGACTGATCCACTATCATACTAATTTATTAATGGATCCAATTAAAATAAAATAAGACTGTGTTCTCTCTCTCTTAAATGTATAAATTAGGGATGAAATTCTCCATTCACCGTTAGCAATTGGAGAGTGAAAATCCAGCCCTGGTGAGTATGCATTGAAAATTTAGAATCTGCATTTGGTGTAATCATGCACAAACAAATGACAATTATATAAAATAAACAATATTTAAATACATGACAATTACCACAGTACTAAGAGACACTCATAGCAGCAGAATGTGCCCACAACACCAGATTGCACCTACAGACTCTAAAACTTATATATTTTGCATATACTTTGAAGTACCAGGTTTGGATGTATGCTTTTCTTTACTCTGTGTTTTATAATGATTATTTTCACTTATCCTGCACTAGTGTATTTATTATGTTATTCCTTCCCCCCCCGCCCCTTTTCTCCCCCCAAAAAAAGTCCGGGCGTCCTGTACACCTGTCTTAGATGTTTTGTAATGTGAGGACAGTAAAGAATTGCCTCCAGCAAGCACAGGTCTTGTGGCTTCACAGTTGTTCCTGCTGTGCAGAGTGGTGGTAGGGTATTCAGCTCTGCACATGGACATCCTTTATTGCCCCGAGTGGCAGTGTACCAGCACCAGACTCGCACTCTCACTTTTCAAGTGGGCTGCCCTTTTTTGACAAGCCTGCTCCCTAATTTTATCATGGTCTTTCCATCCCATTGGTCTTGGCACACCGTTTCTCAGAGGTATTACGTTTACAGGTACCATAATAATAATTTGTATTTCAAAAGTATCAGCAACACAACTGTTAAACTAAATGTAAATCTTACAAAAGAAAACAAAACTGTGAACTATAGCGAATTGAATTCTGAATAGCATCATTTAGGCCAAAAACCAAAGTATGGGTACTTAGAACTACGGTATAGTCACTTGTTGGCTATTTTGGTCTGAATGTTGCATTTTGATTTTTAATGTGCTACAAATCAGAGTTTAGTTAATAAACCCCTCTGTGTTGGAGGGAGTGGTTCAGACACCCTACCGTATATTCCAATCAATAACACAGCTTTATTGTACAAATGATGGAGAGACTTAAGTTAGATAGCAGAGTGTGCTGTAGTGGTCATGGTGTTTGAAGTGTTCCCTTAAGCATGATTATATTAACACCACCAGGGGAACTAAGCCAGTAATTGCATGTGACTACAAGTCATAACTCTTTCTATGAACCTCAAACGTACCAACTTTGGCAGGTCTGATATTAGTAGGTGTTAGGCATAGCTGGTTGACATGGCCATGCCGCACTGTAAAAAGGTGCGTGTCGCCATGGAGTGCATGCATGCTAGGTTTACAGGCCAAGCAATATGGCTGAATGCTTACATTTTCATTTATTAAACTACCTCAACTTCATTACAAATAAAGTGCAAGAGAGATTGCTAATGTGCTTACCGTATATTTGGTGTGTGTCAGTTGCTTAGCAGGACTGTCCCGTAAAACTGATTGTCCACGTTACTCTCATCTCCATTCCACAATTGTTCAGCAACCCTTTTTTCTGGTTGAAAGTAAGCATTTAACATTTTAATACAAACCTAGGAAAAGCACAACTTGAACTTCAGTGATCGGGTAAAATCAGCAATTAGTGTGGGAATCCAGTGCTGTTTTATAGGCGAATGAGTGGAGAGGCCTTCTCCGTATGGTAACAGGAAATTAGTGACTATGATACGTCATCTTGACTCGAGAGTTTGTGTCCATTTCTAGTTACAGAGGATCACTGAACTAAGACCTGGAATCCATCCATTCTCGTACCCCTATAAATGAGTAGAGTAGTGGAAAATTAAAGATATAGCCGTAGATTAAGAGACAGGAGCAGTGGAGCAGTTACCTGCAATGGAGGTTCCATTTGGAATGATTCATGTTCTCAGACATTCCGAATGCCCACTTTATATTCCAGAGAACTCAAAGATAATAACTCAAAAGAGGAATATCCACAACGTCCTTAGTCCTGGATATCAAAAGGCTCAAAATGTATAAAGCCAACATAATACCAGGTGCTATAGGCTTTTTGTATGACATTATGGATTGAATACAATTTGCAGTGATACCTCCACAAATAGCTGTGATTAGTCTCCTTGTACGCCTGCTCTGGAGATTAAAACCGTTTGTCCTTAGTTATATATGACCAATTTTCTTTGTAAACAGTCAATACACATGAATGTTAATACTGTAATGACTGACTATGACATAAAACGTGGGTTTGAGCTGTCAATAATTTTCTGTGCGTTAATTGGCCGTTCGTCCATTAGCAGCGTTTATATTGCGTTTTAGAGAGCAGGGTTGCTGTATACAAAACAGCGTGATTTAACTCATTTACAACAACGATACTTGTCAATGGAAATGGAAGTGTTTATAGTAAAGGATATGTGTCACAGATATCTCATCTGCAATTAAGTTAAAGCAATTTGCCAACACAATCGATATTCTATTTTTATCTGTTAACAGGGTTACTAATGCCTGCTTTTGCAAATCCGATTTTCTAACTCATTTATTTACCCATTGGGGTTAAAGTAACTGCCATTAGTATGGCCTAATACTGCCAAAACAGCTCTGATGCATTGGGCATGGACTCCACAAGACCTCTGAATGTGTAATGTGGTATCTGGCACCAAGATATTAGTAGCAGATGCTTTAACCCCTGCAAGTTGTGTGGCCTCCATAGATCAGGTTTGTGGTTTCAGCACAATTGGATTCAGATCTGGAAAATTTGGAATATAGTTCTTGCCCGTTGAGGCTAAGGAACTGATCTCTTGCATTGTTTTCTCTCTGCACACATAGATTGCTTCAACAGTTTCTACGAGCCTTTGTCTAATTCCCAGCATATCCTGAAGCCTTTTCCCTGATACGTTTTCATATGAGAGCATACTATAGTGTTCAATGTTCTTTTTTTTGTGTTTTACTTTTCATGTCAAAACTTTAATGAGGCTGATAAACATTTTATGTAAAAGAAAACATTAGCTGAATGCGTTTAGATCAATTTTTGATTTAGAAATTATCCATGTCTTAAACAGCAATTTCAAGCTGAAAGCGGATCAGATTTTTTTATTAAGCATTATATACAAAATGCATTAAAAAAACTAAAAAACACTAAAGGAAAAAAGAAAATCTTTTTCAAAGAAGCATTCTTAGCACCATAGAAAAAAACTACCACAACAAGAGGACATAGTCTTAAATTAGAGGGGCAAAGATTTAAAAAGAATTTCAGGAATTTTTGCTTTGCAGAGAGGGTAGTGGACGCATGGAATAGCCTTCCAGCAGAACTGGTAGAGGTTAACACAGTGTGGGAGTGTAAGCATGCGTGGGATTGGTTTGTCTTTTAATCTATACATGTCCTGGAGATTTTGCAAGGAATACATTAATGCCTTGATGACAAACTTCCCATTCACATGATTTGTGGATGACTAATCCACTATTATACTAATTTATTAATGGATCCAATTAAAATAAAATCAGACTGTGTTCTCTCTCAAACGGATAAATTAGGGATCAAATTTTCCATTCACCATTAAGGAACACTATAGTCACCTAAATTACTTTAGCTAAATAAAGTAGTTTTAGTGTATTGATCATTCCCCTGCAATTTCACTGCTCAATTCACTGTCATTTAGGAGTTAAATCACTTTGTTTCTGTTTATACAGCCATAGCCACACCTCCCCTGGCTATGATTGACAGATCCTGCATGAAAAAAAAAACTGGTTTCACTTTCAAACAGATGTAATTTACCTTAAATAATTGTATCTCAATCTCTAAATTGAATCTTTAATCACATACAGGAGGCTCTTGCAGGGTCTAGCAAGCTATTAACAAAGCAGGGGATAAGAAAATCTTAATTAAACAGAACTTGCAATAAAGAAAGCCTAAATAGGGCTCTCTTTACAGGAAGTGTTTATGGAAGGCTGTGCAAGTCACATGCAGGGAGGTGTGACTAGGGTTCATAAACAAAGGGATTTAACTCCTAAATGGCAGAGGATTGAGCAGTGAGGCTGCAGGGGCATGTTCTATACACCAAAACTGCTTCATTAAGCTAAAGTTGTTCAGGTGACTATAGTGTCCCTTTAGCAATTGGAGAGTGAAAACCCAGCCCTGGTGAGTATGCATGGACGTGCACAGACAATTTGTTGTAATGACATCCATGCTCTGCCCCCTTTTGACAGTGTCATGAAGGGGAGGGGCATAGTCATTATCACATAAAGCACAGGCATGCAAAGGGTTGAGAAATCTGGTAGAAAATCTTCATAGAAGAATCAAGTTGCCATTGTCTGATTTGTGTTGCCATTTCTAATCTGTTTTAATGTTAATGCGATTCAATGCACCACGTTAGTCATACACACATAATGAAGCTATAACATAAGGCTAGGGACTAATAAAAGTATTTAGAAAATTGGGCAGACTAGATGGGCCAAACGGTTCCTATCTGACGTCACATTCTCATAGTGTACAGTTCAAAGTAATGGCTATAGGGAACCGTTTATCATAAACCAGAACTCTACTCAGAACCAATTGCACAAGGACCCTACTCACTACCCATTGCACCAAGACCCTACCCAGTACCCAGAGCACCAAGACCCTACCCAGTACCCAGAGCACCAAGACCCTACCCAGTATCCATAGTACCAATACCATACCCAATATCCATAGTACCAGGACCCTACCCAATACCTATTGCACCAATATCCTACCCAGTACCCAGAGCACCAAGACTCTACCCAGTATCCCTAGTACCAGGACCCTACCCACTACCCAGAGCACCAGGACCCTACCTAGTACCCATTGCACCAGGAACCTACCCAGTACCCAGAGCACCAAGACCCCACCCAGTACCCAGAGCACCAAGACCCTACCCAGTACCCATAGCACCAGGACCCTACACAGTACCAACTGCACCAAGACCTTACCCAGTATCCAGAGCATCAGGACCCTACCCAGTACCCATAGCACCAGGAACCTACCCAGTATCCATAGTACCAGGACCCTATCCAGTACACATATCACCAGGACCCTACCCAGTACCCAGAGCACCAGGACCCTACCCAGTATCCATAGTACCAGGACCCTATCCAGTACCCATATCACCAGGACCCTACCCAGTACCCATTGCACCAAGACTCTACCCAGTATCCATATCACCAGGACCCTACCCAGTACCCATTGCACCAAGACTCTACCCAGTATCCATAGTACCAGGACCCTATCCAGTACCCATATCACCAGGACCCTACCCAGTACCCATATCACCAGGACCCTACCCAGTACCCATTGCACCAGGACCCTACCCAGTACCCATTGCACCAGGAACCTACCCAGTACCCAGAGCACCAGGACCCTACCTAGTACCCATTGCACCAGGAACCTACCCAGTACCCAGAGCACCGGGACCCTATCCAGTACCCATTGCACCAGGAACCTACCCAGTACCCATAGCACCAGGACCCTACCCAGTATCCACAGCACCAGGACCCTACCTAGTACCCATTGCACCAGGACCCTACCTAGTACCCATTGCACCAGGACCCTACCCAGTACCCATAGCACCAGGACCCTACCCAGTATCCACAGCACCAGGACCCTACCTAGTACCCATGGCACCAGGACCCTACCCAGTATCCATAGTACCAGGACCCTATCCAGTACCCGTAGCACCAGGACCCTACCCAGTACCCATTGCACCAGGACCCTACCCAGTACCCATTGCACCAGGAACCTACTCAGTACCCACAGCTACAACATTTACAGCTGTATTTACAATGAAGAATACACAATGCCACACTTTAAAGGAACACTATAGGCACCATAACCTCTTAATCTATTTGAAGTGGTTATAGTGCCAGGATTTCCCTGTCACTGTCCTTTCATATAGCATTAAACTGTTTTTAATGGTTTAATTCTAAACGAGAGTCCCCAGCAGCCCTGTCCCCTCAGTGCTGCTTGTACTAATGAGGAAGCATTAGCCTGAGCAGCAATGAGTGTCAGCTGACTGTATTCAGCCTATCACAGTTCTCATTGCGGGCATGAATCGGTATGGCTACAAAGTAGTGTGGGAGCTCTGCCTTAGCCACACACCTCCAGTGAAAGCCAGAGGCCCTCATTCAGTGTCAAACTGTTCAAAGATGGTCTAACACTAAGGAACAGGATAAGGGGACTCTGGGGAAATGAGATGAAGTGGTTATAGTGCCTACAGTGTCCCTTTAAAGTTTAGCTGTGTCACTGCAGAACTTTGTGAAATTGATGTTCTGCAAACCTTTAGGAAAGTGATGGGAAAATCATTTCACAACCTTTTTAGTTCCCAGTTTAGCCATAAATGACACTTTCATCTATCCATTATACATCCCTTTGACATTTCGCAGTGCTTTATAAATAATTGTGTGTTAATACATGATTAAAACTATGCAAGGTATCCAAAATGTGAAACATGCAATTACTCACATGCATCAAAGTGCTATAATGGGTGTAATTTTAGTAAATAAGAAGGCACCCCTTACATTAGCTGGAATTGTGTAAATTGCACAAATTACTGAGTTCTTCTTTCTGTGTAAAGAACATAATTCTATTTTGTTTGACTTAATCTGCATTTAAATTAACATGCTGTGCTAGAGTGTCTGCCATTACACTTTCAAACTTTTCTTTATTTTTAAATATATATGAAATGTTCAATTTGCACTTAACGTAAAAGAATATTATGTTCTAAAGTGCAAAGACATACAGCATGAAATGCATTTGTAAGGTTAGATTTTAATGAAAGAATATTAAGGTTACTGGAGTTTTGTTGCTGGTAAGTATTATAAATAATAATGCACGGCATTATATGTACAGGAAAATGATCTTTTGTGCGATCTATAATGCAGAGAAATCGCTGGCGTTTACGTGTGTGATATGTATATTTTAATGGCAACGCTGTATTTTCGTAGAGCCTTTGCATCTGAAGCTTAATCACTGCTTCCGTTTAATGCATAATGAGAGGTATTGAGATGTTTCACATAAATATATACAATATTTAAAAAACTGTGTGCCAGTCACATTTCAGGGAAAATGTTTTTTGGGACAGGGGGTAAATTATTAAAAGTAGAGATAGACTTTTGGACAAATTGTGCCAATGGTGAAGCCAGGCATTGAAAGGCAATACTACAGTCCTTCCAAGCAGGGCATTCCAGCCATAGAACACTTTTGAAATGCTGTTATATGAACACATATCCCCTGGAATCCCCAGCAAGCATATTCAATTGGCAGCTTGTACTACATTTTGTGGTGTCTCTTCTCTGGATGGATTAGAGGGACAGCTGGAAGATATGTATACATTCTCCCAAAATATACCTGTAACTTATTTTTTAAGTGTCCTTGAATAGCGACCAATGACTAAAATTATAAATTTTTCCATAAGTTATGCTCTAGCTGTTAAGTTTAAAGGGAGTATTGGGTGATTTTAACAATTCAATTTGGAATGTTCATTTCCTTCAATAAATACTCCCCTTTTTTTTCCCAGCGGCAAGTCCTCTCTCTGTTTGTCGACAAACAGGTGTGCCGATCACAGCGTTCACCCAATAGAATACTTCTCATAGGAAAGCGTTGACTGATGCTTTCCTATACACGCTTTCACTTTCGATTGCGTTCGAAACTCTCCAGAATTCTAAATTAAAGTGTTACTCAGACCAAAAACAGTGTTTTTAATAAAACACTGTTTTTTGTTCTAGTAACCCTTGGTGCCAAAAAAAATAAAAGCAAATCATACGTGTGACCCCGTTCTGAGAACAATCCTCCCTGCAGTCCGATCTTCATTGAGTAAGATCACGCCCCAGCGCTGCAGGGGAGGACACCCTGGAAGCCGGGCTGATCGAGAACTTGGGCTGCAGGGAGTACTTGGCTGTGGTCATCTGACGCCAGCATGGTTTGTGTGATTACGATGGATACAAACAATGCACAGAACTGACATTAACAGAACGGTTCTGCATGCACAGCATTTCATAGTAAACGCTTCATATACCGATCATGGTGCTTGCAGTAATCCTTCGTTAACATGATGTTGCCATATCCTTTTGTTTATGCAGAATTTTATCAACAACCTTATAATACAATATATAAATGAGTAGAGTAACACGAGGACTATGTTGTGTTATGCAATGCATTGTCCCTTTAAAGATAATATTTTGCCCTCTATGGATTTGCCGTATGCGGTAGGGATAAGCATGGCAACATGCGTTCTAGTGATATGGAAATTGCAGGAGATCTATTAATCCCCCATAAATTACGGGTCCAAGAGCTGCTGCTATTATTGGCCTGTAAATGTCTCTTCCAGCAGCCTCTTACTTAAGCTTTCTTGTAAAAATCAATGGTTTAGAAAAGTGATAAAATCTTCTGATCTACTACCCAGCTCTCTGCGAAAATCCCTCTTCTCTCTACCAGCTTGTTCCCTGCGTATCCACATATTCAATGCTACTGTACACATTTCTAGACCTTCTATTGAGATCTTTTCTTACTTTTTTCCTTCGTTCCAGTCTACTACACTTAATTAAATGACAGTTTCTAAAGAAATGTCTCTTCATTTCCTTCTTGTTAAAGAGTGGGCACAATAATTTCTTATCTTTTTTTTGCCTTTGTGAGGTCTTACACAGTTCAGTTTCCTTTCACTTTATTAACTCTCGCATTACGGGAAACGGGGGGAGTTTTCACAGCAATATATTGCTTAACCCATTAAATTCCAAGTCAATTTTTAAAATCATAAACAGTCTGTAATTTGTTTTGTCTGTGTCATCTAAATAACATGTACCTGTGATAATCAAATGTTAGTTTGTTAATTAAAGGTAGAGATAAAATGGTGTATAAATTAATGGATTACGCTGACGTCCAAGACCATTTCTGCTTTTAGAAGTGGTTATGGAGGAAGGAATCTGTATATGCAGCGTAATGTTGCACATACAGAGTAATCTGCACTTCTGTGGCAGAGCTAATTATACCTGCAGTGCACATGACTTGCGCAGCCCAACTCAGTTCTGGACTGCCTAATGTGAATTCTGTGCAAAAATGACATATGTTGTGAGCATCTTCTCCATAATCCCCTTACTTTCCTACATTGTGAAACCATCTCTTCCTCCGTTCCACTGCACATTACATTAAATTGTACCCTCACTCCGTACTGCCGTCCTTCCGTTCCCTTTCACATGTTATTATTAAATTGAACCGCGCCTCTGTGCCTCCGTGCCTCCTTCCCTCTATTCCCCTTTAATTACATTTGTACTTAGAGCCCTCGTTCGCCTTCGCTGCCACAGTCCCTTCGTCCTCTCTCACATTCTATTATGAAATTGAGCCCTGCGTCCTTGACGCAACAAGAGCATGGTTTCTTATTCACACAGGGTGAATTCTAAACATATTTATTGCAGTTTAAAAACATATTACTGCTGTGAGTATTATTACTGTGTAGCTCTGGTATAAGTTCAGACATACCAAGAACACTTAGTGCATACAAAAAAGGGACATTGGGATAGAATAGAGGGACAGGGGGATTTAGATCCCTCCTAAATGGGGACTGTCACTCCTAAATGGGGACACTCTGAGAGTATGCAGTAGTGAGCAGTCACTTAGAATCTGACATGGTATGATGTGTCAAAGGGTTAATTCGATGCTGATCGTAGTTTAAAGTCTGTTTGAAGAGTTTTGATTTGATCAGAGCCACTTAGATTGTAGACTGCACACATTTTCTAAAATAAGGAAAAGTATGGGCTTGGATATATAGGGCAGACAGGATAGAGGTCTTCTCGAGCTGGCTACAAGCCCTCACACTCCCCTAGCATGGTCAATGTATGTGTTATTTATTCAATAATCTGCATTATGACCTCCACTGGCGCTGTTTGTGCTCAGCAAACATAAAAAATATCACATGTTTTTCTAACCCTGGACTTTTACCCCTCATCCAGGGCTTTTTAGGCTCTGGGATCTGTTCACTTAGCTTGGAATTTTGGAGAATTGAACAGGAATTGAAGATTTTAGATTTAAATATCCAAGCTGGGAAAAAATTGAGTTGTAGAATGTTCCTAGCTTTTCTATTTTTGTCTAAAATCTGCAATTCTTGTGTTTTATTTCGATTTCACCACAATTTCTCTTTTTGAGAAAAGAACCTCTGTCTGTGCATTAAATATTTGTTCCACAAATTGTCTGTCCCCTTTTTTTTTTTAACACTGGCTCTCACAGTATTGCTGTCGGGACACGAAGGCAACTTACCATGCAGAATCTATAGCTATTCTTTATAGAGGAATAGCATGACTGCTGACCCGTATCCATCCCACCGTTGCCCCAATAACACACTGGACACCTTTTAAAGTAGATAAGGGCAACGGCCACAGCTTTATTAAACATAATAATAGATTCTTAACTCCTGTCAGCTGTTGGGTGAGATCCCAACAGACAGTTCTCCATACTTATTCTCCAATAGCCCAACACAGTCATCACTAGCCATCAGCCCTGCGGCGACTGTAGTCTCCCCAAGGTGACCTTGCGTCATACTCCTTCCTTTTGATTACGTTGTCCAGGGAAAAACCGCCAGCTGTGACAATAAGGCAGCAGTCATGCTCCCCCTTCCCTATATTGCCCAGGAGGAAACCGGATAGTTATGTATTTATTACCAGTTTTTAGAGTGACAGGGCTTAATGCTGTGCCTGTAGACAGAGAGTATCCAGAAAATCATCTAGAGTCAGCAATACAGAAATTGCGCAATCAATAAACCGGTCTGAGTTAAGCCAGAAGATGGGATACTCAAGACAAGCCGTGCCAGATCGCAAAGGACACAGAAAATCAGGAATGCGTTACATGGAATACTAAGAAAACACAACAGAGCAATGCATTCAGGCATGTGTGAATTTATACAGGTAGTATAGTTGCATGTTGATTGGTTTGCGCCATTCCTGGCCAGAATGTATGTGTGCGTTGATGTCAGACTGAGGCCGTGGAACCTGCATCAGAATTATGCTTCACAGGTTTGTCAGAATAAAGGGGCATGGCAAGGTAGTGCCCAGCATCCGAACTGATGTCAGAATAAGGCAGAGTATGCAGAATGGAGAAGGATAAAATAAGTACTATAACAACTGCCATGTTGCTTTATCTCTTCGTTTAACACTTTGCGCATATAGGGCTTTTAGTTAATTCTCCATTTACACACCATAACAACATAACGATAATGTATAGATTACCCTGGATCCTGACTCGCTGATAAGTGTAATTTGTAAATGCATCAATTTAAAGAATCAATTATATCAGAGCAGGAACTTTACTTCCTTCCTCCAAGACCTGCCCAACGCTGGTGAGTGACAGGTACCTACTGAATAATCTGTCCCATCCTCTCTCTCCAACACTGGAGAGTTCCCAAGCCATGTATGTTCACATGTGGGGGAGCAAACAGAGAGATCTCAACACACAGCTTGACTCAGCTTAATGAGCAGTTCCAGTCTTTCCGCATGACTCGGTTGGAGTCAGGAAGACAGCAGATAGAGATTTATTTAGCGCTGTAATGGAAACCTTGTATTATCTACTAAATGGCAATATTTTTCATTGCACGGTGACAGCACACAGACTGCTTCATTGGGATGATGTAATCTGGATGTCTATGGGTGGTCCTTTACGTATCAATAAAACATTTCCATTTAACCCTTCACACACTCACACATACGCATGCGAGTATTTCTCTGTCCGTATTCTTTGTAGTGAATCAGTCATATTGGTTTTGGCATAGTGTGATTCTCTGAGAATCTGGCTAAATGTTTTATTTCATTTTACAAAATATTTCATTTTTAAAGGAAAACTTGTGTATGCAGTTAGGTTATTGACACACCTCTTATAATTAGAAAAATTAAAAATATATATATATATATGTAATCCACTGCCCAGACAGTCTCCTATCAGCAGCTGATCAACCTCTTCTGAGATCTCAATGCAATCTAATGCTTCTCAAAGAAGCATGCATATGATGCATATGTGTCAATCAACCTACTCCATCAATCAATTATTTCTCACAGAGAATCACTCAACCCAGTCATAATCCACAATTTGCTTGACCTCAGACTCCAGTCATCAAACAAGTTACTCACAAGTGGAAATCAGTTGATAGTTTGTTAATACTACCAGAATGTGTAGCCCATAATTTAAAATGCAATATATAAATATTTTTTTAACTAGCTACATTTAGAAGAAAAAAGTGTTGATAATGCATTTCATTGAACTGTCCAAAATAACCGCAATAATGTAAAAATATATATATATTTTTGTGTATAATGTTAAATCTCATGTGTTATTTATAAAAACAATTTCTGCAGTGTTTAAAGGTATATAAAACGAAATTCTGAGCTAATATCACAATTGATTATAATACTATAAACATTTATGCATACTACACTAAAAACATATAAATTAAAAGTAACACTGCTTGATTATATAAATGAATGAAGACATCAGTACACACATGTGCTATGAAACAGCTATTCGATGGAAAAAGCTAGAGAGTTTACAAACCTTTACCAAAATTAGGTTATATTGCTACCGTAATATAGTAACTTAAACCTGCTTCTCTTTTCATTATCCTGAAAAAAAATTCACAAGATACCCGAAAAATGAACAGGATGCCTTTTTTTTTTAGCAGTATACGTCTATATTTGAACCACTACATTTCCAGCAATAAAGATTTTCGTATGCCCAATTGATTCATGAAAAGTGACAGATCCTTCCTTAAGAAGTTCCCAACTGAGTTGGCTGAACCAGGTCTAATTAATTATCTTTTATAGGAAATGGATGAATGACTTAATAAAGATGTTTGCTGCAAGGCTGTATTATCTATAAGGAGAAACACTAGTTAAGTAGGATTTGATGTACAGTACAGAAGCTTGTGTCTGTCATCCCTGGGACGTACACTATATGCATATTTATAAACTTCAATGTGACAGTCCCGGTTCTTTCAGTACTGTCAGAGAGTGACAACATGATAATCAAAGGCAGCAAAGGAAGTAACGCAATAATAACGACAATAAAAGCACAGTTTAAAAATGCACATCACATTTTAACCCTTTGATTCCTGAGACTGTCACCAGACAAGGATGAAAGGTAGCATAGAATTAAAGGATTATAGTGTTTATATTGGAAATGTTCCGGCTGTAGGAGTAGCTCACTTCAAACATATATTCGCTAATCTTTTATTAATACTAAACTGCATTTCGAAGCCGATAGGCGTTTTTGATGCAATTGAAATTAATTAAATCGCATTTGGTGATTCTTGTCCTTACGTTTCCAGCTATTGTCTGTAGGTATATCATATTATACCAATTTAATATTTTCTAAGATTGCATTGAATAAAATTAATGAGATTGTGTAAATGTAGTTGTGTGTGCATGTATAGATACATAAATAGGTAGGTAGATTAGATAGATAGATAGGCAGATAGATCGATCGATAGATAGATTGGTAGATAGATTGGTAAAAAGATAGATTGATAAATAGATTGATAAATAGATAGACAGCCAGTTAGATTGTTAGATAGAAAGATAGATTGGTAAATAGATAGACAGACAGACAGATTGTTAGATAGATAGACAGACAGATAGATTGGTAAATAGATAAATAGATTGTTAGATAGAAAGATAGATAGATTGTTAGATAGAAAGATAGATAGATAGATAGATTGTTAGATAGAAAAATAGATAGATTTATTTATAAAGCCCAGTAGCAGTTGAGTTTATTTTTAAGCTGGAAATTCAATAATCCTTTAACATTACAAATTTGTAACTCCTTGTAACTCCTACAAATTTAAAAACTGGAAGATATTTTTGTGGAGCTCAATCAGTATATTGATCTTCTCCAGATATATAGTTAATATGGATAGGACGTTGCTTCCTTTATTGCTAATTAAACATGGTGCTTATTTTGCCAACATTAAAATGCGATGGATTTGTGTGTCATTAGAGAGAAGCACATACACTTAGGAGCTGCTTTCTGTGATACTGATCATCAATATTAATTTTACGACATTACTGTTTGTTCGTATAGAATGTGTAACTGTATGGTGGTCAAACCCAGCTGCATTGCCTCAGTGTGAAAGGACATTTTCCCAGTAACACAGGCCTTTCTAAAGCTGGTAAATGCAATACAAATACAGTCACTCGGAAGCTATTAACAGTTTAATTGATACACTTTTATGAAGAAGTGGATTTTTAATGATTTTTTGAAGGAGTGGAGACTGGGTGAGCATCTAACGGAGGAGGGAAGTGAGTTCCACAGGAACGGTGCAGCCCTCGAGAAGTCTTGAAGGTGAGCATCAGAGGTGGGAGTATGGACAGAAGATAGACGTAAGTCTTCAGCAGATCGTAAGGGCCTAGATGGGACATACTTGTGTATAAGGGACATACTTGTGTTCTAACTTATGTACCGAGGAAAGAGAATAAACTTTAAATTGGTACACTGTCTGCAAATAGCAAATAATCTCCAACCAGATTTTAATAAATAATTTTAATTTGCTAAATACAAAATCATGACAATTCTTCTTTTAGGAAATATAGCTGCTGTAAGCCTGAGTATCAGTTCTTTTTTGTGCCGGTGAAATAATTCCTTATCGCGTTCATGTACATAGTAATCCAAACCTCGCTATCAGTGAGAGTCAAATCCCACTTTGAAGTCATAGTCTGAGAGAGTGGGAGTTGGCAAACATTGAAAAGATTTATTTGATTCTACACTGGGTAAAACATTTGCTCAATTTCATGCTCATTAATTTTGATATGGCCCTCTATGTCTTCATTTCTTTTCTGTTATAATTTACTTTCCAAAAAGTAATATTGAATTTTTTATTGCCAATTCTCAGCCCAGTCATTTTTTAAGTTTGTAATAAATCAGTGAGTTTGCTGTGTGTTAGCTTTTATTTTAGAGTTGTGCGTAAAAATATTTCTGAAATCTGTACTGTATGTATGGGTAGATCTGTCTATCTATCTATCTATCTATCTATCTATCTATCTATCTATCTATCTATCTATCTATCTATCTATCTATCTATCTATCTATCTATCTATCTGCCTGTCTGTCTATCTAATCTATCTCTCTATCTATCTGTCTCTCTCTCTCTCTCTCTCTCTCTCTCTCTCTCTCTCTATCTATCTATCTATTTATCTCTCTATCCTTCTTATCCATCTTTCTGTTTGTCTCTTTGTCTGTCTGTGTAGCTATGTCTGTGCATCTGTCCATATTTGTGGATGTCTGTCAGTTCTGTATATCTAATGGTCAGTCTGTTTGTGTATATATCTACCAATTTGTTTGTCTTGTGTTATAACGATCTGCATGCAAAACAAAATAGTTTAAACTGATTATAAATATCACAGTGCAATTTGTATGAGAAGCTGCCAGAGCGACAATTAATATAACACTGGATACCTTTCATGCCTTAAATGCCGGGCCACCGGCCAAGGTGGGACAATGCCTGGATGAGCAGCATTAGGAATTCGCGCAGAGCTCCCTCCTCACACCAGTCAATCTCCGTAGCAAGGCCTAGCGGACTCTTTATTCTCTACACAGTCTGTCAGGAAGCTGTTGGTTGCTCCTAGTGTCCAGCTTCCTGTTAAGCCGGGTAGAAGATTTAAGAAGCTCCTCCACCACAGTCCACCAGACCACACAACAGGAGGTGAGAAGGAGAAAGGAAATGGAAGAATCTTGGTGAGCTTGGTTTGATAGCTACTAGCAGTTATTTCTATCTATCTATCTATTTATCTCTCTATCCTTCTTATCCATCTTTTCGAGGTAAAAGGTTTTTTTGCATGGTATTTCTTTATTCGGCTGCCTCTGATTTTGCGAATTGAGGTTTTTTAGTAGGCACTCTTCACTTTTTGAAGGTAAATCTGCATTGTTGCCTTTGATTGGGGGTTTTCTCAACTAGTGTTTCCACTGCAGTTTACCTCTATCCTCAGGAGTTTTTCTGCTATTTAGCAGTTTTATTTACCAACATTTCCCCTACTAGCAGCATCCCTTGCTCTCTAACACCTCGATAGTGCCACCTAGTGTTACCACTGAACTCGGCCTCCCTACGTTTGAACAGTACCAGCTAGTCATCAGGGTTACAAGTACCAGGTTCTTGCCTTGTAACTCGAGTTTTCTCGTACTCTCTTTTAATAGTTCGGCTCTTTATACCTTGATACATTTTCTTGTATCCCTGTCTAGGTGACTTCCATTTGTTTCACTAGGGTATGTGTATGAGTTACGTCTTATTCCCTGATTTTAGGCTATTGTTAAAAGTTAAGTTTTATTCTATACAAATCTTCCCTTTGTTTTGTTTTGGTATTCTGCAATAGCTTTTCCCAGAGTCTGTTATTTGTATTTCATGTTGGGTTACCCCTACTTGGGGAGTTTAGTTTGGCGATCTTTCTAGTGGTGACAGCCTGCCAGTCCTGTTTCTTTGGCAGGTAGACCACCACCAAACTTTTTACATACATATTTTTACTAAATGTTTCCCTTTAAAAGCTTCTCCATCCTTAACCCAGTTGTATGTACGTGAATCATAATAAGGTGCTTTATCCTAAAGGGACACTATAGCATTAGTAATACAAAATCGAATTCCTAATGCTACAGTCTTCGTGTCCCTAGTTAGCCCTCCCCAGGATGCACTTTAGAAAATAAAAATATGTTGCCATCTCCTCCTCGTGTGATGTCATCCTGGCCACATGCCTCCATGATGTCGGTCCAATCCAATGTTTTTCATAAAGCAGGACTCGACAAATCCCAGGTGACAGGTCTTACTCACGTGCCCGCCATTGATGCCGGGTGCCGAAATATGATGTCATACCGGCTCCACTTCATGAAACAGCTCTCTAGGTAGCAGAGCAGAGAGATAACTAAAGCCCCACTGGACCACACGGAAAGCCGAACCACTCAAGCTCTCCCAAAAGTAGGGAGGCTGGGTGGTCACATTAATGTGTGACAAAATGTGTGTGATTGTTGCAGTGACAGTGAATGTGAGTGTGAGTCTGTCAGTGAGTGAGTGTGTGTCTATCAGTGAGTGTCAGTGTGTGAGAGTTTGTCAGTGTGTGTGTGTATTTGTCAGTGAGTGGGTGTATGTGTGTGTTTGTCTGTCAGTGAGCGAGTGTGTGTGTCTGTCAGTTTGCGTATGTCTGTCAGTGAGTGCGTGTGTTTGTGTCTGTCTGTCTGTGTTTTTCCTTCTAATCACATGTGAAAGGCGTTTTTACTCACCTTTTTTCACGTCGCTGTGCTGGTCTCACCGCAACTGGCCCTGCCTCCATGAAGGCGATCATTAATTTTGATGATCTCAGCCAATCCAATGCTTTCCCATAGGAAAGCTTTGCGAGGCTATTGCACATGTGTGGCAAAATGCCTCGCTGCGCCAATCAGCATCTCCTCATAGAGATGAATTGAATCAATTCATCTCTATGAGGAACATTCAGCACCTCCATTCAAAACGGGGATATGCTAAACGTAGGTGCTGTGCAACACTGACCCGGGGTGCACCTCTAGACACCGGCTGAGTGACTGTCACTAGAAGCGTTACTAGGCAACAGTGTCAATACTGCTTTTTCTCTGAAAAGTCAGGGTTTACATTGAAAAGTGTGCAGCTATATGCATTAGAACAATTACATTAAGCTGTAGTGGTTCTGGTGACTATAGTGTCTCTTTAAGAATTGTATTTTTGACATAGAAAAACCTGTCTCCTTATTTTTTTGCTGGTTTCCAGATTCCGAGCACATTTGTCAAGCCCTGTCACAGAGGAACTTTGGACACTGTAGGTGCATGCATTGGTGGCACTGTGAATGTTTGCGTTTTGTCACTGTGTGCCTGGGTACCAGAGCCGGGAAGGAGCAGTTCCTGCTCTCCTATAGAGAGGACTAGGAGTGGTGGCTTTATGCTGCACTTCCAAACCTTCTAATTATTAAAATATTGCAATGTAGAGGCTAGGACATGGGGTGGGGTGGGGGAACTACCGTCGGCACTTTAACAACTTCAATTAGATTACGTTATTATAGTGAGTACAGTGTTCCTTTAATTAAAAAAAATGAAAACAAAACAGATTTTGTAAAAAAAAATACAAATAGTTCCAGAAATAATTTTTTTTTTTTAAGTGTCACAGGTTTGTGAAATTAAAATAAATGCGGAAAACATGTTGCTTCCAGATGCAGCTTCATAAAGCTTCTGCGGTAAACACTTCTTTAACATGGAAGTTAAAAAAAAAGATTCAAATACTTCAAATGCATGCCTGTATATCTCAATATATCTAGAAATACAAAGTATTTCAAAGTAATAGAATTGTTTTTAACTTCAGAAAATACCTACAACATTTAAAATATTTATTTAAAATTAAAGCTAAACTACGCTGATTAGGTTCACGATGAGAACATAAAATAAGCTTTACTTTGAGCTAGTAGAATTAAAATTCTAAATCCAGACGTTGGTTGGCTATTGGTGACATTACCAGGCAACGCTGTATGCAAAATATTTAATTTCCATATTGTACTGCCAGGAAAAGGTTAACTAGTTTAACATTGTTTTTAATCTGTATTGCTTTATACATTCTGGAGAATGTTTTATATGATCTATGTTTGTTCTGTGCACAATTTTTAGCTGAGAAAGTTCCGGTAAGGAAAGTAAGCCACAGTAACCAGCAGATGTAGTCTTCTGTGCATTGGAGAATTGAACAGTAGATACAAGGTTCCAGTAATGTTAGCCAATGGAGATCTGAACAGACGTAGAGGGGTTTCAGCAGGATCAATTCAGCCCGGCACTGAACATTCTGCAGCTTCTAAGAAAACACTTTTTTCCTAAAATACCAGAAACAAAGATATTAGACAGGGGATCACAAAGCAGCAAGCTCAGGCTGATCTCACGCTAGTATCAGAGATTGGGAGTTAGTCTTACAGTTTTTTACAGTTATCATTTTTTGAGCTTTGATTGAAACTGTGCTTTTTTAAGTGGCTAGGGATTTTTTTTTTTTGGTCTAAACAATGTGGAAACAATATAATAACAACTTTTCAAGGCATGTGACAAATGTCTTGATCCAGGCTGTTCTCACAGGAATCTCCAGTATTTCTGCTATTATCACGAAGCAAAAGAGAATGTATGTCGATGGTAAATCAATGGTAAGGAAGCCCTTCCTTGAATATACAGTGTTTTTTGTACCAATTCTCAATATCGACATTATAGAAAGTGGAAACATTCAGAGGCTTGTCACAATTAATAAAGAAATGCCTAAATTATAAGGAAAGCATATAACAGCTTCAGATATAAAGTCATTACTTCCTTAACACTGAATTCTATGATCTCCTGGGAACGAGGGTAGCTAGGGTTGTGTTCCCTTCTAATGCAGTCACAACAGACCCACGACCGATGACTTGCCAAGTTTCGGAAAATTGTTTAAAGCCTTGGATCTTCTATGCCACCATGAAGGTTAGGATGACGCCAGATGGAGTCTCATTGATCCCCTTGTAGTGCCAAGTCCAGATATCCATCCATCTGTATAATAATGGAGGGCTAGAATATATCTCCTGACTTGCCCTGGAAAGACACAACATTAGAGGAACAGTCTGTCCTACAAAGAGATGCACTGAGGTTTTGAGGTTTCCATTTTTAGGAGTACAGATCAAGGTTTATATACGCTTCATAACCATTTAAATCCCAGTATTTTTTATTTTTCCACAAATGCTGCTGGCCTCACAACCCACTGTGTGTAACTAGGAATTAAAACGTGAATGAAGAATATGATCATTTTACTAAGCATGGTGTTATAGTATAGCTAATTTGAAGCCGTTCTTACCACCCTCTGTGTAAACATGATAATATGCAAACTAATGTGGTCTTATAAATGCAATTAGCCTACCAATTATCTGAAAATGCTTACATCGCCTGTATTAATATTACTATCAAGTCAGGTCCTTCACATTCCTGTTCAAGTGCACATGTTTAGCGGTAATTGTTTACAGTGTTCATTAATTGTGTAATTTATCTGGACTGAAGGAGAGGAACACAGCAAACAGTACAATGTTTAGTTGCGTTTGATTGGTGGAAAATGCCCGTAAAATTGGATAAATCACATACACGTCTTCAGTGGCAGACTTGATTGTAATTATCGTGACTACTCAAAAACCCTTTACAGTTGGAGTTGTTTTTGCACCTCTATAATCCTGTGTCATTACAGTGCCGGGAACACTGCTGTACTCTGTACTGTAATGAAGGAATGGTAGTGCACCCTATGCTGTCTTTACCTTAGAAGTCCTTGTCAGTGGCATGGCTTTTAGGGGCTGTTTAATGTGTCTTTAAAATAGCTCCCTGTTTAAAGGTACACTATAGTCGCCAGGACAACTACAGCTTATTGTATTTGTTCTGGTGAGTAGAATAATACCCTTCATGCTTTTGCAGAAGAAAAAGCGGTGTTTACATTACAGCCTAGTGATAACTCCACTGGCCACTCAGAGGTGCTTCCTGTGACAGTGCTGCAAAGAGTGACTGATATTCAGTGTCTCCACCCTCTGCATGCAGACACTGAACTTTCCTCATAAATATACATTGATTATTCAGCAGACTGGAATAAAAGTAAGATTTTACTATATATAGGGGGTTAAGCAGTGGCTAGATGGTGTTTTTAACAATATACATGTTTGTGTTCCTGACCTTACAGTGTTCCTTTAACTGGGACACTCAAAGTGCACCTTTTCCATAGACACAGTTTAAAGCTAATTGGGCAAAGCCCTTGCCTCTTCGCCCAGCGAGTGAATAGAGGACTGTGCCTCTGGTGGTTAAGACATCTGTCGATTCTGTCCTCATAATGATCACTTGGCATTATGAAGCAGAATGCCATAGATTGGTGCCTTGCTTTATTAAAGGACCACTATAGACACCCAGACCACTTCAGCTCAATAAAGTGGTCTGGGTGTCAGGTCCATCTAGGGTTAGCCTGCTGTAAACATAGCAGTTTCAGAGAAACTGCTATGTTTACATATGGGTTAATCCAGCCTCGGAGCTGACGTCGGCAGAGGGAGGAGAGTTCCCCAGCACAGAGGGAGACCGGTGCCGGAGAAAGGTAAATGTTTTAACCCCTTCATCCCCCTTCAGCCTAGCAGGAGTGGGACACTGAGGGTGGGGTGGGGGGGGGACCTAAAGACCCTATAGTGCCAGGCAAAAGTGTTTGTGCCTGCTGAGCTAGGTATCTGCATTTGTTCTGGAGACTTTAGTGCATATTGATATATCAGAGAAGGGGCACGTCTTGCCTCCTATCACTCTGGTATCGGTGCCTTATTTGCCTTGAATGTGTTTACCACATCCTTACCTACCTAAGCACAATTTCAAGAATTGTTCAACTAGACCAGACTTTGAGCAGCTAAATTAGTAAAAGATTCACATAAATCCTTGAGCTCTTTACCAAACAAGCCCCATCCACTGTCCAACTCTACACAACACCAGACCTGACCAGATGATGGACAATCCTGAGCTGGAACTGCAGACTAGATCCTCAGCATGTGTATTTACATTATAAGCATGTATTGTGATGTAGAAAATATTAACAATGTATACAGCCCAAGGCATATGTTAAAGCCTCTTCATTGGCCTTGATCTTTTCGTTAATTCTGTGCTAAGTAGCAGGAGTTTACAGTTTCTTCTGTTATACACTAGAGATTCACTGTATACCCAAGAAAAGCAATCTATGGATTTAAATGAGGCTTGAGGGCTTTACAGTGGCTTCACGTGTAATACACACAGCTCAGTGATGCCGGAACATAGAATTTAATGGATTAGCTAATAACCTTATGTTTGATATTCCCCCTATGGTTTCATATTCTAAGGCTAGATGTCATATATGTGTATACTGTATTCAGCTTTATAACAGAATATAACTTTATGAAATAAAACAAATATAAATGATTTTATATTTCTGTGAAAATAAAATAACCAGTTTATGTATATTTTTATTGTTTTTTGGGTTTTTTTAGTGCCACAAACAAGAATATTGGCTACTGGTGGAGGGTCATGTAATAAGGATATTCTACAGGTATATATATTTATTTAATTCATATTCATTAGACATGATTGCCTAACTGTAACCAGTCATCATATATGAACTGTGTATTCTCTGTTTTTTTTTAAATGTGTATTCTTGGAGGGATAACTTGCTTAAAACTAAATAATTAGGATTGATATGTTATTAGTAACACACCTCCTGTGTTATAATGAGGAGTGCATGTATGGTAGTAGCTTTTTTTTTTTTTCTTGTGTAGTTTTTTTTAAGATTTTGAAATTTATCAAAGTTTTGTAACAGCAAAAATCATGCTTTGTTATGTGAGTTCACTAGATACGGTTAAGCGTTATGCACATCTTGGGTAAGCATGTAGTCCAAGCTATATTCTAAGCAAATATTTCATTTGTCCTTGGTCAGTGCTTCATTTACAGAAAGCAATAAATACCAATGCAATGTGCATGTGCTTTTGATATCGGAATTAGAAGTTATTTTTATTGAATGGAAACTGCAGTAGAAATGAAATTTACTGTTATGACATCTGCCTGCCTTTGACTGATCTTTTACTGAAATTCTAAGAAAACGTCAAATGGAAAGTATAATCTTTGATGAACTACTAAATATTCCATAAATAGCGAAAATATGCCAGCTCAATCCATTTGGCCACTTGGTTGATAATCCCAATGGCCTGGAGATGTGTGTGGATTCCAGATGGAACACTTTAATTTATTCCAGGAAATTCCATGTGCAACAGAAATGCAGGACAAGTCTCGAACCCAGACAGAGAGACATAATGTTCCCTGCTACCCACTTCTTTCACCTTCAACAGTCCTCATATTCCCTGTTACTCACTTCTTTCACCTTCAACAGTCCTCTTTCCTCCCTGATGCCCACTGCCTTTATCTCCAGCAACCCCCTTCCTTCCCTGACATCCCTGTCTTTATCTCCAGCAACCCCCTTCCTTCCCTGACATCCCTGCCTTTATCTCCAGCAACCCCCTTCCTTCCCTGACATCCCTGTCTTTATCTCCAGCAACCCCTTTCCTATCCTGACACCCACTGCCTTTATCTGCAGTAGGCCCCCATCTTTCTGGCCCCCATTCCCTTCACCTGTGTCTTCCATCTCTGCACCCTCTCTCTTAATGTTTGGTCCTCCTCACCCCAGAACTTCACCTTTAGCCACCCTAACTCTTAGCAACTAATCCTTTCATCTTTGTTCTGTCTCCCTTACAGAGGACTCTCCCTTAATCCCCTTTCCTCCCAATACTCACTCTCCTTATCCTCACTCACTAGTGGATGTGGAGGGTGCTTCTCTTGAGCTTCCTAAATTCATATATTTATAATGATGCCAATCCTCTGACTGGCATCACATATACAATATACAGGTACATCCCTTGCAATACTTTGTACCCCTAACCATTGGTGGTATAGATGTTGGACTAATGGCAGTGATAGGCAATGTGCGTTGCAGTTGCTCGACACCCCTCTCTGCAGGAAATATTCTAGTGAGCCAAGCTTCCTTCTGCAGGAGAAGGGATGTGATGTTACATCTCCACTACAGAGTACAAGGCTCTGCACCTGGGGCAATCAAGTAAACGGTGTCTGGCAACTGCAATCACCTACAACACCAGTTGTAATGGGAATAATGCATTGTGGTGGCCTAATCTTTATATTTTGTACATGGTGCTGATCAGGGGATCAACAGCATGAGAAATATAGTGATTACATACATATTGATTACATGCATTTTGTTTTGTTAAAAGCTTGTTGGGGAAGCACACCCTTGGAGTCCTACATCTATACCACGAATGATTAGATATAATAAATGATCATAGTAAGGCCATGGGGCATGTTGAAGGTGTTTGTAGGATGGAAATGGGGGTTGAAAGGATAAAGGGAAGATTTAATGGGATGGAAGTGGTATCTAAAGAAAACACGCTACATGTTAGTGTATCACATTTTCGTTATCCGATGCTTCACCGCTATATCTGGCAATGTCCCTCCAGAGTTTAGACCCAGGAAGCGCCCTTGGCCTCGTGTCCTTGTTAGCCTCTATGGCAGTATTTGGACTCGCATCTCAGTGAGTTCCTACAGTAAGCTATAATCAGGGGTCAAGTCCTGGGGAAAAAAGTGTGGGAACTCACCCAAGATTCCCGCCTCCCCCCCGTTAAAAAAAAAAAAATTACACTCCTATGCATATAGTGCAGTGCAGGGTGTGTATAATGAATGTAGTGTATTTGTAGTGAATGCAGAGTATGAATAATAAATGTAGTGTGTTTGTAGTGAGTGCAGTGTGAATAATAATTGTAGTGTATTTGTAGTGAGTACAGAGTGTGCATAATGAATGCAGTGTGTTTTTAGTGAGTGCAGAGTGTGTATAATGAATGTACTGTGTTTGTAGTGAGTGCAGTGTGTATAATAAATGTAGTGTTTTTGTAGTGAGTGCAGTGTGTATAGTGAATGTAGTGTTTTTGTAGTGAGTGCAGAGTGTGTATAATGAATGCAGAGTGTGTATAGTGAATGTAGTGTGTGTAGTGAGTGCAAATTGTGTATAATTAATTTAGTGTGTTTGTAGTGAGTGCAGAGTGTGTACAATGAATGCAGAGTGTGTATAGTGAATGTAGTGTGTTTGTAGTGAGTGCAAATTGTGTATAATTAATTTAGTGTGTTTGTAGTGAGTGCAGAGTGTGTACAATGAATGCAGAGTGTGTATAGTGAATGTAGTGTGTTTGTAGTGAGTGCAAATTGTGTATAATTAATTTAGTGTGTTTGTAGTGAGTGCAGAGTGTGTACAATGAATGCAGTGTATGTAGTGTGTTTGTAGTGAATGCAGAGTGTGTATAGTGAATGTAGTGTGTAGTGAGTGCAGAATGTGTATAATGAATGCAGAGTGTGTATAGTGAATGCAGAAGGTGTATAGTGAATGTAGTGTGTTTGTAGTGAGTGTATAGTGAATGTAGTGTGTTTGTAGTGCGTGAAGAGTGTGTATAATGAATGCAGTATGTGCATGTGCTGGATGATGTGTGTGTGAGTGCTGGATGATGTGGAGTGCTGGATGATGTGTGTGTGAGTGCTGGATGATGTGTGTGTGTGTGTGTGTGTGTGTGTGCTGATGTGTGTGTGTGTGTGTGCGCGCTGGATGATGTGGTGTGAGTGCTGGATGATGTGTGTGTGAGTGCTGGATGATGTGTGTGTGTGAGTGCTGTGAGTGCTGGATGTGTGTGTGAGAGTGCTGGATGATGTGTGTGTGAGTGCTGGATGATGGGTGTGTGAGTGCTGGATGATGGGTGTGTGTGTGCTGGATGATGTGTGTGAGTGCTGGATAATGTGTGTGTGTGGGTGCTGGATGTGTGTGTGTGTGTGCTGGATGATGTGTGTGTGTGTGTGTGTGTGTGTGTGTGAGTGCTGGATGATGTGTGTGTGAGTGCTGGATGATGTGTGTGTGTGTGTGCTGGATGATGTGTGTGTGTGTGATGTGTGTGTGTGCTGGATGATGAGTGCTGGATGATGTGTGTGTGAGTGCTGGATGATGTGTGTGTGTGAGTGCTGGATGATGGGTGTGTGAGTGCTGGATGATGTGTGTGCTGGATGATGGGTGTGTGAGTGCTGGATGATGTGTGTGTGAGTGCTGGATGATGGGTGTGTGAGTGCTGGATGATGTGTGTGTGAGTGCTGGATGATGGGTGTGTGTGAGTGCTGGATGATGGGTGTGTGAGTGCTGGATGATGTGTGTGTGCTGGATGATGGGTGTGTGAGTGCTGGATGATGGGTGTGGGGGGGAGCATTTTTTTTTTAACTTTATGTGTATGTATAGTTTTTTATTTTATTCCCCCCTCCCTGCTTCTTACCTTGTCAGGGAGGGGGGAGATCGCCTGGTGGTCCGGTGGAGGGAGCCAGCCGCTCGCTGCACACAGGAGCCATCACACGCTGTGTTCCCTCTTCAGCTCTAACTCTCGCGAGACTCGCCTGTGCGGAGCGTTGCCATGGTAACAGCCGCGGGTCTCGCGAGAGTTATAGCTGGAGAGGGAACACGGCATGTGACGGCCCCTCAGTGCAGGTAGCAGGCAGGTCCTGCAGGATCACTAGCGGGAACAGCGTTCCTGCTTTGGAAAAAGTGCAGGAACGCCGTTCCCATGCGTTCCTGCAGGACTCGAGCCCTGGCTATAATGTAATATGCCATGCATGTGTTTATATAAGTAACAATATAAAATCTATAATGTGAATTATAGATCTTGTGTCATATAAAAATAATGTATAATATAGAAATACCAGTGTTTATTGTGATGGTGTATTGATATTTAAACTCTTTCATAACAGACTCCAAGATAACTTGAATTGTTGTACTGAGAACATGCATTTTCTGTTATCCTTTGTAGGTTTTGTCTGATGTTTTTAATGCTCCTGTCTACACGATTGCAACTGCGAACTCTGCCTGTTTAGGCAGTGCTTATCGTGCTGCTCATGGTAAGTGCTTTGTCAATGTTGATTTGTAACTGGGAATTTCTTTATAGAAATCAGTTTAAAATAATACTCCCAGATGTTTCATATTATTTTTACATACCTCCCTATCTCCCGGGATGGAGAATCCCTATTCTAACATAAGTGCCTTTAAAACCCATCTCTTTAGGAAAGCTTATGGCCTCCCAGAGTAACCTCTACCTCCCTCACCTGTCTCTTGCTCTCTCCTAAAGGGCAGCACTCTACTCTCTCCTCCAGCTCTGCTTCCTTCCCACCTTATTTGATTGCTATTTCCTGTCCTATTGTGTTTTACACCCCACCTCCTGTAGACTGTAAGCTCGTTTGAGCAGGGTCCTCTTCGACCTATCGTTCCTGTAAGTTTTCTTGTAATCGTCCTAATTATAGCTAAATCCCCCCTCTTGTAATATTGTAAAGCGCTACGGAATCTATTGGCGCTATATAAATGGCAAAAATAATAATGATACAGTGATATCTAAGAAGATGTCTTTTAGCCAATCCTTGGTCTTCCATAACTTTCAGTGGGAGAATTACAGCACATGCATGACCATAACATGTCTGTATGCAGTCCAAGTGAATGGTACACATGGATGCAACCCGTCCTCTGCTTAAACTTCACGTTGATACTGTTCAAGTCAGTGGGTAGCTGCTCAAGCCTCTATTGTTTGTGTGTAGGCTAATTGCTCCATTTTGAGAATTGTACTTGTGTTTATGTAGGTGTCCAGTCATTTCCTCTTGGAAGTAGGAGAAAGGAGGGAGCTGTGGGGCAAAAGTGTTTGAACATTTTGCAAAAATATGCATCTAATATTACGCAAGAGCCATTCTAAACCTTTTGTATCTGTAGCATTCTTTTAATAGTCCATGCTACCAATGATTGATTTGTTCTTGACCAACACACCTGTTTGGCTGAGAAGTACCCTACGGAATGACGTCTCTAAACTATAAATAATAAATAATAAATACCTGAATTCTGTACGCTTTATATATTGTTTTCACCTCCCCCGTTCCTCTCTCTTTCCTGTTAGAATTAATCTAGTTATATTATGTAATTCTATGTTTATTGTCTTCAATAACATTAAAGGAGCACTATAGCATTAGAAATACAAACCTTTAGTGTCCTTATCCCAAGTTGTATTAAAGTGTTGAATCCCCCTCTACCCCCGTTTGCCATACAAAATAATAGTTTTACTTACCATTACTTACCTTTTACCTGCTCACATATCTGCCTCCCTCCTGTGATGTCATTGAGGAGGCGCAGCCTCCTCCATGATCGTCCATTCCGGGAGAGTCTCTAGTGCGTCACTCCATCTTGGCTCTCTGCCGGTCCATGTTATACGTTCTGCCCTTTCCTGTCACTGAGCATAATATGGGGAGGTGGAGAAACAACATACCAGTTTCCTGTTCTCTAATGTAGTGTGTGCCCTGGCTATGCCAAGACTGACCCAGATTGTGATAGTTAATATAACTTTAAAAGAAAAACAAAGCAGTGCGTAAAAAAAGAAAAAAAAAGGTTGAAACAAATTACAGGGGATTCCCAATATTTTGTTCAGTTATGTAATTTCCAGAAATGAGATGATTCCCTTTAAGCGCATTGTAGGGATAATCTGTGGTGTTTTACGTGAAGCAAAATACGTACATTTTAGATGCAATGCCTTGATAAAGCACACAGTGCCAATATCACCAGCTGCTCATACATTTCAAATGCTAAGCGAGGGATTAGGAAAGCTGCACCTTGTTGTCCGGAATACTGTAATTAGCGACTCAATAAAATCTGTTTAGAATGACCTGCTGACTGCAGGTACTGTGTCATTACTGGAGGTCACATTGCCAAATAATGATGAGATTCCCAATATATTTCCTAAGATAATTGTTCCGTTACCTCATCCACCAGACAATTAATTTACTCCATTGGCCCTAGGGTTGGCATGCTAAAAGAAGTTAAAGAAAACAAACTGAGATACATCTAAATTGTATATAGAGAATCTCTCGCCTTCAGTGGCTCCAACCTAAAACAATAATTAAACGGGGGCTGCACCCCATATCTATGTTATCCAATCCACATAGCAGATCGATCTGTTTAACTTATACAAAGATTGACTCATGGGAGGAACAAGCTTAAATATCCAAAAACTATATTTGTTTTGTCCGTCCCACATGATATAGCCAGATGTAAGATGGAATTTCCTGGCATCATAGTTCCCAGGTGTGGTTCTCCTTGCAGAAGACGGGCAGTGGCATGGGCCTGTTGTGAAAGCCCGGGGAAATCAATATTAAATATTGTGTATATATACCTTTAATAGAATACCAACTAATATCTTACATTTAGAAAAGGAGTTCAGATTTTATTGATTTTTATTACTATGCTTATCATGCACCATTCTTCTAGTTTGCCTTTGAATTGTCTTCACTGTAACAAATAAACATTTTCTTTGGGGGGAATTTTACATAAAGTTAGCAATTTTTGCTTCCGATCTGTACCAATTTTTCATTAGTTTTTCCAAATGAACAATTGTATGAATGAAAGATTGGATTGCAGAGGACAATATATGTATCAAATTATGTTCCACTGAAAATTCTGATTTATTGTCTTTAGAGGAATATGGTGACCTTGACTCTCGTTGGTCAATATTTGCTTCTCTTGGCTAATCAATCTTCCCTTTAACAGTATTTAACCCTTTCATGTCAGCGGGTTAGCTAAATATCATCAGACTTGGCAAGCCATCTGTCATGAGCAATTCAAAATTGGTTAGACTAGTTCAAGGGGAACTGACAACAACCAAAATTAAGATATAGATATAGAGGATCACACTGATAGCAGAAATATTAGAGTAGGTTATATTATCTGAACGTGCAGTGCCTAGTGTGACTATAGAATGTTTATATCATTGCTAATACATAGTTTAAATGGAATAATTATTTGTCTGTCTGTTTATCTAAAAAGACAAACTTATGAAAACCAGACATGACATATTGCCTTTAAAGGAACAGTCACAGCAGAAAAATCACTTCAACTTATTTAAAACCGCACTACACTGCACTGTTTAAATGTTGCCTTTCCAGTCCTACTAGTGGCTGCCATTTAGATATTCCCTAGGGACTTTAGACTGACATTAATTTGATTACAAAGTACCAATGCTTCTCTGTTAGAAATGCTGTATTCAGGGCTTCTCTGTGAGAAATACTGTATTCAGTGCTTCTCTGTGAGAAATACTGTATTCAGTGCTTCTCTGTTAGAAATATTGTATTCAGTGCTTCTCTGTTAGAAATATTGTATTCAGTGCTTCTCTGTGAGAAATACTGTATTCAGTGCTTCTCTGTTAGAAATATTGTATTCAGTGCTTCTCTGTGAGAAATACTGTATTCAGTGCTTCCCTGTGAGAAATATTGTATTCAGTGCTTCTCTGTGAGAAATACTGTATTCAGTGCTTCTGTGTGAGAAATACTGTATTCAATGCTTCCCTGTGAGAATTATTGTATTCAGTGCTTCTCTGTTACAAATATTGTATTCAGTGCTTCTCTGTTAGAAATACTGTACTCAGTGCTTTTCTACGCATCATCACAGCTGACAAAGGGGAGACCCAGATTTCGATTGATACCCAGGTTTACCTAGTGTGAGCAGGGATTTAAGCCTGCTCACACTAAAACATTAGAGCATATCAATACGTCCTAACGGCATTAAATTCTGGTATAGTTGGGCCATACTGACTCATCCTAATGTTAAAGGACAGCTGTCACTTCAAAACTATTTTTTAATATATTAATCCTTTCATCAAGTTATGAAAGGATTAGATCTTTTTAAAATGAAGTGTATGTAAAAAACGAGAACCTCTACCTTTAGTATATGACAGGATCCTTCCGTCATATACATACACCCTGTGTCAGACAGTGTTTGAAAACCGGCAGTTAGTCTCTATGGTCTTCTCTGCTTCACTCCCTGCACAGAAACAGGGAAGACCATAGAGACTAACTGGTTTCCAAACACTGTCTGACCAGAAGTACATGTTTATGGCTGAAGGAACCTGTCATGTACTAAAGGTAGGGGTGGCTCTCTCTCTCTTTTTTTTTTTCTATACTTGATTTAAAAACAATGAAATATTTTGAGATGTCCGTTGTCCTTCAATATCTGGACATCTCTACTTTTTTTTCTCCTCTGTCCTTAAAGTCTCCACTTTCACCTATAGTGGAAATCTTTGGACTGATGGATTGTGGGCAGGTCAGTTTAGCAGCTAAAATGGAGCTTTGCTGAAGATCCACCCATTGCCAAAATTTGCCAAACATCATGCTCCCATTGAGAACAAGTAGTCCCAACATTTTCTTGTAAACAACAAAAAAAAGAGAGGCACAAAAAACTGAAAAAAAGATTATTTTAAAATATAAATGTGCTATGTGACAGAACCGCTTTAATTGTGTGACTACACTTAGACTCGTAGCAGTTGTTTTACATCCAGTTGAATATAGATAGAAACAGTGTAGATCATGTTTGTTGTACTCCAGTCTTTGAGGCTGCAGATGCAAAACCAGGTTATCAGAATGCCACTTAGAACATTGCTCTCTGATACATCATGTCAATTGGCTAATTGCATTCTAATTACTCATGTTCATCACATTAATTACTCTTCTTAATGGCACGTTAATCCTACGTACTTGTAAAGTGGTTTAGATGCTCCCTATGTATATTGTCTTATTGAGTATACTTTAGCACAGAATTAATATCCTGTGTGATCTACTTAACTACACACTCGTACATAGTCATAAACGTTTACAAAGAGCAAATGTAAAAATCATAGCTCTATAAATAAATGGCATCTTTCACGTGTTTTGCTGCAGATACCTGACTGCAGTGTATTAATTTCATATGCTCTCGCCTCTCGTTGGGTTGCTAGGAAACTCAAGACATTTATTCATAATATTTATTAATTAGCATTGTTTGACTACAAGCGGTCCTCTGGACATTTGGCATTACGAATCTGGACAAAGGTGAAAATAACATCTTATAATGGAACTGCTTAGTATAAAGTTAATATTTCACAATTTGAGATTAATCTATAAGAATATGTGCTTTTTAAAAATAAATTATTTTGTTTGGGGTAAGGGTGAGGCATGGTGGTTTTCTGGATTTAATATTATGATTTTATCTGCCATATAAACCTGAAACCTGAAAATTGTAAGATGATTTTTAAATCCAGCAATTTCTGAGTGGTGGGTTTGACATAGTCAAGAGACAAGGAAGAGTAGAAGTGAGCCCATGGACTATGTAATTAAATCATTAAGTGACTGTAAAGTTGCATGAACCACTTGTTGTTCATTTAATATAATATAAGATTTGGCTCTGTTTCCCGAGAATGTTTTAACCTGCAGACTTTATTCTGGTCTTAAAGGAACACTATAGGGTCAGGAACACAGTTGTTTATTCCTAACCCTATAGTGTTAAAATAACTATCTAGCCCACCTTGCCCCCCTAAATATAGTAAAAACCCAACTTATTACCAGTGCCTTGTGGGTCCGACGGCAGTGGCTCCGATCCAACTACTTGGCTGACATCATCAGAAGTAATGATCCTAGCCAATCACAGTGTTTTCTGTTGGGAAAGCATTGGATTGCTTGAGATTGTAAACTCCGACGATCTCAGCCAAGGAGGCGGATCAGGGGCAGAGCGTGCAGGCGCTGAACATCAGTGCTGCACACTGCAACACTGACCCAGGACGCACCTCTAGTGGTTATCTGAAGAGTGGCCACTAGAGGTGTTCCTAGGTTGTAATGTAAACACTGCATTTTGTCTAAAAAGACAGTGTTTACAGCAAAAAGCCTGCAGGAACTGACTATACTCATCAGAACAAATACAATAAACTGTAATTGTTCTGCTGACTATAGTGTCTCTTTAACACCCTTTATGTGACACCTCTATGAGTAATGTGAATGAATAGGCAGATAGCATACTATTTCCTTGGAGGAGAAAGAGAGGGAAAGAGTTTGGAAAGACTGAAAAAGGTGGGAAAGTGTGTCAGCAGAGGGATTCTCAATATAGGTTCCAGCAGGTTTGAGCAGGAATGAAGAAAAAGGTAGATTGTAGGAGGTGTCTCAAGCTGCTAAAATCCAAAAAAAGAAAAAGCAACAGAAGGTTCCAATTTAAAGGAACACTATAGGGTGAGGAACACTAACATGTATTCCTGAACCTTTAGTGGTAAAATCACCAACTAGCTTCTAGTGTGTGTGTCCCCTTGCCCTCCTAAATATTGTGAAATCTTACTTTTTTTCCAGTTTGCTCTGCCATTAATCTGCCTCCTTGACTGACATAATCAAAAGTGATGAACTCAGCCAATCGCAATGCTTCAGGAGGGGGGGGGGTTCAATCAATGTATCTCTATGAGGAAAGGTCAGTGTCTCCATGCTCCATGCAGAGGTTGGAGACACTGAATGTGAGTCACACTTTGCAGCACTGTGCCAGGAATCACCTCAAGTATCCATCTAAGGAGTAGCCAATAGAGGTGTCCCTAGGCTGTAATGTAAACACTGCCTTTTCTCTGGAAATACAGTGTTTACTGCAAAAAAACTCCAGTTACATTAAGCTGCAGCTGTGCAGGTGACTATAGTGTCTGTTTAATTTAGAAGTGTTAAATATTGGCTTGGAGTTGGATGGTGGAGTAAGAGGAGATAAAGGAAAACTGGTCTTTGCATAATGGAAAGGGGAGCATAACAGTGTACATATGAAGATAATTGTGCTGATAAAAGGAGAAATTACATTTTATAACAGAAGTGACAGAGAAACATGAGAATAGAATGCAATAATTAGTGTAAATGAAGTTGGATGCAATTAAACCATAGTTGAGTTTAAACAGTTGTCATGGCTGCAGGGTTCAGTTTGTGATCGCTTTCTCTGCTTCTAGTTTCATATAACACGTCACTTCAAACCCCTGCTGCAATGCCATCACTGGCATTTCATGTGCAAGCTTTGTTTGATACAGTGAAAATCACTGAGATCAGATTAAAACGTATCAGTTCCATTTTCTCTTTAAAAATTAGGCATATGTTAAAGTGATACTGACATGTTATATACCTGGCGATATATAAAAAGTCATTGTACTCTTTGTAGCCAACATGTCAGAGATCTGAACGCATATATTGGAGGTTAACTAATGACCAAGGTGACAGATCCACTGGAGACTCAATGCAGACAAAATCACAATTATTAGGGAACATAGAAACATAGAATGTGTCGGCAAATAAGAACCATTCGGCCCATCTAGTCTGCCCAATGTTCTAAATACTGACCTGCTGACACAGCTTCCCTGAAGCAAGGAATCATGGGAAATGTGAATGTCCCTCAATATATCTGCATTAATTAATAAAATTTAAGTGCCTTTAAATAGGGCCAATGTCATCACAGTGACTTCAAATTTCTTGGCAAAATAAATCGTAAAAAATAACCAATTATTAACAATACGATCAATAGCCATTTTTGAGGTGAATAAAATAATATTTTTTTAGTAAATATCCATGTTAATTTATATACAGTTGCCATTTCTGTTATGGGGCTTTGCTTCTATCACAGTAAGATGAGGACTAGAAGTATTTAGTTCCTTGTAGGAGGAGCCAAAGTCTATCTATCATCTACATTGAATTACTATTTAAAGACAATATTTTTTTTCTACAATTTTCATACAACCAAGGAATATAAAATCTAGTAGTATCTGCCAGTTAAATTTGGAGATCCTTGTTGGTTGTGGCTCTATTTAATTCAGGGGATTTTCAACACATACAGTTTTATGAATCTGATTTGGTGGTGCATTTGTCTGAGTTACATAACATTGGGTGTCGAGCATGTTTGTTATCTGTCGGTAAAACCAAACAAATATAAAGTACAAAACATCACCAACAAAGAATTACTGGTAGTCCATGAGAGCTACAATTCTTCAATTCTATCCACTAGAAAAATATACTGTCATACGGTGTAAGTAATTTTAAAAAGCACTATACGGTGCTGTAATAAATGATGACAGGTGTGCTGTAACTGAGAGATATACAGTCCCTAAAGAACTTGTGTGATTTCTCATAACGCAATGTATAATAGGATAAACTATTACCATGTACAGGTAATGACTGGGGACAAGAAAGCAGGCCGTAAACTAGAAAGATCTTCGAGAGTTTTGAAGAAGTTTAGCTGAACAAATAATTTAATGAGAATAAAGCTGTGCTTTACTGCGTGCAAAGCTAATTGCGGGGAAAGGTCAAAGTATAATGTATAGTCCTTACTTCGTAGTGAGGAATAGTCTGACGAAGAAAGGGCTATCATTCTTTATAAAAACATACACAGCATCCTAATTTCCAAGCAACCTTGCTTCCTTTTTACTCATTAATGTTATCCTCCTAACAATGATTTCTTTAATCATTCAGATACCCAGGACTATTTTAGACGCTGAGCAGCAGGATAGGTCAATATGGCGATGCAGTCACATTTGTCAGATGTGGCCAAATAGCACAGAAATGAGACTTTTTGAAATTTACATCTCGGTAAAGTGTAACACTTTAATCCACTGTAAACCAGTTAGCATTGGCTCTGTTTATATTGCATACTCTGTTGAATGGACACAGAACAGACATATATTCTTAAGGACGAGTTTCCTCCAACAGTCGTATTGCCGCCTTTTATGGGTGTAATCAAACATTATCGAATAATAGACAGTACCCCTAAATCACTGGTTGGTTCAATAATGTGTGTTTACAGGTTTGTTTGTTTGGAATAGATCGTTCCAACTCAATGCTAGGTTTTCTACTTAATAGAAGTTATCTTATAAAAAAAAAAAAAAATGAAAATAAAATATAAAAACATGTCCAGAAGCAACTAAAAAGCAACAGTTTCAAAATAAAACAAATTATAAAAATTGTAGCAGCTTTTAGGATCACTCCAAACCCATATAGCACTTTAACTTGCTCAAGTGCTTTATGGGTGAGGAGTATCCCATAATAATGACAGTTTATAAAAGTTCAGATTTTTATAAATAATCAATGAAATAAAAAAGATTTGTGTATTAAAGTAGTTTAGCACATAGCATATTTGCCAAGTCAGTTATCTTGCTATTTATTAATTGTAATTAATTAATTTAATTGTATGTCTATATTGTGCAATTTTTGCTTGCAATATGTTGTACTGGCTAATAATGTAATATAATTGTGTAATGACAAAACTTATATATTTTCTGGCCATTTCTATATACCTGTACCAAATAAAAATTTGAACAATAATGCTTTAATACACATACCAACCTATACATTATGTATTCCTCTGGAGATGTTCTCATTACTTACGCACAAGTCAGAACTGGCTTACTCAGAGGATGCGATTAAGTGAAAAGAAATGAAAGCAAATTCAGTTAATTAATACAAACATATATTCCTAGTGTTTTACTCACTATTTAGATTCAGGGATAAACTAAATTTAAATAAAAAAGAAAAAAAAAACGTTTTTCCAACGCTGTGCAACTGCCCACTCCTCCAGTGACTTGTCCCACGGGCAATCTCCTCTTCGTCTTCTTGTCCAATACAATGCTTCTCATAGCAAAGTATTGAGAAGCATTATAGGGTGTCCTTGTGCAATGCGTGAGGATGTCAAATGTCAATTAACTGAGCCTGACTTGGTTGTAGGCGCGAAAGCACCCTCTAGTGGCTTTTTGGAAGGCACACTAGAGGTTTGTTTAGCCCTGCAATGTATATATTGCCATATGTCCAAAATGGCCAGGCTTTTCGTCACAGGACAAAATCAGGACACCTGCACTCAGACCACTTTAATGAGATGAAATGGTCTGTGTTGCTACATTGGATCTTTAAAGTTTTTTTATTTGTCACTCGTGTCTCTCTGTTTGGGATTTGGCATATTTGGTACAGTGTTAAACTAATTGAATATGTTCAGAGGAATTTAATATCATCATGCCTAATTATCATTATAATCTTTGCAAAACAAGGGCAAGACTTGCAATCAGGGTATTGGACTGAATGTAATCTTCTTAGATTTTGCCAAAGTATTGGATAGGTTCCACACAGAAGGTTACTGTATGATATAAAAAGAGATAGGCTTAGAAGAGTACTTCAGGCATTTGAGTCTAATTTTCAACTTTGATTACAATATAACTTGGTTGATATTTTCTTAACATTTACATTTCTCACTCCGTAATCTAGACTATATTTTCCCTCTGACTGTGCACCACCATTTAACAAGATATAGTGTATAATTCCCATCAGCAAGTCTTCTTCTGAGATGTTGGCCCTTTAGTCTTCTTAAGAAATGTTGCTCATATCTATCATATACTTTAAAAGAGGAGCAACGCCTGCTTAATCATCTATATCCTGCAGGTGGGCCACTGAAATCATGGCTTGATGACAACTCAACTCTTAACTTACAGACTCATAAAAGAGTTTAACTTGTGTTAGAACAGGGGTTCCCAACCCAGTCCTCAAGTACCTCTTACCAGTCCAGGATTTAGGGAATACCCTGTTGTGTCCAAAGTGTTTTTTTTTTCCTTTCTAAAAAGACACAATTGGGTAATCCTTAAATTCTGGACTAGTAGGGGGTACTTGAGGACTGGGTTGGGAACCACTGTGTTAGAATATTTTACTTTTCCCAGCATAGTGATTCATCAGATGGACCATAACCACCTCGTTCCATGACGGAGGGAACTTGTATCAGGTTCAGCATATCAAATAACTTTATATAAGGTGTTAACATTTATAGAAACTATACATATATTTTTATGGTACTATGAAACTGATGATGTTTGAAATCAGCAATACCATCTTTGCTTAGATGTCTTTTTATCTTGTTGAAATAAACAGTGTTTGATTTTATAAATATGATCTGTGTGGATTTAAGTAGATTGTTTTATTCCTTTCCAGCTCTCGCGATGCACACAGCAGGAACCAGCTTTGCGGATATTGTTAAGTTAGCCGAGGAACACAAATTATTGGTGACTCCCAGACCTGGATCAGATGAGGTGGGCTTAGTTAGTATAATTTAAAGTACTCATAAATATGTAATGAGACAAGTGTAAAAATAGTAAGTTAATGTAAATAAGCCATGTTCAGCCAACAGTAAAGGCCATATTTAATAAATATAAAGAAACAGTGTGCCCCAAGTCCCACTTTTTTCTCAAATTGAATTTTAGAGTCATGGTCTATACACACAAATGTAATGTAAATAAAACAGTATAAATGTGTTAATCACTCTTAACATATATATATCATCTTAGGAAGCACCTGGAACAATAATCCATAAACCACCATGCCTGGCCATGAATCGGACTCTGTTAAGAACCCATAAATAAAGCTACCGAGTACAGAGAATATGAATATAACACATGTAGCAGAGCAATCATAGATAAAATAAATAATAAGATTCATGGTGAGCAAGCATTCATAAAAAGCTTCTGCAGTAATGCAAGGTCCAACAATCCGTGCACAAGCAGGGAAGACGATAGATGAAATAGGAGAAACTTTGGCTTCAATTACTAATTCTCCTGTTAATCATCTAGAACCCATCATCCCACAGCCAGTTCGCCAACCAAAAGTGGAGAATGGCGAACTCTCTGTGATCCGTTGGAACAAATCACTAGAAAGTCCAAAGAGTAACAACTCACACGCAACAAGAGATAATTCTGAGCTCCTGTTCCTGCCTTTATTTAATTATTAGATCCCACATGCTGCTTATCAGATGTACCCACTTTTATTCTTTTAATAACCCCCACCTGCTGGTGTGGACAGTGACCTCTCAGCCCCAATCTGACCACCCCCTGTATTTTATTAGCTACTGGAATCTATTGCTTTCATTTTATAATGACAGAGAGGCTGGCATGATGACATGTTCAGGAGGGTATTTTAATCTATTGATGATATTTGCAAGCATTTAGTTTAATCTTATAAACTCTGTTATAAATGATTGTAATGGATTTTATATGTCTATATTTATAGTTCCATATAATAATTATCTATGATATCTGTATGGTTAGCCCTGCTAAGTTCTATGCTTCAAGACTTTATAGTGGTAAATAATCGAACCAGCTGCGGTTACAATGTCTTTGTTAAACAATGTTTATTGTTTAGTACACATGCCCACACCCACGGCGTGGCAGGTGGGAGCATTTTAAATATATATTATCTTATATTAAACAGGTTTTTTTCAATGATTAACAGGGTTTTCCCATTTAAAAAAAAAAGTAAGATAAAAGTTCTTTTGATGCAAACTTATCAGCCGTTTTACTTTAAGCAGTCGACCCATTTATCAGGTTTGTCTGCTTGTATTTCAGCTGACGTTAAAAGCAGCCGAATTTCAATATCAAAATTGCCTAAAAGCAGTCGATAATTACCCTAAGTGTTTGTCCAGATGTCTTGTTTTGTAAACTAATAAAATATTATAATACATTTTATAATTGTGGTCAAGAAAAAAGAAAAACGAACTACTGTAATTGTAATAAGCTAGAAGCCCCCAGGAAGGTTATACAGATTGTATAAAGGATGTTACTAAACATTATTAAAATAGTTCAATTAATTGTTGCTCTTCACCTGGTTCTTTTTTCCCTCTAGATCTATGAGCCGTTACTGAAGCGTTATGCGGAGTGTGAAGCAGCCATGATTGCCGAATCCATAAAACATTTCAATTAATTAATTCACTGCAGATATAAATCAGTGTCAACTTTTAAACCAAATAGTAATTTGCTCAATAAACTGAATTAAAATGCAAGATGGGATTATAACAATATGGACCAACTCATTGTATTGATAACATGATAAGGCATATCATTGTTTCTTTTACTTTTCAATAAATGGTAATAAACTTGTCCTCTTTCCCAATTAAAATGCCTCCATTTGTTTATAGTTTTTGCAGATTTCATTGATACTTGGATTGTTACATGTGATGTTTAAGGCCCTGTTAAACGTATAACCATTGGGAATCAGCCAGAAATGATCATTTTATTTTATTTAACAGGTTAACACGTTTGCAACAAACTATCGTAACCAAATCATGTCCTACTTTGTCAATAGAAAGCAACGCTAACTCAATAAAATGCAACACCAGGCTGGATTTAAACCAGTAAGCAATTATATTCTCATAAAACTTTCAAAACCATTTATCCTGCGACAGAGTGGAAAAAAAAAGTGTACAGTGTAAGGCCATGCAATTTTCTTGTCGCTCTACCATGTGTCAGTTAAGTCCATGAATGCTCAGTTATTGCATTGGAAGTGGAATGAGAGTGAAAGCAGAATTTGGGGTGCCATTTATCAGATACATCATTTATTAAGAAACATTCCATTCCAAGTGCAACTGTAACTGCTCGATTTCATTGAAGTGGTTATAGGGTCTGAGGTCCCCTGGCTCAGTGTTAAACCATTTTCTTCATGGTTTAATGCTAAATGAGAGTCTCCAGCAATCCATCACCTCTGTCCTGCATGTGTTGCTGCATTAGCTATGGTGGCGGTAATTGGCATAGAGAGTCACAGCCCTGTTGGTGGTATGAATTAGTATGCCTAGAAGAAGGTGCGTTATCTCGGCCAGATAAGTGGCCAGGGGCACTCATTTATTATCAATCTGCTCGAAAATGGTTTAACGTTGAATGGAGGGACTGCGCCAAGAAACTCCATGTATTCTAATTAGATCAATGAGATGACATGTTGATAGTGCCTACAGTGTCACTTTTAAATACATATCATTTTCTTTCAAAATGTACTGCGGTGTGGACATTTATTACCAAAAAAGGTTTGAAAATCATCACCCAACACATCACTTTCTTCAATTTAAAGAAATCGAAGAAAGGCTTGAACATCTGTGTTTGTATATATTTACATGGACAAACCAGACTCCTGGAGCTCTTTAGCTTGCTGAAATACTTTGTGTGAAGAGTGTGTCCTCTTTTTTTCATTTTACAAAAAGTGAAGATTTTTTTTAAAAAGAAACACATGCCTAATGAAATATATGCAGGTTTTCACTGGGAGTATACATAATAAACTGAGGGAGAATTAAATGAATGCTACATCTTGTGAGGTCAAAAGCACCTTTTCAGTACGGAATGGAAGTAACAAGTTATTAATATCATCACACATAAAATAGTACGTAAAAATGACACGATCCTAACTCTAAGAGAGACCATCAGATCTATCACATAGGTTTTTTTTATATTAGTAACAATAAAAATATAATTCTGGGCAAGCAGATCCTTGCGGTTCCAGAAGCTGCCACAACGGTGAGTGAACGTCTTCAAATATCTCGGATTGTGTGGGCAGTCAATAACATATGGGCCTGTGATTTCAATTCTGGCCTCTCACTACTGAGTGGGACTGTTCACTACTTTTGATGGGAATCGGTAAGCAGGATATCTTTGCTTACTAATCATGCTTATTATCATTTTTGCTGTATAGATATTCAGGAGATGTGTTATGCTGAACTATCTTTTCTTTAGTTATAACCTCTATGCATTGTGTTGTTCTCAAATCTACTTATTTTTTTAAAATATATCTGCAGTGTATCAAACGTGCTATCAGCTGGATATTGTCAGGAATCTATAGCTCCAGCACGCAGAATAGTATCACACCCTAGAACTAAGGGTAATGTCTTACCGGGCATTAGAATGGCTGGACTTAACATACCCGAGAATAGTCAGAAAACTAGCCACGGTCAGGGACACAGAACGAGAGATAAGGAAAAGACAAAAGTCAAGGGTACCAGAAATCAGGGAAGTCAAAACGAAGCCAAAGTTAAAAAAAACAGAAAAACTCAATCAGGAACACGCTCTAGGATAAACAACTAAGGGAAACCACAATAGGTCAATGAGCTAAGGAATAAGTGAGTTTAAATAGCCCTCTTGCAGATGCGATTGGCTGACCTAGCCCTTGACCCCAAAACATGCGTGTGCGTCTTTTGCATGACATCACCCGCACATCGACGTCATCTTTACCGTGGCCGGATGTAGGGCTATATAATTGCCTGGGTCCGCAGTGGCCGGCGTGCACCGACATGCCGCACGAGCCAGGCATCATGGCAGAAGACCACAGAGCGGCACTCCTCTCGATCTTCGGAAGGTAATTATCTCAGTTTTTTCCACATGATACGAAGGATACGTGACAGATATCACTTTTATTATGGCTTAATATCTTGCTAATGTGTGCTATCCATGAAGAATCTATGCACATAAAAAGCAAAGAATTAAAAAAAAAAAGGATTACTTGGATCATTTGCAAAACTGGTTATGAAAATTGTCCAAAATAGAAGGAGGTTTAAAGTATTATCTTATAATGCAATCTCAATATTTCCACTGCAGACTTTACTCTCTTCAACTTAGTTAGTTTTGTGAGGCAAAATAAAGTGAATTTGGCCGCATGCTCTGTAAACTCTGTAGATATGGTAGTTTTCACCCATGCGCAGTATTCCTCCCGCAGCCTACCTCCTATAAGCTGAAATACGCTCAGCAGCCTGTACGATGGTATTTAACAGGAAGGTGTATACTGGTTTGACATATTCATAAACAGTCACATGATTAAATACAACGACAGGGCAGACACTGAAATTAATATGCATCCTTTAGCTTATGCGGATATTACTTTTACCGCCAGCTTCAAATTAGCAAAAAATATGTTAAAATGCATTTTCAGTGACACTTGACATGTTGGACAACAATGGGTGTATATTTTCAGGATAAGTCCGCTGATGATCATTGACAGATCCTCATACAAACATGGCCACTATGAGATTTTGGGGGTAAAATAATATCAGGAAGTATTACTTAACTGAGAGGGTAGTGGATGCATGGAATAGCCTTCCAGCTGAAGTGGTAGAGGTTAACACAGTAAAGGAGTTTAAGCATGCGTGGGATAGGCATACAGCTATACTAACTATAAGATAAGGTCAGAGACTAATAAAAAGTATTTTGACATATTGGGCAGACTAGATGGGCCGAATGGTTCTTATCTGCCGTCACATTCTATGTTTCTAAAACAAAGTTTATCCACATCTCCAAATGTCATGGTGTCTCACTTTCTGATGTTATAAGCACTGTCTGCCAAGCCAAAGACAGGTGGGAAAGGCCTTCCTTAATTTCATTAATTCTGATTATTTTCTTCTTGGTAACCAGACTATTCTGCAGATTTTTGGATCATAACCCTGCCCCACTTTAAGTTTAATTCTTTCAAAATCAGTGAGAATATCATGCTATTTCTGGTAAAGCATGTGTTGTAGTTTGTAGTTTGAGAATCAAAGCCTATTTGTGTTGTAGTTTGTCAAAATAGCCTTTGATTCTCATTAATTCTCTTCCAGCGATCGGTGGTGGGAGCTCATATCACGATGCAATTTCTCCAATTCCCGAAGCTCAGCCTGCAGGGAGCTCTTCTAGAGATTGTAGGCATTGTCAGCTGGGGAAAACATATGCCCTTTATGCTTCTCACTGGTGGCACAAAAGCCACAAATTAGTTTCTTCTCTGTATAACAAAATATATTGATTGGCTGCCCATTGAGCTCCTAGCACAGAGACATCTTAAGAACCGTCTTAATTTAGTTATATGTCTTCACAATCTGATTTCAGGAAATATTTCCTATTTTGGTCTTTTTCTGGCAAGCATGACATTTTATAGTGGATGGTCTAAATTTCATGTCTGTCATATTTGCAGAGTTTGCTTGAAGGACCCGGTCCAAACAGTCCTTGCAAAAGATTTTTAAAATGTTGCAGCAGATTGGACATGGCAAGTCTTCTTCAAGCATCTCCAACATATTCCTAAATATTTTGGAGCATGCCGTGAGTAAGTGTGAGCTCCATCTTCATTGGAGCTGCTCCCTAAGGAGGTCATTTTGATTTTCTTTTTAGCAGCAATAGAAATATCCAGAAATACGCCACATACGTAATCCAATCATTGAAGGACAGCAACTAAGTTTTCGCTCAGAAGCGATCCTTCACTAAATCTAATCACTTCTTGCCTTGCAGTACAGTTTACACGAGCAGTGCTTATGGCATCATAATGTAGGTGTAAACTGTAAGTGCTATTTGGTGGCCCTGTCAAGGTGGTGGCCTCTCTCTGCTATTCTGTTGATTGTTAACCCTTTAACTTTTCAGTTTGATTCTTGTAGATGTTATACTAGTATGGAGTCTTGTAGTCATTTCTATAGAGCAGCTCTGTTCTAAATGGATGGGACGTCTACAAGTAACACCAGCCTAGCCACAAATTGGTAAATGATGCATACTCACAGAGCGAGTGCTAAAGAGTGTGAAGATCATCATCTGTAGCATAACTCGCTACAAAGTTCCAAGCTGCCTCTGCAAGGAACACTAGCACAATAATAGTGTGTTAGTAGCTTCATGAAATGGATTTCTATAGATGAACAGTTGTACTCAGGCCTCCCATCAACATGCGCAGTGCCAGTTGTCTGCAGGAGTTGTATAAAGCACAATGTCACTGGACTCCGGAGCAATGGAAATGGCTTCTCTGCGGTGATAAATCGCTTCACTCTCTAGCAGTCTGATGGAAGAAACTGTGTGGTGGATACCAGAAGAAAGCTATCTACTGAATAAATAGTTTGCTCATGCATATTTTTTTGGGTAGAGATATAATGGTCCGTGGCTGTTTTTCAATGTTTGCCTAGACCCCTTTGTTCCAGTGAAGGAGTATCTTAACACTACAGAATATAAATACATTTTAGACAATATGCGCTTCCAACATTGTGGCAACTGTTAAGGGAATGCTCCACAAGGTCCATAAAGACATGGTTTGAGTTTTATTTCAATGAGTTAGTTTACTTCCAAAGCTCATATCATATTCTATTATATGATTTACTAGAACATGAGGACACTAGGATAGAAACGAGGGACAGTTTAAAAGTCATATACAAGATGGCAAACAAAATATATTTACGTTTTTCTTTATTAATTCTCAACACGTTTCCTTTAGAGAAAAAAAAAAATGCTAGTTATAATACGTGTTATAGATGTGTTGACCACAATCACTGGAGATGCCGTATCTTCTCCTGAGGCCAAGTTACAGTTTTCCCTAAATAATGGAAATGGATTTTCAACTAGCTAAAAAAAAACATGTTTCTTATCTCTTCAGACCCTGGAGACAGTTTGTTTTACTCTTAGGAGAATCCCATTCTAAAATAACCCAAATCTCTATAGTGTAGAACAGATTTAATACCTCTGAGCCCCGGGCTTTCACAAACACTGTTAGACAGAAGACATTACTAAAGAAAATGAGAAAAAAAAGACAAAGAAAAATTAAAAATAAAAATAATAAAAATGAACATCTTAGCATTATGGAAAGTGACTTGGCAATATAAACTGTTGTTGCTGTGAAATTCAAAAAAAGAATAGCTAAAACAATATAAATCAATAAGCACTATTCCAAAATGAGAATCAGTTTTTAAATATCCTGATGTTTTTCTTTCTGTGATGCTCTGGAGGTAATATAGCCTGATTTCCAATAAGTCCATGCTTGCCTTAGGGTGCAAATTCTTTATGATGTTATCAACACAGCAATCAATCACTCAAAAGGCCAGGTCACTCAGCATGGCAGACCATCGCCACCGAGACAGGGAGTTTATGAGCAGTTTATCCCGTTAATACCATGCTGCAAAAACTGCAGATAAAAAAACCCCAGGAATTATCGAAGACCTATTGATTCCATAGAATGCTGCATTTTCAGCAAGGTTTGTGCTCTGAATATTCTACCCTGAATTGCAATAAAGATTTATTTTAGCTGGATTACTTTTATAGTCATATTCAATCAAAGAATGAAAACAGACAACACCCCAGTGAATTACAAAGTGACACATTTTCAGATAAACATAGCATTGTTTTATAACTCATCTGGTGGCCCTGTCAAGGTGGTGGCCTCTCAAGGTGGTGCTACTCTGTTGATTGTTAACCCTTTAACTTTTCAGTTTGATTCTGGTAGACATTATACTAGTATGGAGTCTTGTAGTCATTTCTATAGAGCAGCTCTGTTCTAAATGAATTGGACGTTCCATATAACAATAGGGTATTTGAAGAGAAGGTTTTCATGAAGATATACACTGATCAGCCACAACATAAAAAGCACTGACAGGTTATTTTGATTATATTGTTACAATGGCTCCTGTTAAAGGGGTGGGATATATTGGGCAGCAAGTGAACCATCTGTTCTTGAATTTCATGTGTTGGAAGCAGAAAAAATGGGCAAGCGAAAAGATGAGTGACTTTGACTAGGACCAAATAGTGATGACTGGGACAAAGCATCTCCAAATGACAAGTCTTGTTCCCGATATGCAGTAGTTAGTATCTACCAAAAAAGGGTGCATGGAAGGACAGTCATTGAACCGGGTCACTGGCACCCAACGCTCAATGATGCACATGGGGAGTGAAGGCTAGCCCGTCTGGTCCGATCACACATAAGAAATACTGCAGCTCAAACTGTTGAAAAACTTAACTCTGGCCATGATAGAAAGATGTTAGAACACACAGTGCGTAACAGTTTGCTGCGTATGGAGCTATGTAGACGTAGAATGGTCAGAGTGCCCATGATGATCCTTGTCCACCTTGAGCATCAGAACTAGACCTTGAAGCAATGGAAGAAGGTTGCCTAGTCTGATGAATCATGTTTTCTTTTAGATCAGGTGCATCGCTTGGTGCACGTGTGTCGTTTACCTCGAGAAGAGATGGATGCAGGATGCAGCAAAACTAGTGTGATGCTCTAAGCAACAAATTCGATCAAAGGAGGCCCCACCTCGCAACTTGCAGTACTAACTGGATCTGCTGTTAACGTCTTGCTGCCTGATACTATAGGACATGTTCAGAGGTTTGTGGAGTCCATGCTTCCACACATCAGAGCTGTTTTAGCACGAGGAGGACCTACACGATGTTAGGCAGGTGGTGTTAATGTTGTGGCTGATCAGTGAATATATATTATCCTTACAGTAGCTCTGACACTTTGCAGATTTTGCTTTTAATTTTATCATTCTTTTGTTATTCTATTTCTCGTTGTTTTGTTTTTTTAAATTCATCATCGTTTTTTAAATATACATAAGGGATTTCTTTTACTCACAGAATTTTAGCATAGGGTAGAACTTAAATGACAAATGTAAGCACTATAACCACTTCATCTCATTGAATTGGTTATAGTGCCAGAATCCTCTGGGACTGTCCGTCCATTCAATGTTAAACCATTTTTCGAGTAGTTTAACACCGAATGAGAGTCCCTGACTTCCTATAGCCTCACCCCTACCTTAATTAGCACCTTAGCAAACACATGTGCCTCCACCCCATGTTTATGCTTCGCAGGTTTAGTTCAGATCCCTTCTGCTTTGTTATTGTCTTTCCTAAATAACGCCTCAATTGAATATGCTTTCCAAATTACTTTACACAAATTACTTACAACTTTCCAAATTATTTTTCTACAAAATTCCTCATAGTCGTTAATGGTGAATCATTTGAAAAGTTTTTATTCCGACAGAATTGAATTTTGGAAAACTTATTAAATCGAAACCCATGTTAGTCATAATACAATTCTTAATAAATTTTTTATTTTGTTAATAATTTTATTAATGTAGTAGTAATTGTGGTGACATTCTGTCATCAAACTAATATGGTGACCAGGGATCATGTGACCAAGCTCTTACAGTGGGATAAGCTTTACCCTTTTGAAATGTTAATTGGTAATTCAATACCTTTACAAGTCAGGAAAGAGATAACCACTTCCCCCTTTCTCCATTCCTCTCTGTTCCTTCTTGGCTGTGCTACTGAGCAGTCCTTTAAGCAGACATGGCCTAATTTCCATCATGGTGAACTGTGAGTGGGATTTTATAAGATGTAGTTGTTATTGTTAGTTAGGTTGTTGTTGCTGTTGTTGGTGGTATAGTTAGTTAGATTGTGTGTCATTATTTGTATGTTGTTGTTGTTTTGTCTCTGAATAAATATTTGTTAAAGTAGACGGACCAGAGTTTATATGTGTATGCGTACATAATAATTTATAGAATTTGGTAATACACCACATTTGGCGACCACGAATTTTAGACTTCTACAACAAATGTTTGTGAGGCGCAATAACTACCATATTGATACATAATCTAAGAGAAAGAGACTTTATAGCATAGGATTCATTTTGTTGAAACAAATATACATATTTGTTTTGTTGACTGTTTTGAATTTGTGTATTGTGACTGACAGAACATATTTTGATGCAAATTGTAGCATTTATAGGTTTAACTTTGTTTCTGTACAGTTTTAAAGTATTGGTGATAAAAGGGGAAAATTGAATTGCATTGGAACCTTTGATGTTTTGGCCATTTTTAATTGCCCATGCGCTGTATTGTCTCTCTTGTTGCAACTAACTAGAATGAAACTTAATCTATTTTAATTGTCTTCTTAGGTGTTAAATTGTGGGGCTTCACTGCATTCTAAGTTAAAATAGCAAACGTTTTTTGTTGTTATCTTTTGTCTGTTTGAATCATTGAATTCAGGATAGGAGCATAATGTTTGTGCATTATGACTGACAGAACATATTTTGTTGCAAATTGTAGCATTTATAGTTTAATTTTGTTTATGCACAGTTTTAAAGTATTGGTGATTAAAGGGGAAGATTGAATAGTTGCACTGCATTGGTACTATTGATGTTTCGGCCATTTTTAATAGCCCATGTGCTGTATTGTCTCTCTCCTGTTGCATCTAACTAGAACTAAACTGAATATATTGTAATTGTTTTTAGATGTTACATTTTGTACATTTTGTGGCTTCCCTGCATTTTAAGTTTAAATAGCAAACTGTTTTTTTTGGTGGGTTATCTTTTGTCTGTTTGAACCATTGAATTCTGGGTAGGAGCATTGTGTTTACATGATAAAGGTATTGGGGCTAATACAGTGTGGTGGCTATTGTTTAGCCAGGCTAAAATTTAAATTTTTACACTGTGTGTTTATTAGAGAATGAACAGTTTGTATTTGAGGTAAAGATGCCTATGTTAGATTGTTATATGGTTGGGAATTATCATTGTGCTGAAGTTACAGTCAGGTATTTTCCAGTTCCCATACCTTCCTTTAAATCATTCTGTTTATTTGTAAACCCCCCACACTGCACTTAAACAAAGGCAAAAGGGTGGTTTTGTGTTTTGCTGCCTGTGGGCATTTGTTGTATTGAGACTGTGAAGTTTTTTTTCTTAAAAGACAAGAGTTTGTTTGAATAGGTTAATGTAATTAAGTTTCTCAAATGGTTCAATCTCTTTGGAGCCAGTTTCAGTTTTTTTTAAATTAATCCCATTGTTAAAAGCGTGTTGTTTTTTTTTCCTTAGTCTGCTGGTCTATTTTGATTAAAGACCTAGGGAGAGCTCGGTTTTAAAATGTCATATCTAGGTATTAAGTATTTTTCTGCAGAAGTACTAGAGTACTTTAAGAATGACATTGACAAACATGATGGACCATATGAGCTTCCAGAACCAGCAGGCCCCTATTGTGGAAAATATGAAGGTTTCATGGATGTTTTGACACAGATTGTTACTAATAAAAAATGCCATATTAAGAAAAGGAAAAGCTTGGTGGCACAAGCGGTTGTTGCTGCAATAGGGGGTTTGGCAAGCATGGTACTCGAATTGCAGCAAGCTAATTTAGTAACCACTAATAAAATGGAAGATGCTCTTGATGAAAGAGATTGTTTTAAAATAGCTGCCCTAAGAACAAACAAAATGATCGAGGGGTTGGAGAAAGAATTAAAGGAAATAGAACAACAGAGAGATGCATATAGTGCTAAGATCACTGAACTCCAAAACCTAGTTATGGAATATAAAATGAAAACTAAAGAAAACATAAATAAATGGGATAAGGAGATTCCTAAAGTATGCCCAGGCCAGTCTCATTTTATATCTAAAGGTACAGAACCAGTGCTTGGAACCAAACACAAGGGAAATGCGCCAGTTGTTAACTGTGTCCCACAAGCCCCTTTAATAATAACTGAACACTTTAATGCAAGAGAAATGCCTACTAGTTTCTCTAGACAGACAAGCACTATGTCAATCACAGACAAAGAAAATTTCCAGAAATGGTGGGGAAGTATGCCAAATAACAACTTTAATACTTTTACACACTGGTTTATGAGGGGAGCAAATAGAGCAAAAAAAGGAGGTCTTAACTTAGAAGAATGGACCGAACTTTTAGAATATGCTATGGGTCCTTTGGCTAGTAGACTATTGGGATTCAATAACAGTGTGTCTGATCAGGCAGGAAGAATTGCTGAAACTAATTTCTATATACTCAGCATAGAGAAAGAAATAGCGAATATTACGATGAGGCCAGCAGATGGTCCTAGAGAGGTAGCTCAAAGGATATTGTTCTGGTATACACTACGCCAACCTCAACATCCCCTGGTGTTGGGCTCACCAGAACACATTGCTAAAGTAATGGAAGCCCTTCCCTGGGAGTGTCAAGAATTTGTCAGGCTTTTTGATCCAACACCAGCAGACTTAGAAATGCTACTAACTAGAGCTGATAATTGGTGGCTTAAGCATCCTTCCTCAGAACAGGCCTTATCTGTTTCAGCCATAAGAACATTCAAGGTTGACTCTGGTAGAGATTTAGATGGCAAATGGAGAAGCCAAAGGTGGGATGTACCTCAGAACAAGAGGGATAATGAGAACTGGAGACCAAAACAGGACTTTGACAAAAGATGGAGAGATCCACAGAGGGACCATAGGAATAGGGACAGTTCTAAAGGAAGTAATGTAATGGGAGATAATTGGAAAAATAGATGGGAGGAGCCTAAGGTAATCAATAATAATTGGAATAATAATAACAACACCTGGGAGAAGCTAAAAAGGAGAGATAACTGGGAAAATCACAGATGGCAAGAAAAACAGAGAAACAACAGGAACAGTTATTGGGAGAATAATTGGAAAAGGAACCATAGATGGGACGATCAGACCAATAGACGGAATTGGGATAATTGGAGGAATAAAGAAGGGAATAGAGACTACTGGGACCTAAAGAGACAGACTGAGAGATTGGAGGCAGACGTGAAAGCGCTTAGGGAACAGATGAGAGAGGGAAATACTGATCAATTGGGGGTCCCCAGCAATGAATAACTCCCATAATTTTTGTTGTCCTCTACATCTGTATGTATGTTTGTTTTTTCTTTTGTTTCTATATTTTATCTGTCTCACCATTATCTCGTAACACTCCAGTTTAAAGAGGACCTTAGTATGTATTGTATATATATATAATATATATATATATATATATTTTTTTTAGTCATACTAAGGATAAGCCTCTAAATTCATTCATTACAGTCAGGTGGGCCAAATTCCAAATAATTTTTGTTTTTATTAGTTTAGCACGCCTGCACTGCCAGCTATGTTTTATTTTTTGATGCTGGATTAATAATTATAAATTCATAGATTAAGTGAATTGTTGCCAACGTGAGGCTTATATTTGATCACACTGGAGAGATGTGATAGTGTAACTTTCTGTTGGTTTACAACAGTAAAAACTTTAAAAGCATTTTTTTTTTTTTAATTTGGTTCCCAACAAATATAACCTCAAGTTGATTTTTGATTTTGATTTTTGAATAGCAACAGACAGTTTTCTATAGATTGCACGCTGCCAAACTGTGTAATGGTAGCATTCAATCTACTTTTTTTTTCTTCTCTCTCCATCTTTGATGCTTTGTTTATTTTTGTCATTAAGAATATAGGAAAATTAGATTGCTTTGAGTGAAGATGGCATAAATAATAAAGTGAAAATGTATGCTATTTGTTCTATTTGGCTATCCGCAGGGGGTTAAATAGTTATAGGTATGAGAATTTGCACCTACGTTCAATTGCGAATACATTTTTCACCCTTAGATCTTTCCCACTCACGTTCATGTATAATAATTTACGGTTTAAACTATGTACATTTTGTGATTATTGCATGTATTCATCAGTAAATTATAAAATAACTAATATGGTTTTGTGTTCAACTCTCCATCAGGTGTGGAGTAAATGTCTAAATTAATCAAAATTTCAGGAGACATTTGTGGGTCTTTTAAATACCTCTAAAATGTAAACATAGCCTTAAGACACCACAACCAAATAGATTTTATTAGACAAAACTAGTTAAGCCTTTGACACAAGACAATATGCTGATTACTGTTGTACATATTTCATTGTCTGTGTTTGATTCAAAGAACATTTTAATTGGAAGGCCCAGAGAGGCGAAGGTAACTGACATGTCCTGTCACAGTTTACTATACAGATGAAGAAGTGCTGGGATTACCAAGACAAACTATTATCCTGAAAATGATTACTATTCAGATGAAGAGGTGCTGGGATTACACGTCAAACTATTATCCTGAAAATAGATACTATACAGATGAAGAAGTGCTGAGATTACCAAGTCAAACTATTAACACAGCCCAGAATAAGGGTAAAGTAACAGCAAGAAGCAGGAATTTGTGTCATTTCAAGGTGGTCACAGAATGAGTTTACCCTACACTCATGAACTTGCATGTGTCATTAAACCTACAAACCTCAAGCTTTGTAATGGATTGGCAAAGACAGTATTCAAGGAGAGTTCATTCTAAAATCACAGCTATCAAGCACACAGATCAGTCACAGTCTTCAGATTCCAGTCCCAGGCGAAATTAAACATCATATTGTGTCATAAACTAGTGATAATTACTGTATGGGGTTGATTGCGTCTAGATATTACTACTTCACATGAACACATTACCATATAATATTAATGAACAACTACCAGGGTTCTTACCAACCCACTTGGGCAGTGGTTAATTTAAAAACGGAACAACTGAAAACAATTGAAATTGGGGGAATGTGGGGTGATGCAACCCCTGTTTGACTATATTCTTTCTCTCACTTTTAAATGTGCTCAACATAAGAGAAAAAAAAGTGAGGGAATGTGGTGACATTCTGTCATCAAACTAATATGGTGACCAGGGATCATGTGACCAAGCTCTTACAGTGGGATAAGCTTTACCCTTTTGAAATGTTAATTGGTAATTCAATACCTTTACTAGTCAGGAAAGAGATAACCACTTCCCCCTATCTCCATTCCTCTCTGTTCCTTCTTGGCTGTGCTACTGAGCAGTCCTTTAAGCAGACATGGCCTAATTTCTATCATGGTGAACTGTGAGTGGGATTTTATAAGATGTAGTTGTTATTGTTAGTTAGGTTGTTGTTGCTGTTGTTGGTGGTATAGTTAGTTAGATTGTGTGTCATTATTTGTATGTTGTTGTTGTTTTGTCTCTGAATAAATATTTGTTAAAGTAGACGGACCAGAGTTTATATGTGTATGCGTACATAATAATTTATAGAATTTGGTAATACACCACAGTAATAATAAAGCAGTTTTATAATGGAAAATATAGTGAAATTGCTCTTATTTGAAATATACATTGGTCCTTTTTAAGTATCAGTCTGTAGATTGAGATATTATTCCTCTAAACCTTTTATCAACCTCGTGAGAATCAAAGGTGAATTGACCACGCTGGTAGCAAAACCCGCAGCACCAAAGTTTGAGCAGACTCACCAGGTACAGAACTAACTGACTGAGCTTTATTATCAAAATAAAAATACATGACTTTGTCATAACAGGGTCTCTGCAAGTTATTTTTGGAGCAACGGCTATCTTAACTCATTGCTGAATACTTTCAGGCAAGCAAAGGTGAGATTTTATTTTCTTTGCAGGCTTGTGAGAATCGTGATGAATGATTTTAGGCAATACATCAAGCCTTGCCGTGCAAGGCAAAAGGATGAAGCATTTCTCTGTTGCAATATTCTTAGTGTAAAGTAATTGGTGTAAGTAATAATTCAAAGAAAGTCGATGATTATGTAAAAGCTAAGTATGTGTTGGGTAACGTCTTCAATAACGCTGTCAAAACACCTTACAAAAATGTAAACATTTCCTTTCGAATTACACACAGAATCAAAATCAAACTGACAGCCAGCGATTCCCGAAAACACAGTAAAATTTGTCAAGGGAGAGTAATGGGAGCTCAATCTAAGTTGACATCTTGGAGTAGGGATGTGATGGGTGATGGTTGTGATTTAACGAGGGAACGGATTGCATTTCCGAAGGATATTTGATTCTTTCTTTGTGTTAGTTAAGCAATTAAATGAAAACATTTTTTTCCCCCTTAAACTCCTTTTAGAGAAAATACAAACTCAGCCTATTCCTGTCCTCATCTCTCTTACTGTAAAATTGTTGTCCTTTAGGAGACGTATTCTAGAACATGTTAATTGAGACCCCAATATCGAGACATGTCTAACTTGCCCATCAGGGCAATCCTAACGGATTAAAGTAAACGAATTAGTGACTAATGACCAAAGAAAAGACAACCTTGATAAACGCCTTTCGAGGAGGGAGTGCTTTTGGATATACCGTATAGGAACGCTCTCTCCTCACGGCTTAAATGAGGGGTTTACATACTCTGCTTTTATTAATGATCTCTAATTCACATTAACGGTTAAATATAAACGCAACGATGTAATAACATACGCTTTGTACTTTAATATCCGAAAAGATAATCGGCTAACAGACCTGTCTCAGTAATATATTCGTATTACACAGCACCAGCATTCTTATTTTACAAACACGATTATAGTGGAGTCGGATAAATGGTGACATATTTATTCTAATGGAATTAATTTAAGTAAACTAATATAAAACAGATTATTTATTTTTAACCGAACAACCTTTCTTACTGCTTAGTAGAAAAGGCTTATAAACTAAATAAGAAGCAATCTGCTTAAATCCTTTTCCCCTCCTCTTTCTTTTCTCTGTATGACGCACATTATAGATACATTAAAGCACCTAACTCTATCACAACTGTTATACTAAGATGATGTATATTTAAATCAAAACTATCTTAGAACTTTGTTATGGGATACTGGACCTGAGTATTGATCAAACTTGAATTATCAAATTAGGAGATTCACTGTACCACATTATATACGATATAAAAGATAAACAATGTTTACAACTTGCAAGATATTACATGATAAATGTATCATCTCCTAGAATAATTAGGTATAATAATAATACCACATGATAAAAGCAACATTGCATCTCTGGTGTTACATGATAAAAGCAACATCCTATCTAATATTTAGGTGTTCCGAATTACGTATTCCGAGTGACTACTCAGCTGTGTTCATACAAATTATAAAATAAATGAGGGGAACGTTATTGAGCTTGTGAAGAAATGCCCCTTTTATACTGTATATGCTTGCCGTGTAATTTTGTGTGAATAGTAATGTTTCCCTATGGCATTCGGTAGGTAAAACTACCGAATGCAGATCACCCTGTTCCCCCTTTATACAGACTGTACCCCCTTGCTGGCTGGATTACGTTCAACAGTTTTGCACGAACGGCAGGTCTCGCCGCCATTTCGGGACTTCCTCGTGTTCGCGCCCATTTTAGCTCCCGAACAGCGGTGTTTGCCATTGAATGTTTGGAACTGAAAACGGACACTCAAACAGGCGAACACCGCTGAAGCCTCGAGACCTTCGGTAAAACCCCTTCCAAACTACCGAACGACCGGGCGTTCGGTAGAAAGACTTACCAACAGATGGGGAATCAAGTGAACCAAGGATGGTAGCTGGATGGCCGGCCGTTCGGGAGGTTTTTCATGCGATCTGAGACCGACTGCAGGGCCAGAATTCATGGAACTGTTTTCGGCTACTTTGCCCGTGCAGTCGGTCAAAACTTCTAAGTCCCATATCTCCCGAACGGCTGAACCGAATGGGCTGAGTTTTTACTATGTTGGTCTCCCAGGGGTACATCCAAACTTTGGGGAATTTCTGTTACGTTTTATTTGTGTTTAATGGTTATCTGAGGGGAGGAGATGTACAGTATGTATATTGTTAGGATTGGATATATGGCTAATTATATGGGAGGCTCCCTTGCATGGGCTGAATCCCATAAAAAGAGCATGCCTGTCATTAAACCTCAGTTCATCTTTGTACCCTTATTCTGACTATGTATGCTGTTTGGGAGTTCGTGTGTTTTACTGTGGGAATTATGCAGGAACACTATTGGATTTACAATTGGGATTTCGTCTACTACAACTACCGAACGGTGGGCTATATTCACTGGGCTCTGGCTGTTCGGGAGGAAACTACCGATTAAGGTTTAAATGTACTTGGTTTCCTTACAGAGCTAAATCTCTTTAATTTTAAATCTTAATGACATCCGGATGTCAAAATACTCCAATTCATTTTTGATAAAATGCATGATGTCACTTATCTCCACGTAGATACAATGTAATTTAGGAATACGTGTGACTAAGATTCACCTCAGCAATGACGTTGACAGGGAAGATGATAAGCTGAAACCACCTTGAAGGTGGAACCTATTACTGAAACCTGATAGGCTGCAGACGATTTGAAGATAGGATCAATCACCTTTATATACCGGAGACTTTCAGTGTGAAAGTTTCTCTCCTGACGAAGGTGCTTTCACAGCACCGAAATGCGCGTTGGGAAACTTTTGAAAATTTGGTTTTATATCACTTGGCACTATGCACTAATTTGTTCACTTTTCTTTTAAATGTGGATATTGTTTTCTAACAAGGTCTAATGAATAGTCAGTAGTTGGTTTGAGGAGGTAGACGAGAGCTACCCATCTATAGCGATAGGGATACCTACCTGGCACCCATGAAAGTGCTATATTTGCCGTTACTCAGTCGACAGTATATGGGGGAATTACCACGTATGTGCAGCTCTCTGGAGGAGGAGATTAGACAATATTTGGAGATATTACCACGTATGCATAGTCTTCTGGAGGAGGAGATTAGACACCAATCTTATGAGGAAACATAATTTTAGACACCTTTGACCTAGAACAGTCGTTATGGTACTTCACCATTTAGGCGCATTATACATATAATAAGATATCTATGCGCTCAGATTTTTCAGCCGCCGGATAGCCCATTGCCGATAGACGATCATATATAGTTATTACATCATACTTTTGTAAATTGCTACTCCACTCCTTTTATAATCTTTCTGCTTCAAAATACTGACTGGTGAGCACTCCTCCATCTTTAACTATTTAATATATATTTCCCATATTGTTGACACCTACCTATCATCTTTTATTAGAATCAGTCAACAGGTGAGCGATACTCTCCCTATTATATTTCACCGTACCTCGGTGTGATACAAGCCCATTAATCCTAGGTCTAATTACACCACACAATATATGGTAGATTTTCTGAAAACAGATGTATGTACTGTCATTTGGTGATTGAGAGACTTCATGCTATTGATGGCTATTATCATTATTATTTTTCATTTCATTAGTTGATGGATGGCATGTCTTTGTGTTAGACATTTTTGGCAAAGGAAATAAAGCCTGGTGGTTTACCAATCTGATATTTTCCTAGCCGTTCTGTTACTAGATAGTATCCACCTACTCGTTAATTTTTAAATGTTGAATTCACTTCAATCAGCCAGTTTACCATTTTGTACCCCAAGAGGGATCTCTCTTAGGATATTTTCCCTATTTTTTCTTTCTAGGTAACGTTGTTAGGGTCCATGCTCAGAGTAGGTGGGTACCACTCACACTGACCATCCTTGTTCGGGATATTTCCTACACAGTGGTCATTAGCTATTTCTCCTTTGAGTAAAATTGTTGTTATTTTCATGAAATCCTTATTTTAGACAGACGTCTAGTATGTACAATATGCCGGAAAAAAAACATGTCACGGTAATACAAGATGTCCATATTTTCAGCTCCATGCCTTTTAGGGTCACAAAATCAGTTTTGAATTTTGTTATGTAATGCAGATGCTATCCAGATATAAAGAAGACAGCACTAATTGTTTGAAATAAAAACAAGAATTGTAATAATATTATATTATAAATATGGATCAAAATTAGAAACATAGACGTATGAAAGACTAAACTTGATGGCCTTGAGTCTTTTTTTAAAGCCTATATTACTGTAACTACTAAACTATTATCAGTTGGGCAATTTATGTCTCATTCAATTTACTTACTGAAACATTGATAAACCTTGTAACTTAATTTTTGTGTAATAGTTCTAGAACTGTTACACATTTGTTCTTCTACCAGGGAAGAATTATTTAGTGAATTGTAGACATTATCGAGAAGTTCAATGGTGGGTCATCTCCTTCCTGCGACCTTCCTTTATTAGACTGGGAAATTGAGGATTGGAAGATGAAATCAGAATAACATGTTGTGGAATAGAAAGAATCTGAAATAAGAGTCAGGTCTGGGAGGGGTACAGATAATTCATCTTGTAGGAGGGCTACAAGGACTCACCAGTGTCCAAACTGCACCTGGATGGAGACCCTGCTGTGACAAATTTCATATTAAACGCATTGTTCCTGATTAAATTATGTCTGGGAAGATGTCTGATGATGTAAAGTTACTGTAGAACATTGGTAAAGTAATAGATACACCAGCCTTCTCTAATATAGTGAATTTGAGCTAAAAGGTCCAATCAAGGACAGGTGGGCTGTCTAGAATAGCCATGTCAATGGCAGAATCATCTACTTTGCCACTCTCTGTTCATTTAGTTAATGGAATAACTGTCTTCAAAACTTACCGTCACCGGTCTATCACTTACACGTCTTAAATCCAAGGTCAATAGAATTAGGACTATTATGTTGGATCATAGAAGCAGCAATTAATTAGCTGCAAAATTTGGTTAAAAACTGAAAATGTTCACAAAAATGCATTGATTAGGTCTTGGGAAGTGAATGGGGGGTGCATGTGTACCAAAAGGGTCTTTAGAAGTGTAACATTACTCTCTGGCAATTGGCTAACATATACCATTTTTTATGTTATTTCTGTAGCGTCTTGCTAGACAGGCCATTGAAGTTCCTCTGTTTGCACCAGAAACCTGAAAGCAGTGGGGTTAATCGTGTATCCTCTGCATACACACAGAGAAAGTGTGTTCTAGTCTACAGCACTAATAGAACTTTCATTAAAATACCTTTTAAATCAACTAACTCGCTGCATTGTTGTTGCCTTTAGTCTATCCGCTTCTAACTTCTAACATTCAATCTAGTTTTCAAAGTAAACAGCCTAAAGTAAATATCGATGTACCCAGATTATTGCTTAATCTCATTTGCACTTATAATTTGTTTATGTAGGCCATCTGTTCACAGCATGTACAGTAAAAATGCAGAACTCGCGGCTCTCACAAAGTGGGAATAGGAATATTTTGGCAGAAGCACAAGGAGTCGTTCAATTCATTCGGAACAACCTTGTCAATTATTCGCTTTCTAGCATGAAAAAAAGCATTTTATTGCATCTCTCAGCATCCCATAGAAAGCTTTTTCAGATCAATAAAATATAGCTGAGTATATTTTCAAATTATCCAACTGTGATTTATGCAGCTAGGATCACATATATTTGAATTTCATATAAGCATTATAGTATTTTTATTTTTCAATGTATGATCAAGCATGATTGTAGCATCGGAGACCCATGGTCAGGCAGGCCACTACACACCATTTGTCGTTAAGTGATTCACTTTAAAAATATCTGCTTGCAAATGTTGACATTAAAAAGCCAAATGTCATTGCAGGAATGTTACAATGTTACCACATTAAGTAGGTTAGGGTATCAATATATCTTTATTTATAATCACAAGCGTTGTTACTCTACGCCATGCAGCAGGTTTAAGAATACTTCAATTTAGGGGGTGTTTAGAGTTTGCATAAAATTAGGGATAAAGGGAAACCGTAGCTGAAAATTACCCAACTTTTCCCAGCATTAAAAAATAGGCAAAAATGAAATACGATATATTATAAAATATATTCATCTTTAACATTCCAGTCCAGGAACAGACATTACCAAACAGGTTTATGCAGCAGTACTCTCAACAGCTTTTCTATTCACAACCATAAAAAAGAACATTATTTGATGTAGATTCTTTGGGGAATCACAGTATAATTTTGTACCTAGAGACTATTTTACCTTTAAAGCAACACTGGCACTTTCAAGTTTTTCATAAAGATAGAATATTTATGAAAAACCTTATCTAGACCGCAGTGGAATTGGATTGAATTCCATTGCCATCAACAAACATTATAAGACAAAGTAGGCACTACAGGCAATTTTTGTCAAAATGTTGCATGGGGTGGGGGGTGGAGCTAGCCACTGAATGAAGCAGTCGCACATGCCGGGAGCTCCCGAGAGAGAAGAGCAATATTAAGAATATTTGCACTAATTTTTCCCTATACTCAACCAGACCCCCTCCCGACCATATGGGAAAGAAAAAGATGGCTCTCCTGAACGTAGGGAGCATACTGAGAGCCCCCTTCCCAAAAAACCTGACCCCACTGATAAGCGGGCGAGCCCGGAAATTAGTTCGGAGCAGATACCTGTCGGTAAAGTGGACATAGAGAACATTCTGTCGGAGCTCAAGGCGTATTTCTCAGCCGACATCGCGCGGATCCGAGAAGACATGGGGGTCATGACATCTCAACTGCGTGTGCTAGAGGAAGAAAATGCCAAAACAAAAGGCCAGCAAGAAGACCTGAAAGTGGAGGTGGAAAAACTGAAGCAAGCTAACCTTGTTCTGGAGAGCAAACTGGCCGAGCTGGAAGTCCGCGGAGTCCCTGAAGTCATAGTGGATGACAAGGTACCTAATTTTCGCAGATTATTGAGCTGTATGCTATCCTCATCAAATGCCCAAAATATGCCACTGGACCATCACATAGGGTTCCTAAGTCACCTAAAATGTCGGTCGGGGCCCCAAGAGACTTGCTGCTCTGTTTCCAGGTGACTTCAGAGCAAGCAGCTCATACAGGCCGCGACTAAGAATGCACCTACCTACAAGTTTGAAGGCTCAGACCTTTCCTTCTTCAATGACCTATCCAGGGCCACCATGCTTTGGAGACACACACTGCAACCTGGGACCGGGACAAAAACTAAAAGCGCTACATGCTGACAAGCGTTTCACACTTACCCACATCTCGGAGGCAGAGCGGCTCTTCACTTAACCATCCCTGAGAACATCCTGCGACCTATGTTGGCTGCATCACAAGCACCCTCTACTCCAGAATGGGACGTTAATGCTATCCAACCCTTTTACCCCAAACCACGGAGGGGAACTGCAGCACAACCAGCCGCTGGCACTTGAGAAACTCTGAAAGAGACGGCGATCAATCGCCTATTGAAGCTACTTCATATAATGACTTATATTCCGGTTTTGATTGTTTACTTACCATGTATGCTGATAACTTTGTGTATAGATTAGTGTCCACTAATGACCTACACTAAGCAACTTTACTTTATTAGCCACAGATCAGGCTGTGTTCTGTTTGTAATTTAACCCTGATATACTCTCTGGAACATCCCACACCCCCATATGCAGAGTCTTGACTAACAGTGTCTACCGTGCTGCCTTCTATACCGTGCATATAACATCAGCTACAGTTAGCCAGACAAGCCTATAATACCTCTGTTGAATAAAATGCATTTGCTGTATTAGTTTATATTTCCCTCTGCATGCACTTAAAATGTAGCTCACTATGCACTCACAAATGTGTATGATAATGAAATGCTACAATAAAAAATGCAAAAAAATAAATAAAAAAATGTTGCATAGGGTGGAACTTCAAACAATTACAAATATTTATATAGCGTCAACTTATTCCACAACGCCATACAATGGATAAAACAATACAAACAATTAATTCTAACAAGACATATAGGAACAGGAGGTGAAGAGGGCCCTTACCAAACGAGCATAAAATGTAAAACAGCTTCTACCACCACATCTTACCATTTCCTATCACAGTCATTCGTGATGGCCAATAGAATTGACACCTTCTTGCATGGTGATCTTGTTGTGCCGGATCTTTCATGCACCCCTATGGAAGATATAAGGAATACAGTATATCATTTCACCATTTTCAATGATCAACAACAATATGACTTGTGTGTAGAGATGTCGCGAACATGGCAGCTTCAACATGGATGCTGTCCAGGAGGTGGGAGGGTCTGGGAGGGAGGGTCTGCTGGAGATTGGCCGGGATGTGTCAGCTGACCGGAGCTCGCCACGAACGGTTCGCCGCGAACCGTGGCGAGCCGTTCGCGGGACATTCGCGAACGGTTCGCGACATCTCTACTTGTGTGGGTTATTGTAGCCCCCGTTATGTTTTGCCTTCAGATTAAAGAGGAAGGCTCTCAGAGGTTTTGGTGACTTGCATAGTATGCCCTTGGCTTGCTAACACATGCTTTAAAAAGATTCTTATTTTAATTAAAGATAACACAATGTATACTTAATGCATTGCAGATACAGCTAGAAAATGGAAGCTCCGGAATGAAACGTTTGACTTTTTAATCCTTTTGATTATTTCTTTTTATCTGCTTTATTTAATCTTCGGCTGCATATGCAGCAAATTAGCAAGATACTGACAGTCCATTGCCTTTCGCATAGCATAATGATCAGTCTTTGTGCGTCATTCCATAAGGGCAAATAACCAACTGATAAACGTGTATTAAGTCTGTATTTTTAGACGGGTGTCAACACCTTCTAATTGTCCATATTTGCTGTCTATTCGCTGCAAATGAACTTCTAACGAAAGCTTCAGCGCACCTCTCAACCCTTTAACATTGATTATCTTCTTTCAATAAAGGACTATAACACATAAGCCATTTGGGATTTAACAATGGTAAATTATACATTAGTACCTGTCTGGTTCAGACAATCTTGCCAAGTTAATGTATGTATAGGAATAGTTTGCTGTTTGTCCCCCAAACAATAGGGGGACATGGCATCTAATGGAAGTCATCTTTTCTGAAATTGTATTGCTTTAGTACATACAGTAAGAAAACATTCATTCACATTAGCAAAGTGTTAGATATACATGGGGAGACAGCAAACTGTAAGATATAGAGCCTTCAGTGTAACGTCATGGCCAGTCATTGTCCATAATTCAGTGGAGCACATGGGAAGAAGCAGGACAACATATTTAAGGTGTTTTGGCTATAAATCTCCTTCTCATCTATAATATCACCAGGGACAGCTGGAAAATGGCAATGGGTTTTTCTTGTAAGACAGTATAGGAGGTGTACTCAAACTCATTCATAGAAGGGACATCTCGCTGTGAATCTGGCAACTAACATTACTTTTCTGCCAGTTTTTCACATTGGCATTGACTAAACTAAACTAATTCATTATAATAAATAACAAAATAAATAAAAATCACTGCTTAGTAGATATACCCCATATGAAAACTTTCATGTATTTAATTATGTATTTTTTCATTGGGGATATATCTAAAAAGAGCCTGCAAAAACTGCAGATCTCCTGTCTGCAGTCTTTAGAAGCCCTCCCATTCTATCCCCACCCAGGCTTTCTGTGGCTGTCCAATCACAGGCTATCCAATGCAGCTCACTGACAAGTCTTTGCAAGGCAGGTGCTCTAGCAGTTGCTGTTTCTCGAGTTCAGTTCAAATAAGCTAACCAAACCAGGAAGTAACCGGACCGGTTGTCTGAATAAAAAGTCCCTTTGGCTCCTCCGATGTAAACTATTAAATAGAACTGCATATTTAGAGGCCAATGATCAGTGGAAGGCAACCAGGTGGAGGCTCTTCTTCGTGTTACTGCGATGAACTGGTCTCTGCAAAACGCCGGCACTTGAGAGGGCTGGTTGGCTAATACTGATATTGTAGGAGCTGTGTTTCCTGATTGGCGAGTTTTTATCTGGAGCCATGTAAGTGTGTTTAAGTATGTGAATAAAGCAATTTCATACAGTGAGAGATATGGGGCCATAATTAATTTTTTTAGATCCAGTTGAGGTTTGGCGCTGTTCACACCAATTGTTTCTACCTGTCTCTTGGACTTGAAAGACATTTTACTAGATGTGCGCATGTGGTTCCTCCAAAATAGCAATTCTTCAGAACATGTCCGCAATGGATGAAACATTTTTGAATCAGCAATGGGCGAACAGTTTTGTTTAATTTGTGATTCAGTGTCCTGTCTGTGGCACCAAAGAAAAGATGATAGATGGTTAGAGGACAGCTGTTGATTGTATTCACAGATCAAGTGAGAAATCGCTTATAAAGATATATGGAAAGCCGGAGCCTGTAGTTGTGGGAGGGGTTTATCTGGCCTATAAATTCACAGGCCTCCCCTTCCTCTGGGCTGAGACTTCCTGGTTCAGGACAGAACCATCTAATTCCGGTTCAAAGGTCATCAACACAAATTACCTGAACTCCAAACAAACAAGTGGTCTTGGCCTAGTGAGGCCTATGCAAGTATTCAATATACCTCATTTAAGGGGGCGGAGCTTAGCGGCGGAACGAGCCAGATGCCATTTCTGGCAGTTTCGTGCAAAATATACAGAATCCATTAAACATCACGAAAACTACATGCCATCCAAGCAAACACAGACCTGCATTGTATGGGGGAGACCATCCTTCACCACCCGATGCCATTTCGGTACACTCTGAGGCAGGCAAAGCCCAAAAATAAAATCTGAGCCTACTACATGCCAAACTACCGTGGCCTGGAGTACTTGTGGGGCGGAGAGGGCCTGGGAGACCCAAGCGACGAACCTCTACTGGACCCCTACCAATTCCAAGAGGAGATGGGGCGCAGAGCACAAAGACCACACCAAGGTACTGCCACAGCACAGCACAGCCTGACATAGGGGCACTACTACAGAAACAAACCCCAGCCAAAATGGCGGTCGACCAGGGCCCAGACATCCCACAGGCAGCTACCCTTCAAGCACAAGCCACTTAAGGGGACACACTGAGAACCCCACAGCCCACTCAGGCCACACTCACCAAACCCATACCCCCACAGGGAACAGCAGACCCGGCCACCAAGCAAGACTTGCAGCAGATGCAGACTATGCTGCAGGATATACAACGCCTGCTAGCAGCAGACCTACCAGCGCTCAAAACAAGCATGCAACAGATCACAGAAAAGGTGACCACCACTGAAAACCAAGTCAACTTCTAGACACTTAATAATCTATCATGTTGGTTATTTATATCATTATCCTTTGATCACGGGCTCAATCAGTCCTCCATTACGTACAACATTGCCACCCTGGTATTCATGACAATTCTCCCTACCACTACATGTGAGCCTGTTCAAACAACAAATGCATCATTCTTGGTCTCTACACAACTCTTACAACCATGATATGTTTATTCCACATTTGTTTGTTCCATACATCCATACCCTAATACAGCCCCATTTTTTTCATCCCTCTTCGGGCAAACAAGTACGATCCAATTTCGACCCCCATTTGAGCATTTCCATACAACATTTTCCTGCTTACAAGGGAAAACCACAACCCTTTTATATCACATTCTACTATTCCACACTGCCTCGCTAGGCCCTAGACATGTGAATTTCATTTCGATCCGAATTTAAATTCGGACAAATTTTGGCAATTCGCAAATTCGGATGCTTCTGAATGTCTGAATTGCCGAAGTGCCGAATTTCGGAAGTGCCAAAGTGCTTTGAATTTCTGAAAAGTGGCAAAACAGGAGAGGGAGGGAAAATTGAGGAAATTATGACAGGAATCTAACCCTACCCTTACCCCCAACCCTACCCCTAACCCTAGCCCTAACCCTAACCCTACCCATAACTCTACCCCATAACCCTACCCATAACCCTACCCATAACCCTACCTCTAACCCTAACCCTACCCCTAACTATAACCCTACCCTTAACCCTACCTCTATCCCTAACCCTACCCCTAACCCTATCCCTAACCCTAACCCTAACCATAATCCCTAATCCTACCCCTAACCCTATCCTTAATCCTACCCCTAACCCTACCCCTGTGGCTACTCTTAAAATGTTGTAGTCAGTAAAGATCTGCAACTCATGAACAGGATCTCCAGACGCCTAGAGGACCGATTGGGTACTGTGTCACCATAAGCACACGCAGGCCATTGAGATCTGAGCCTATCCTATAGGGCTCTGCTACATGTGAGTGAGACCATATAGAATATTCCCTCACTGCACTTGAAAACGTTATCTGCACTATTTCTTGCATTTACATTTGTTTCAGGTATATCGCTATGAGTCACGTTTTCCATACATATGTATGTTAACCCATATGGATGAGTCAACAAATTTGTAAGCGCTCCATATGCACACCAGTGGTGGTTTTTATCATTAATTTCCAATACTGAGTGTACACCTAATCTTTTTTGTACTAATCTATAGGGTAGAGAGTCCCTATTTGTGTGGTAGCTGCTGTCATTCTATTCAATTATTAACTGAAAGCGCCTTGAAAACACACAAATTCTTATTTCTGTGATTCATCTTTTAATCCATATGATTTACTTCCCCGCTGTGAACGAGAAAAAAATGCCGAAGAGAACGAAAAACCCCAATGCCCTGCACAGCGGCAAATGAATCTGATTTCTAAAGCCTTTCTTTATATCTAATAGCATCTATTACATAGTTACATAGTTACATAGCTGAAAAGAGACTTGCGTCCATCAAGTTCAGCCTTCCTCACATTTGTTTTTTGCTGTTGATCCAAAAGAAGGCAAAAAAATCCAGTCTGAAGCACAATTTTGCAACAAGCTAGGAAAAAAATTCCTTCTTGACCCCAGAATGGCAGTCAGATTTACACTTGGATCAAGCAGTTATGACCCTACATTGAAAGATTATATCCTTGAATATTCTGTTTTTGCAAGTATGCATCTAGTAGCTGTTTGAACATCTGTATGGACTCTGATAAAACCACTTCTTCAGGCAGAGAATTCCCCATCCTGATTGTTCTTACAGTAAAAAAACCTTTCCTTTGCCTTAGACGAAATCTTCTTTCTTCCAGTCTAAACGCATGGCCTCGTGTCCTATGTAAAGTCCGGTCTGTGAATAGATTTCGAAACAATGGTTTGTATTGGCCCCGAATATATTTGTATAATGTTATCACATCCCCTCTCAGGCAACGTTTTTCAAAACTAAATAGGTTTAAATTTGTTAACCTTTCTTCATAGCTGATATGTTCCATTCCTTTTATTAATTTTGTAACCCGCCTCTGCACTTTTTCTAGTGCCATAATATCCTTCTTTAGAACAGTTGCCCAAAATTGCACAGCATATTCAATATATGGTCTTACCAGTGATTTATAAAGAGGCAAAATGATATTCTCGTCCTGAGAATGAATGCCCTTTTTCATGCATGACAATACCTTACTGCCCTTGGCCACTGCTGATTGACATTGCACATTGTTGCGTAGTTTGTTGTCTATAAAAATTCCCAAGTCCTTTTTGTGTTGTTATACCTAATTCGCTTCCATTAAAGGACCACTCTAGGCACCCAGACTACTTCAGCTTAATGAAGTGGTCTGGGTGCCAGGTCCTTCTAGGGTTAACCCATTTTTTAATAAACATAGCAGTTTCAGAGAAACTGCTATGTTTATGAATGGGTTAAGCCTTCCCCCTAATCCTCTAGTGGCTGTCTCATTGACAGCCACTAGAGGCGCTTGCGTGCTTCTCACTGTGATTTTCACGGTGAGAGCACGCAAGCGTCCATAGGAAAGCATTGTAAATGCTTTCCTATGCGACGGGCTGAATGCGCGCGCAGCTCTTGCCGCGCGTGCGCATTCAGCCCAGGAGGAAGATCGGAGGCAGAGAGCTCTCCACCCAGCGCTGGAAAAAGGTAAGTTTTTAACCCTTTCCCCTTTCCAGAGCCGGGCGGGAGGGGGACCCTGAGGGTGGGGGCACCCTCAGGGCACTATAGTGCCAGGAAAACGAGTATGTTTTCCTGGCACTATAGTAGTCCTTTAAGGGTATACGTTGCTTGTGTACTCTTTATGCCGAAGTGCATAACTTTGCATTTTTCAACACTAAATTTCATCTGCCATTTGAGCGCCCAGTCCCCCAGTCTATCTAAAGCCCTCTGCAGCAAAGTAATATCTTGCTCACATTGTATTATTTTACAAAGTTTTGTGTCATCTGCAAACACTGAAACAAGACTTTCAATGCTGTATTCAAGATCATTTATAAACATGTTAAATAGAAGGAGTCCCAGAACAGACCCCTGAGGAACACCACTTGCCACCTCTGTCCAGCTTGAAAATTTACCATTAATGACAACTCTTTGTACTCTGTTTTTAAGCCAATATTCTACCCAAAAACAAGCATTTTCATCTAGACCGATTTCCTTGAGTTTGAACACTAATCTATTGTGTGGAACTGTATCAAATGCTTTGGCAAAATCCAAATAGATCACATCCACGGCAACACCCTGATCTATACTTCTACTTACTTCTTCGTAGAACACAATCAAGTTAGTTTGACATGGCCTGTGCTTCATAAAACCGTGCTGATTTTTGCTGATAACCATATTCTTCTCAAGGAATTCTTGAATATTATCCCTTAATAATCTTTCAAATATTTTACCAGCCATAGAAGTTAAGCTCACAGGTCTATAATTTCCAGGCAAGGATTTTGAACCCTTTTTCAATATAGGAACCACATCTGCTTTCCTCCAATCCTCCAGAACACTTCCTGAAAGAAAAGAATGTTGAAAGATTAAAAACAGAGGTTCACTTATTTCTACACTTAGTTCCTTAAAGGACCACTATATTGCCAGGAAAACATACTCGTTTTCCTGGCACTATAGTGCCCTGAGGGTGCCCCTACCCTCAAGGTCCCCCTCCCGCCGGGCTGGATGGAGAGGAAGAGGATAAACTTACCTCTTTCTCCAGTGCCGGGCGGGGAGCTCTCCTCCACCTCTCCTCCCTCTTCTCCTCCTCTTCGGCTGAATGCGCATGCGCGGCAGGAGCCGCGCGCGCATTCAGCCAGTCCATAGGAAAGCATTCACAATGCTTTACTATGGACGCTGGTGTCTTCTCACTGTGATTTTCACAGTGAGAAACGCGGAAGCCCTCTAGCGGCTGTCAATGAGACAGCCACTAAAGGCTGGATTAACCCTAACATAAACATAGCAGTTTCTCTGAAACTGCTATGTTTATAGAAAAAAGGGTTAACCCTAGATGGACCAGGCACCCAGACCACCTCATTAAGCTGAAGTGGTCTGGGTGTCTATAGTGGTCCTTTAAGTACACGTGGATACCTTCAGGCCCTGGAGCTTTGTTTATATTAACTTTCTTTAGTTGCTGCAGCACCTTGTCTTGAGTTAACCAATTACAACTATTCTGCAAGTTTTTAGTAGCAATCATTTGCACATCTATTGCCATGGGTTCTTCCTTAATATATACGGAGGAGAAATAGTTATTTAAAATTCCTGCCTTTTCCTGGTCTTCATTAACTAACACCCCCGTTTCAGTTTTTAGTGTACCTACACTTTCATTTTTGTTTTTTTTAGAATTTATGTACTTAAAAAATGCTTTGGGGTTGGTTTTGCTCTCTTTAGCTATCATTATTTCATTTTGAAGTTTAGCAAGTCTAATTGCCTTTTTGCACGCATTATTTGCTTCCTTATATCTTTTATAAGATGCATCTGATTTGTTCGATTTAAATGCTTTAAATGCCCTTTTCTTTTTTTTAATCTCTTGTTTTACTTCTCTACTAAGCCACATTGGTTTTAATTTGTTTCTTTTATATTTATTTCCCAATGGTACATACTGAGAAATGTACCTTTCTAATATTTGTTGGAAGATGATCCATTTATCCTCAGTGTTCTTTTCACTAAAGAGTTTATGTCAGTCAATATATTGTAAAGCTTCCCTTAACTTATTGAAATTGGCCTTTTTAAAATGATATGTTTTAGTATACCCCATGTGCTTTTGTTTTTTGAGTTTATTTCAAAGGACACTATATTGTGATCACTATTTCCCAAGTGCTCACCTACTTGAATGTTGGTCAAAAGATCAACATTGTTTGTTAAAACCAGGTCCAGACAAGCATCCATTCTAGTTGGTGCTTGTACAAGTTGTGACATGAAGGTGTCATTTAACAAGTTTAAAACCTAATTCCCTTTGCTGAGCTACTAGTCCCTCTGTCCCAATTTATGTCCGGGTAATTAAAATCTCCAATAATAAAAGTGTTACCCAGATTTGCAGCTTTCTCAATTTGCTCAAACAGCTGTTGTTCCTCGTCAATATTAACATTAGGTGGTTTATAACATATCCCAACCAATAGTTGGTTTCCCTTCTTTTCCCCCAAGCAGATATTTACCCATAAAGCTTCCACATTATCCTCCTCGCATTCCATTTGCTTAACATTTGGCTTTAAATCATGGTTGACATACAAACATACCCCACCACCCTTCTTGTTTTTCCTATCCTTCCTAAATAACATGTACCCATTTAAGTTAGCTGCCCAGTCATGTGTCTCATCCCACCATGTTTCAGTTATGTCTATTATATCATATTGTTTAGTGTCTGCTAATGCCTCTAGTTCCCCCATTTTGTTATTTAGGCTCCTTGCATTAGTAAGCATACATTTAATATTATGCGTCACTTGTATATTTTGTGAATTATCAACATTACACAGCTTCTCTGTTCTGAGCTTGCCCCTCCCCCCGTCTCCACCCCCCTTATACTGTGCTAAAGTCCATCTCCTTTCTATCCTATCTCCATTTTGTAGATTACTATGACCCTCCCCCCCTATTACTAGTTTAAAATCTCCTCCAACCTTCTAGCCATCCTATCCCCCAGTACTGCAGACCCTCTCCCGTTTAGGTGCAATACATCACTACTATAAAGGTTGTACCCAATCGCAAAGTCTGCCCAGTGCTATAAAAAACCCAAACCCTCCTTCCTGCACCAAGACTTAAGCCACGCATTGACCTCTCTAATCTCCTGCTGCCTTTCCACTGTAGCACGTGGCACAGGTAATATCTCAGAGAATACCACCTTGGAGGTCTTTTTCTTAAGTTTGCTACCTAATTCCCTGAAATCATTCTTTAGGACCTTCCATTTTCCTCTTACTTTGTCATTGGTACCAACATGGACCAGGACCGCTGGGTCATCCCCAGCCCTTCCCAATAATCCATCCACTCTGTCAGCAACATGCCAGACCCGAGCACCCGGGAGACAGAAAACTGTCCGGCTGAGCCGATCAGAGCGGCAGATTGCCCTATCTGCTCTCCTAATGATAGAGTCCCCTACCACCACAACCTGTCTTGCCTTCCTTACATTTTGATCCCTACCCGTACTAGGGGGGCTGTTAGCTCGGCTATTAATTTTCTTTCTGTTTTATTTTTTATTTTTTTTTACAGTATTTCCATGATTTACAGATAATGAATCTAAAAAAAAAGTGCTTTTATTTTGTGTTAATGTCTTTAGAAAAAATAAACAAACAAACAAACGCAAACAAACAGCCATTTGGAACTTTGAGAATATATTCTATACTAAGCAATCCTTTCTGGGTTTGTAGAAATCTCTGCTTTAGTAATTAATAGTGAAGGTAATAAAGCATTTATTTAAGCTCTCAGAAGACCATCTATTATGGGATGTTATCGAACAAGATAATGCATCTGCTGATGGATTTTGAGATATATAATTACAGGAAAATATTGCCTGTTTTATATCTATGACAAATGAAAGTAATTTCTGCAGTTGACTCAGCGCCATTAACCCTTTGCAGCTCCACAGAGATGAGCGGGACATTACCGCATTTTGTTCAAAGTCCTGGCACACAGGTTTCAGATGCCGCCCCATTTAGTACAGTGCCCATGTAAATTCATTACAATGCCACCTTGATCAGATTTAATTTACTGGGTAAACTTTTTATTTAGTCTTTAATTCTTAAGGGTCAGAGTAATTCGTTTAGAGCAGTTAGAAGCCTTCTGATTTATAGAGGTATATCAGAAAACTGTTCCTTGGTGATATGACTGTTGAGAAACCCTGCATTATAGTATCCCAGTTTAATATCGCAGATTTAAAGTACAGTACGGACCTATTTTGCTATTACTGTCTTACCATTCCTACCGAGTTACCATGGCTGTCGATGTAAAAATAAATGGAATGCCACTGGCCAGGAAATATTTTTAGGAAAATTGTTTCTAAAAAAAAATATGAAAGGTTCTAACTTTTTTAATTATTATTTTATCTTAATTTTAAGTAAATTAAAACAAGGAGAAACAAGAGGGTCAAAAAAGGATTAAAATTAAGAGGAAAGCCCGTAAAGTGACAGTGCTGCTTTAATTTTTATAAATTCATATTTGAAAGGTGACCTTTACCTGTGCTCTTTTGTTGAAAAATCCAGGAACGTCATATTGAAAAATATAATAGGAGTAAAATCAGTCAAACATTGAACATAATGTGAAGTGAATTCATCTCTGATATCTTACTATATTCAGGGTGAAGTTTTAAAGAAAGTAAGTTGCACTGTTTGACATTTGAGTTGACTTTTTGGAAAAATGATGTGGAATTTTAAAAATATCTTTACGTGAGACAAGTGTCAGAGCTTTACAGAGAACGATGGGAGAATGAAATAGATAGCTATCTTTTATTTATTTGAGCTTTTATTACCAAGTTGAATACATTTGTATACATGGGACACAACTTCTTCTTAGCATTGGTCTCTCATGTCACTGTGTATGTATTCACAGCCTAACTATAGCCTACAGATACCCTAGTTCTCTGTGGCATAGTTGTCTCATATCATCGTTGTCTCATAGTGCACATTTTGTGGACTGTCATGTCTTACATTAGTTATATATTGGAGGCCGGAGGGCAACTTTTTATATATACATATAGATATATACTTTATATATATTGTTAAAAATATAACCATTTATATTATTTTTCTGTTTGAGAATAACAGTTTATTTATTCAACAATTTTTGTATAGCACTCTTAAACAGTACACTCTATAACACTTTAACAAAACTCATCATAGTAATCTTACATCTATACAGACCCGGTATAAAAGGAGTAGAGGATTTTGCCCCAGTCCACGGACTCTAATCTAACATTTGTAACACTGAATGCCCTAGACATGTGTAATTTGTTTAGTTCCGAATGTAAATTCAGCCGAATTTTGGCAATTCAGACATTCGGATTCTTCCGAATGTCCGAATTGCCGAATTTCCTAAGTGCCGAATTTCGGAAGTGCCGAACGGAACCGAATTGCCAAAGTGCCGAATTGCCGAAGTGCCGAATTTCAGAAGTGCCGAACGGAACCGAATTGCCGAAGTGCTTTGGTGGCAAAACAAGAGAGGGAGGGAAAATTACTTGAATGATGACAGGAATCTAGACCAATAAGCTAATTCCTGGCACTGGGAGCCCTATACATGTGTAAGTGGTTGTGGTGGCAGTGCGGGCACCTAACCGTACCCCTAACCCTGCAACTCTACAGGCAGAGGGAATACACACATGATCAGATCTATGATGTCACGGCCCTTTCATTTACTTAAAGGGTTTAAAAGTTGATATCAGTCATGATAGAAATCAATGACTATCATTTGGCAATTGTGATTTACAACCAAAAACATTCATAGTATAATAAAATATAATCAATGAAAAGAGGGTCACTATCCCAAATCCCTATGCAAATTTGAATAACTGGAGTTTAGCATAGTAGTAGCAAGAGTAGTAGGAGTCTGAGCGCAGGACTTATTTTTGTGTATTTGTATTAAATGGTCGATGTCAGGGGTAGTAAGCACCCTTCAGCACTCCAAATGTTTCTGACTACATCTTCCCTGATAGCATTATAGCTGAAAAGCATTATGGGCAATGTAGTCCACAACATTAGGAGTCCCTAGAGTTGCCTACCCCTGTGCTATTTTGTCCATGTAAAAACAGAAGGAATATCTATGTCTTCTAATTGGTCTAATGATGGGGTAACTAGCTCCCTCTTATTTCTTTGAGTTTTGATGGCATGACTTGACTTGATGGCATGATTTGCAAGACGACTGCAGAGTAAATCAAATTCCATGTGTTTAACAGCTGTCCAAGGCGTCAGCTAATTTATTGAATTTGTAAATATTAGCTTTTAGACGATGGGATAATTTATCACATGTGCATCTAAGTCATGAAAGTGTTTATTAATCTAACAATTCTTATATAGTGCTCTAGAGTTTATGCAAAAATAACACTGGCAATTATCCAATCAGAGGATAAATATTTCGACACAATGAAACAAAGGGAGAAGCTATCTCCAGTGAGCTTACAATCTAGAGGGAAATTTTACATTGAGACAAAGGCCGTGCAGAAAAAAATACAGTTGCAAAGTAAGAGAAATGTATCCACGTTTTTGCCAATACAGGGAGTATGTTTTAACCATCAGGTAAGGCACTGTTTTTATAATTGTGTTTTTGCTCACATAGATTTAGAATATGATATATATTTACAATGCAATTATAATGGATTCATTGAATTATTGTAGCACTTTGGTGTTCACCAGTTACTGTAATTCATACTTACCAGAGATGGCTGGTGAAGTTTCAAGATGGTGGGAATCTGGAATTTATCTGGAATTTGACTTTGCCTACTGAACCTCATGAACCCAACCTTGGAACCATTGAGATGCCATGGACAATTCAACACTATACGCCTATAGATACATGTATATGGGAAACAACAACAGTTGTATAAATAAAACAAAAGTAGAAAGCTTGGAGGTCTAAACACAATTTAAAAAAATAAATAAAAATATTACTTTAAACAGTAAGCCTGCAACTAAATCTCAGATTCAAAGATATTTTAGCCCATTCCCCCCTGTCTCCTAGTCTGTGGGACCTTCAGTGGACTCCACACTCCTATCTTCATTCACCAAGTAGGCTTGTGACGATCTATCTATCTCGGCAGTCTATCCGTCGTGGCAGTGACAGATATAAGAAAACCTGATGGACACAGTAACATAGAACTGAGAAAATATCACCGGGAAAAGGCAGAGAGATGAGGAAAGACCCTGAATATGGGGTTGTGAATAAAGAAAAATAAAAAAGATGTTATATATCTCATATATATTGGTCAAGCTACAAGCAGAAAAGCCAAAACACAAGTCAATGGGTGCTATTTCTTTGTCTAATCCCACAGGCTCTCCCTGCCTTATATTGGAGGGTGGGGGTAGGTGAGATAGCTCAGTTGGTAAATCCCCTGATTGCAGAGCCTGCTCAAAAACACAAAGTTGCAGGGTCAACTCAGCCCTTTATCCCTCTGAGGTCGATAAATGCATACATACCACCATGTGAAATTATTCAGCTGTCGATTCGGTTAATTCTGAGAACATGCACTGAAGGAGAATATAGAATATAGAGCTATATAGAAAGGAGCTATATAAATTCAAGTTAATGTCATAACATGTATATGTAGGAAAGACGAGACAGGGGGGATATGATAGAAACATTTAAATACATAAAGGGAATCAACACAGTAAAGGAGGAGACTATATTTAAAATAAGAAAAACTACCACAACAAGAGGACATAGTCTTAAATTAGAGGGCAAAGGTTTAAAATTAATATCAGGAAGTATTACTTTACTGAGAGGGTAGTGGATGCATGGAATAGCCTTCCAGCTGAAGTCGTGGAGTTTAACACAGTGAATGAGTTTAAGCATGCGTGGGATAGGCATAATGCTATCCTAACTATAAGATAAGGCCAGGGACTAATTAAAAGTAATTCGAAAATTGGGCAGACTAGATGGGCCAAATGGTTCTTATCTGCCGTCACATTCTATGTTCCTATGTTTAATTTCAGAAAATGTTGCCCATTTTTATAAATCTCCCTTTTCGGAGGAAGTGGAAATGGGAAGAGATATCTCAATGAGAAAGTTAGAGATAGTTTTCAGAAAAATATTATGAATATTCTCACAAAGACCAAACCTGTATTCAGGTAACAGTAGGAAAATAAAGTCTCTTTCTGTTTAATAGTATCATCCTTAAAATATGCACAGTTTAAATTTACTTAACTTAAAATGGACAAAGCATCACTTAATGTCCATGAAAATCAAATGAAAAAGAAATAAAATTAGTGATTTCCTAATTTTTCACTAGGGGGCACAAGATTACTTTAGTGTGTCAGCAATATATACCTCTATCCTTAGACTGTTAAAACACAAAAAAAACAAACTAACAAAAAAAAAAAAATACAAAAACTGAACAGTTCAGGGGAGACAATAATAACAGCATCTTCTTTTAAGGCACACAGATTATCACTGGAAGATATTTTCTAATCAGGTTTCTAGATTTGACATTTTTCGGGTGAAGTTTTTAACTCTAGGCATTTACTTAAATGAACCATGTTATCAATGAACAACACTACAATCCTCTACACCAGTGGCTAGGCAACCTGTGACTCACCAGATGTTGTGGACTTCATCTCCCAAGGTGCTCTGCCAACATTATGACTGTAAGATCCATTATGGAAGATGTAGTCCACATTACCTGGAGTGCCGAAGGTTGCCTACCCACTGTAAGGACATGGAGGGGGTTAAGACAGTAGGCTGGTGTAAAACAAAATTGCTATTCTTATCATTCTATACAGTAAATTACGACTTTGTACTATTACCAGAGATTGTATTGGTGATCAGGTCAGTGAAGACAATTGGATTTTTATTCTTTCCTTTTGTGCTTTTGTTATTTACCAATTAAGAAGCACAAAATAGTTGGCTGTCAATAATGAACCCACTAACTGCTTCATGCAGTTTAAAAGACGTTCATTAGACCAGTTGAACTTAACGTGCTCATAAATGATTTCACAGAAACCACCAGACAGAGTAAGCACAGTGCTATAAGCGAAGTCTTGCGCTTTGTTCTTTTTTAACTATATGCTAATTTTACTACTTTAATCTGTATGTGGCTGAGAATCGTATGCTGCAGGTCAAGATCATTTTTTTTTACAATTTACAAAAAGCATTTGGAATTTCAAATCCCTACAGATTTTTTTTTTTTTTTATCTTCTTTATGAAGATAGAACATTGGTGTTAATTTTACATGATCAAAAATAGGTCAGTTTTATATCATTAATAAGACCTAGAACCATACAATACATTTAATAAAAATATAATGCTTCTGGGCTTAAACAGACAGTGTGGTGAAAACCAAAAACGTATGTGACCAGTAAAGCAAATTATAATTTGCCCATTGCCAAAGGTAATTATTCTGGGCATTTTGACATCACTGTTACAGTGAATGAACAAGCCATTGCATTGGAAAAAGGGCTGAAAAACGTGATTTTTTTTTCAAAACATGATTAATCAATTGCAATATGGATGAAATCACCGAAAAACAAACTGAACACGGAATAAAATTCAGCAATGCACTTTGCCCATTCAACATATGTCCAATTACAAACAAAAAGAGCTACCACTTCTGAAACAAACTATGGATGATGTGAAGGAACTCCAACCGAGTACCTCCAACCGAGTCTCTCAGGAACTCTTCCACCTGACCAGGCTGCAGTTCTCTTCTCCCAGGCAGATATCATCCTGCCTGCCTTTGCCACTCCAACTCCTCTCCCAGGCAGGTATCAACACCTCTGCCTGCAGTGTGATTAGCTACTGCCTTTACAAAGGCCCTTGTAGCTCTCTTTTTAACTTACCCAGGGACAGGGACCAAATAGCCAGTCAACAGGTTACTAAGACTCTGTTACTGGGATCCCAGAATAAATCAACCAGAACACACAGTTCCAAAAGGAACTAATGTAGAATACTTTATTTTTTAACTAGGACTAGCCTTTGCCGATTAGTCCTTAAGCATGTGGTGAAAATCATAAAAATATGAACAACATACATAATGTGAAGAACATGCAACATAATAATGCTTAAAATATTTAACATAATTACAACTTTCCAAACTATGGGAAAACGGAGATATACAGATACAACTTGTCAGTTTTTGCAATATCCTAATTTGCATATTGTGATTATGCCAACACTGCATTTTTTTGTTTTTAATTTTCTGCCAAAATGATTTGTATGGACCAGATTTTCTGTCTGTGCACAAGTCTAAAACCTATACATGCACGCACTTTGAAAACAACAACTGCTTTAAAGAGGTTTGTGATTATGCCAACACTGCATTTTTTGTTTTTAATTTTCTGCCAAAATGATTTGTATGGACCAGATTTTCTGTCTGTGCACAAGTCTAAAACCTATACATGCACGCACTTTGAAAACAACAACTGCTTTAAAGAGGTTTAACCTCTCCTTTCTTAAATCGAGAGATTCAGTTAATTTATGATTGAACCAAAATTTGGAATCAATTCTTTCGACGATTATCAGGCACTTTATCCTGACAAATCGCTTAAAACATTCTAGAACAAAGCAGTTCACAGGTCCTGCTGTGTTCCAAACTCCAGCAGGTACAAGGATTCAAGAATACCGTATTTATCGGCGTATAACACGCACTTTTTTCTCCCTGAAAATAGGGGGCAAATTGTGGGTGCGTGTTATACGCCGGCCCTTTAAATACTGCAGCCGCCTGAGCGCTCTGTCAAGAGCGCTCAGGCAGCTGCAGTTGGTACCCACCTCCCCTGTAGCGTGGCCGAGCCGCTCTGCCGTCCGCGGTGGCCGGCCGGAGTGATAGGAAGGTGCACGCTCAGTGTGCACCTTCCTGTCAGTCCGACCGGGTACAGGAAACAGGAGTGCACCTTCCTATCACTCCGGCCGGCCACCGCGGACGGCAGAGCGGCTCGGCCACGCTACAGGGGAGGGGGGTAAGAAGGGGGTAAGAGGGGGAAGGGGAAAATAAGTTCTTTATTTGAAATTTAAAGGACCACTCTAGGCACCCAGACCACTTCAGCTTTATGAAGTGGTCTGGGTGCCAGGTCCCTCTAGGATTAACCCTTTTTTTTATAAACAGAGAAACTGCTATGTTTATACTGAGGGTTAATCCAGCTTCCCGAGCCTCTAGTGGCTGTCTCATTGACAGCCGCTAGAGACGCTTGCGTGCTTCTCACTGTGAAAATCACAGTGAGAGCACGCAAGCGTCCATAGGAAAGCATTGTAAATGCTTTCCTATGCGACCGGCTGAATGCGCACGCGGCTCCTGCCGATGACGTCGCAAGCAAGGAGGAGAGGAGGAGTACAGCTCCCCGCCCGGCGCTGGAGAAAGGTAAGTGTTTAACCTTTCCCTCTCTCCAGAGCCCGGCGGGAGGGGGTCCCTGAGGGTGGGGGCACCCTCAGGGCACTATAGTGCCAGGAAAACGAGTATGTTTTCCTGGCACTATAGTGGTCCTTTAAGTTTTTTTTCCCTGAAATTTCCCTCTTAAAATGAGGTGCGTGTTATACGCCGGTGCGTGTTATACGCCGATAAATACGGTATATCAACAGGACTCTTGGGACTATCCCAACATATTGACATGCAAACAGATTAAACAACTGCACACTCTTAGTTTCCTTTTGAATGCCTTTACTATAAAATATTTCTAGTAAAATACAACTCACAAAATATTAATATTTCAATAAATTTGTGAAAGTCGTTTGTTTTTATTTTTAAACGATGGAGTGTATTCGTTTTGAAGAAGCAAGATCTTGGATGGAACACAATGTGACATAAACATACAGTCTATAATAATATACATCAATTTCGGGTCCGGCATGGGTAAATCAGGGTCCTGATGGCATATAGAAAGAAGTCCAATATATTGATTATCCTAATCCACCTGGAGAATAAATATAGCCAACAGAAAAAACTATCGGCTCTATGATCGCAAAAAGTAATTATATTCTTATAAAACCAATGATGACTTTGAAAAGCAAACATCTATCTTCAATCCATAATGCTCAAGGTATATACTAATGTAAAAAGGTTTTATATGTTTCACTTTATGTATTTATGAACACACATACTCTGTGCAGAGAGATCTCTATAATACATATGTTAGAGAGACATATCTCGATTCAGAGTATCTGTGAATTTCCAAGAACTATATTGTGACTCACTTCTTTTTCCCTCGTAACATCGGAAGCTGTGCTGCTTCTTTTCAAAGTGAAGATTGTGTTTAAACCAACGAGAGCATTGTCCGTATATTGCATATTGAGCAGTGACCAGGTTATAACAATTGAAGGGACGTTCTGAGCAACATAACCATTATATAAGCACTGTATCGGGGTAGATTTATCAAGGTAAATGAGTTGCTATTTTGGGTTCAAAATGATAAATGTTGAGAGACATTCCATTATTTTCCACAGTGATTGCTATTTAGTTCAATCTTATACAAAGGTTGTCATCAAGCCTTTAATATTTAGCCCATACATCGCCTTGGTGAATTGTAAAAGTATGAAATGTGGCTATCTTTACTAAAGTTTTGCAATTCTTTGGCTGCCAGTTCACCATGTTTGACTGGCGAATATGCTTTTTCTATAATAGAATACAACAATTTTTTTTTGAAGAGGAACTGAAGTGTCACATCTCTGGAATTTACAGGATTAAATAAATCATAGAAAATCACCTGTAACTTGTGTTAATCTTTTTTTCACGAGATGCCCTGTCTTGTTTTATATTCATATTAACGATTTAGTACAGAGATCAGCAACCAATGGCACGATGGCCATGCATAGCTTGCCAGGTGCCTTTGGATGGCACACAAGGCTTCCAGACCCAAAAAGGCTGAGAAGGTTGGAAAATCTACCCCGCAGCTGGCCTGACAGAGGTCCCAGTAGGACTTCTTCAGATATCTGCTACGGTCCAACTGCAGATGTGTGGTGAGGAGCAGCCCTCAATTTACTTGTGGCAGTGCCGGGACAAATTGATCTCTAAACACTACCTCCCAGCGCTTATAATAGAGAAACCATGTGTGAGGAGAAATGTCCACCAAACCTCCTGCCCAGCACATGACCAGCTCGGTCCCCACTGGACCCCGGGAAGCCACCCTCCTGCTGCTAAATGGTGAGCAAAAAGGAGGCTGGCTAAAATAACGGCATTGTTAATGTGTTGATTTTGCAGTGTGCATTGCAGTGTGTGTCTTGCAGTGTGATTGTGTGTGTCTTGCAGTGTGATTGTGTGTGTTTAGCATTGTGTTTGTGTGTGTTTAGCAGTATATGTGGAAATGTATAACTGTGTGCCCTGGCAGTAAATATTGGAGGGATACCACAAACACCAAAATATACCACAAAGTGCTCACGTACATACACATTATAACATTCCACATTCCCACAAAAAAAAAACTATGCGAAGCCGCCGCAGCATCCATACATAACACAAGCAGTATAGGGCAACACAAGTTCATAAAAAATAATAACAGTGCTGCTAAATGGTTGCTAATTCACTACAGACACAGCCAGGGCACACGTTGCTAATGAGGAGAAGAAATAGAAACATTGTTTCATTTCTCCCCTTCACTGTCTGCTCTCTCTATGCTGACTGCTGGGTGCAAAGGGCGGGGCTCATAACAATGACTGACAGGGAGCTAAGATGGAGGCGCACAGTTACAGAATAAAGACGTGAAGATTTCTATGTGTAAGTTTATTTTCTCCACCTTACAAATACATGGGATACATAAACATAATATTACAATCCTGGTTCCACTTACCACTGTAGGGAGATATGATGATTACAGTAAAGAATCACTCCAAGCTGTATAACCAATACAGAGTGCTATAGTGGTTATAGTGCCAGTTATGCCGTGGAGCTCCCCCAATGGAAGTAGTCAAACTGTTTGCTAATGAGTTGGCTTCATTAGGCTCCATTATTAGGGTTCGCTGGATGCCGCTCTCTGTCTCTATCCTTTGGGTGTTGAGAGCCGGGGGCTCCTCCCGGGAGAGCTGATCACTCTCAGCCATGGAGCTAGGCCGTGCACCACCAGGCCTAGCTCAGTCAGAGAGATTTCAACTGCAGACAGGCAGAGAATGGCACCTGGCAGATCGCAGGTAAGAAGTCAATGAAACAATGTAACCATGCAGCATTTCATACATGTGCCTGCTGGTTCCACTGCTTTCAGTAGTTAAAGTACCACTATAGTGCCAGGAAAACATACTCGTATTCCTGGCACTATAGTGGCACCCTCAGGGACCCCCTCCCGCCGGGCTCACCTTTCTCCAGCGCTGGACGGACACTCACCTTTCTCCAGCGCCGGACGGGGAGCTCTCCTCCTCCTCTCCTCCTCTTTGGCTGAATGCGCATGGGCAGCAGGAGCTGTGCACGCATTCAGCCAGTCTCATAGGAAAGCATTCATAATGCTTTCCTATGGACGCTTGCGTCGTCTCACTGTGATTTTCACAGTGAGCAGCACGCAAGCGCCTCTAGCGGCTGTCAAGAGACAGTCACTAGAGGCTGGATTAACCTATTTATAAACATAGCAGTTTCTCTGAAACTGCTATGTTTATAAAGAAAAGGGTTAACCCTAGCTGGACCAGGCACCCAGACCACTTCATTAAGCTGAAGTGGTCTGGGTGCCTATAGTGGTCCTTTAATAGTGATTGCCCCACTTTTACTACTTTATTTAACTTTTAGATAAATCCTTTCATGGTCTCTACTCATGGATCCTACTTTTTTCCATTTTGAGCAAAATAAATTAGAACTTGATATATCAATAACCTTTTATAATCAATCTATCTATCTATCTATCTATCTATCTATCTATTTGTATTATTTTCTCCCTCCCGCCATCATATATAAATCATAAATTCTGAGCTGTTGTTTTTTTAAAGAAACGTTTTAATATGAGAAGTGTTATATTTATTTTCATTGCATTCTGATCTGTTTCCTCCCGTCGATTCCTTTCTTACCAGGAGCATCACAAATTCAAGGTTTGCATCACTCCAGGGAAGGCTCACCCGAGGCTGTGTGCGGCAATGAATCAATTCTCCTCTCTCTGCTCCATACAATCTGATCCTCCCTTTGTGTCAATCCCTCAATGGAGGACAATTTATTCAAATCAAGTATTTGACTGAGCAATGGCAGTGTGCCTAGTCACTCATTTTATTTCATTAGATTTTACAATTCAGAAACAGTAGGTGGCAAGACAAATACAAAGTATATGTTAGAAATCCTGAAAAAGCCAAAGAAACACTTCTGGACTTCTGACTGTGATTGGCCAAAATAGCAGAAGTTAGTTTCCTTCATACTTTTCTTATTCCTTCTTTGTCAAGCAACTTCTATATAACTTCTATATAATGAGTTTACATTACGGCTTCATGTTTGAGTGCCAGCGGGAGCTTACAAAGGAAATGCAATACTAATCTTTTTAAGTTTTCTGTATTTTTCAGCAGTGTTTAAGAGTCACTATCCCATCTTGCTCAGACTTTCCCAGTGTAAAGCTGTGAGGCAAAGATTGGGAAGCTTTCTGCCACACTGCAAACATTGTTCAGGAATGGTTTGAGGAACATGAGTTCAAAGAGTTCAAGTTGTTGAGAGTTCACATTTGTCCAATACTCTATTAACCATTGTTTCATTCATTGACTGTATCACTTTGCTGTGCATGTTTGTGTGTAACATACTGCATTTGGAGACATTTTTGTTAATTTATATAAAAAAAAAAAGCGTCTGTCATCACTATTTAATAAACTTGGAAGCCTATCTTAAAGGACCACTATAGTGCCAGGAAAACATACTCGTTTTCCTGGCACTATAGTGCCCAGAGTGTGCCCCCACCCTCAGGGACCCCCTCCCACCGGGCTCTGGGGAGAGGAAGGGGTTAAAACCTCCTCTTCTCCTCTTCGGCTGAATGCGCATGCGCGGCAGGAGCTGTGCGCACTTTCAGCCAGTCTCATAGGAAAGTATTCATAATGCTTTCCTATGGACACTTGCGTCTTCTCACTGTGATTTTCACAGTGAGAAGCACGCAAACGCCTCTTGCGGCTGTCAATGAGACAGCCACTAGAGGCTTTAGAGGCTGTATTAACCCTAATATAAACATAGCAGTTTCTCTGAAATTGCTATGTTTATAAAAAAAATGGGTTAACCCTAGCTAGACCTAGCACCCAGACCACCTCATTAAGCTGAAATGGTCTGGGTGCCTATAGTAGTCCTTTAATGTGTTTAGAATCAACCATTTTTTTTTAAAGCGATTCAGTCAGATTTGTGTATTTGCCTAATTTATTTTATATTCAGAATCTAACTACGTTTGGACTTTCCTTTTTACAGCTAAATTCTTGCTTATATTGACATATTAGAGCCACCAGGATGAAGGATGAGGACCTTCCCATGGTACCATGGCAGTCCTGGAATGTCATCTGTTTTAAAAAGGTAAATTAGGAGCTATTTATCATAAAGAGAGTTGTGCCTTGTTTGACAATTCGTAGTCTCAGCTATATCCTTAAAACAGATTGACCAACAACATCTGGTAGATGTAATGATAAATGCTGTTGGCTATTTTTTCCTGTAGCTGAAAATGTTATACTATTAATTTAAGTGATCTTTGGTTGGAATTAGTCATTATCTTACTGATTCTGCCACTGCACGCTGCCAGAGTGATGGCATCATTACAGGAAAACCACTATTGTAGGAAAACAGACCTACACACAAGTATGAGCTGCAGAAAAAAACATAGCAGACAGTTTGCATTTAAGATCCATGTAAGGTGTGAATACTGACAGTCACACTGAATAGTGACATCTCTATCTAAAGACATAAACACAATTAAAATAATACTATGGTACAAGAAGTAAAGGAACACTATAGGTTCAGGAGTACAAACGTATTTGTCTATTTAACGTATAGTGTTTTTAACACTATGTAGGTTCCCAGCCCCCTTGCCCCCTTAAATACAGTAAAAAAAACGTACATTTATTCCAGCACCTCACAGGTCAGCTGGCACCTCCCTCGATGCACCTCCTTGGCTGACATAATCAGAATTGACCAAAAGCATGGGATAAGCTGAAATAGCCACAGGAAAGCATTGGATAGGCTAAACTAGTCAATTCTGATTATGTCAGGGTTGGAGACAAATGCTGCCCTGACCAATCAGCATCTCTTCATAGAGATGCATTGAATCAATGCATCTCTCTGAGGAAGGTTCAGTGTCTCCATACAGAGCGTGGCCCAGGAAGCACCTCTAGTGGTAATCTGAGTGACTGCTACTGGAGGTGTCCCTAGGATGTAATGTAAACACTGCCTTTTATCTGACAAAAACAGTGTTTTACTGAAAAAGGCCTGAAGGGACAGGATATAGACACCAGCACTGACACCACTGTCATCATACTAAATTGTGGTTGTCACAGTAATGTAACCGTCATCTCTGTTGCCACAAACCTCCACCCATCCTCATATTGGAATTGCCATTGCTACGGAATGCCTCCAAACCACATCGCATCTCCCAGATGATGACGACATGTTGAGTTCTTTCCCAGTACGTCCGTATCTGATTAACGGGATATCCATCATTTTGTTCAAACATTGTTCTAGAAAGTACAAGATACTCTCACTAGAGTGATAACCACAGCAGCTACAACTCTATTGCTCTCTACTGTCATTGAGTTGTTGATACAAGTGTTATGTTGAGGAGGGGGCCGGCTCAACTGTTAGGCGAACTAGGCATTCGCGTAGGGCACCAGTCAGCTGGGGGCGCACACTGGGATATATCCTGTTGTACTCCCCCTGTCCTGGGCCGCAGCGCTGGGTGAGAGGCTCTAGAGCCACCGTCCCTCAGCACCGGGCTGATCCTCCAGGCACCCGAAAATGGGGGCGCCAGAAACAGTATAACCTGCACAGGCGCTCTGTGTAAAGGATGGACGCCGCTGAATCTACCAATGCAGTGTTGAAAATAGAAAAACACAGGCAGCACCCAGGCAGGACAATAAAGGTAAGTTTTATTCGTGGGTTCACCACCTCACTAAGAAATAAGTGTAACATTTAGGCTCTACAGAGCCTTAATCATGCACGTGTGTGTGTGTCAGTGAGTGAGTGTCTGTGTGTCTGTCAGTGAGTGTGTGTTTCTGTCAGTGAGTGAGCGACATGAGGGCGCGGCAAAATGGATCTTTGCCTAGGACGGCAGAAATCCATGCACCGGCCCCGGCTGCCAACATAGCACTGTGTGAGAGCTGATTGTCAGCTGAGGAGACAGACTATATTTTTATGCAGACAGTAAAATTAACACTTTTTTTTGCGTTTGCTAAAATTGTTTCCTCTGTCATTTAAAGATGAATTTTCAATAACATGTAAACTTGAAGCATTTCCACTGATGGTCAAGTACACAGCTGGTAATTATGTGAGGCTGTGGAATGGAGTGAGGGTTTAACATTAATGTACGGCACTCACATTTCCTCAATATCTCTCTCTATATACGCTGGATAGTACCTGACGGCTGGGATCTCATTTTATGTTTTATTGTTACGTTTACATTGACATAACACTTTCTTGCCGTCACTCTTATTAAAATTACTCACCGTTAAACAATAATAGTAAATTTCTCTGAAAACGTAATTAGTTTGAAGCTGAATCAACCCACAATTATATGGAATAAAAATAATTCTATTCAAATTTTAACAATTATTTTTCTAATTAAAAGAAACCAGATAAGAAAGTTTTTCATCAATACAGATTAAAAGTTATTAAAAAGGATTTCTTATTGACTGTGTTGAATAAAACATATTGTCCTATTCTGTGAACAAGCTCTCTTTCTCAAAACTCTGTTTGCCGTTAAATCCTCAATTGCACTTTTTCTTTACAATGTAGAAGTCGCACGCAGTGAGGAACCATAGCTAACAGCATGGTGTGTTCTCCACCTACTGTCTATATGTATGTCTGTGACATTGTTTGACCTCCTTTTGGTTTTTCAGAAACTTTCCGAGCTTTGAAATATACAACATTTAATTTAAAGAGATAGTATAGACATAAACGGTACAGTTTAGAATGCGTAGCTAAAACACAGGCCCAATGTGAATGGTAGATATTTCTGTACCAATGGTACAAGAACGATTATTTGATTGATGAGTAATCTACCATAAATCATGCATCGTGCAGTATCAATTCGTTATAATTAAAATGTATTTATTTTTTTGATTTTATGATACTATCTAATACTATCTCTGGTAGCAACTAGTCTAGTATCTCTGAGATTTGACAGTCAGTCATAACTTCTGATTTCTATTTCAGACTGTGTAGGTACACTATTTTTCTTTTTTGATAATTTCTACCTGGGGTTACCCCCCATTTTCTCAGCGTACCTAATTGTTGGCTCTATCTCTGCTCTTTTTCTTATAAGTATCAACCTCTCCTATCTACCTCCTGGTGAAATGGTTAGAGGGTTAACAATAAAGGCTGGCCATGGGCAGCCAATTCCTCTGATCTAGAGACTTTGCTCTTTCCTATAGTAAAGGAGTTACTGCACTGAGTGCCTCTCCAGCTCCACTCGTTCCATATATGAAATAAAGTCAAGGAGTCCCCAGGCCATTGGCCCTACAACTCCACCTCAACTCCATATTGGCACAATAATTCCAGACGCCTTGTTTTAAATGATAAATCTGATCTGAAATCTGATCTGAAAGCTAGTTGCAGGTTCTGTAAATAAAGTCACAATCTCTGCGGGCCCTAGACAATCTCCCAACGTGAAAAGAAATGGAAGAAAATGATATGCCCCGTTCTTACCTCTCTGAACTTACTCTAATATGCACAAGAAACAAAGTGTATTTCATAATCTTTTAAAAATATTAAAACTTCATATAACTTTTTCATTATCGAGCATTGTCGCCCAACACAACTGATTCATCTTCTACAGCCAAGAGGGAAAGGCTACCAAAATTAAAAAGACATATATACATTTTCACTAATTCTATTTTAGGATCATATTTCCCCAACCTGTCTGAATACGTGCTCCATGTACTGAACTTTAGTGAACATGTAGTTGATTAGTAAGTTACAACCAAGCTGCCAGCAAGCATTCTCTACTTACATCTTCATTGTTAATAGCCGTACAAGGAGAAATTCTATCATTAGCAAAAGGCACATATAGAAAACTGCATAAAGACAATTGTTAGTGTAAATGATGCCTGATGTCTTACCTGTAGTATGGAGCAGAGAGGCCCTTTACTGGCGATCGTGACACATGCATAATTACTCAATGCCAAGGTTTCATGCCAATGTCAACATGTGCCTCCTGGGATCTGACATAGCATTCCAGAGGACCTTCTTCCATCACGGTACACGTAAGTAACACACACATATTTTCTGTTGGTTTTTGCGAGTATCTTCATAATGTCCTGAGAACTGGTTTTGAACAACTGCTCTAAGTTTGAACAACCTCAGCAATATTTTTTGATTGCTTTACTTTCTGTATTTCCAGAGAAGTTAATGTCTTAATAGTCTGCATAATGCGATCATTTGCATTGGCTTCTGACCTTTAGGAAATCGTCTACGATGCCTAAAGCATAAATAATTGACAGGTGCAAGTATGTATCTATTATAAAGCAGTATTTTAGCTCCCAGAGACTCTTGAAGAATATTAAGTAGGAAAATAAAATGTAGGATGTTAGGTTATAAAACCAAGCAACAAATTTAAAAAAAAATATATATATATTTTAAAATTATATTAGTTTGTTTAACAAAGTGTAGCTGTAGTAATATCAGTATTGGAAAATCCTTTTTTCCTGTGTAGATGTTGGTTCTTAAACTAATGTGTGAAGCTCTGCTATAGTGTACGCCATAGTTGACTTTCGATAACTTCGATGCAACACCTTTTGTTAAAGATGCAACCTACGCACCATATACTCTACAGTTCATTGTAATAGCTTTGAACACAATTTATGTGGGTGCCTTGCGCCCAATTAATGAATAGTCATAGATCTCCCTGTACCTACAGCCCTTTCCCCTTGTTGCCATTTAGTTAGTACAGAAGTAATCCTGCATGACAGTCTGTCTACCTATGGGTGGCTGATTTAAGATTATAGGGATAGAGGGTTATGAAACAGCAAAATATATCCCATAAACTCTTGCACATAAGTTTGGTGACAATTACAAGCTGCATTTCACTCTGTAGTTATCTCACCAATTTGTCTCAGAGTAGCCGCAACTAGGACACTAGCCCGCTGTTTTGCAGCCTGGGGAGCATTCTAGCGCCCCCTAAAGGTAGTGTGCAACAGGCGGCTAGAGACTTTAGTCAACATAACCACAAGACTAACAGCGAGACATTTAGCTTCTACCAAATCATTTTTTTTCATAGATAATATTTTCTTCGGGACATCCGAAATTTATCCGGAAATAGGTTCGGCTCAGCCAAAAGTCAATTCGGGCACCGCTTCCAAAGAGCACATCAATAAGGTAAAAAAATAGGCCAGTCGGTGTGCAGCATCATATATACACAATATAATATTATGTGTTTAGAAATAAAATAAATAAATGCAGCAACGTTTCCCACTCAGCTACTTTGACCTTAAATTTGAAGTTCCCTGTTGAGTTACCTTGTTGACGATGCCTGGTTTAGTGAATTTCCCTTGTGAGAGTTGGAACTCTTCGTTGTTCTAATTTTGTGTTTTTACGGAAGTAGATGCCATAAATGTCTGCATAATGTGATCAGTTTTTGCATTGGCTTCTGACATTAAGGAAATCTTAGAAGTATAAATCTGTTATAAAGCAGTAATTTATCTCCCAGAGGCTCTTGCAGAATATTAACCCCTTAATGACTGGACTGTTTTTGCGATGTTGTACATTTGCGACCAGGCCTCTTTTTACACTTTTATGGTGTTTGTGTTTGGCTGTATTTTTCCGCTCTTTCATTTACTGTTCCCATAGAAATTATATATTGTTTCTTTCAGGACAAAATGGGCTTTCTTTGCATACCATTATTAATATACTCTCATGTAATTTAATTAAAAAAAAATAAAAAAATATGATGAAAAATTAAAACAAATACATGTTTTTTGACTTTTACTTGAAAAATCTTTTACTCATCTACAAAAGCGAATGAAAAAAACTGCTAAATAGATTAAAAATGTTGTCCTGAGTTTAAAAATACCCAGTGCTTTTTTGCAAGTTATAGAGCTATAGGTACAAGTAGGATATTGCGGTTTCAAAACATACATTTTAAAAATTTATCAATAGTGACATTGTAACACTATTATCTGTCATGAATCTTTGAATAACACCCCACATGTACATATTTTTTTTAAGTAGACAATCCAGGGTATTCAATATGGAGTATGTCCAGTCTTTTTTAGTAGCCACTTAGTCGAAAACACTGGCCAAAGTTAGCATTCATATTTGTTAGTGTGTGAAAAAAGTAAAAAACTAAATTGAATGCTAATTTTGGCCAGTGTTTGTGACTAAGTGGCTACTAAAATAGACTGGACATACCCCATTTGCAATACTTTGGGTTGTCTTCTTTTGCAAATGGCATGCCATCATGGGGGTAATTCTCATTCCTGGGCTACCATATGCTCTCAAAGGCAACGTAACCAACCTGGCCTTTTTCAATATAAAAATATTTGACCCATATATTTGACCCTGTAACTTTCTAAAATGCTATAAAACCTGTACATGGGGGGTACTGTTATACTCGGGAGACTTTCGCTGAACACAAATATTAGTGTTTCAAAACAGGAAAATGTATCACAACAATTATATCATCAGTAAAAGTGCTGTTTGTGTGTGAAAAATGCAAAAAAAGTAACTTTCACTGACAATATCATCGCTGTGATATGTTTTACTGTTTTGAATCACTAATATTTGTGTTCAGCGAAGTCTCCCGAGTAAAACAGTACCCCCCATGTACAGGTTTTAGGGTGTCATAGAAAGTTACAGGGAAAAATATAGCACTAGCTATTTAAATTCTCTAGACTTTCAGCCTGGGTTGGCAGGCAGGTCCCTCAAATTGCAATCAATAAAATTACTTAATTATGTAAAAATATTACATAAATACGCACGTAGAATTTAAATATATATGCATATTTATATATTTGACGTCTACGTGTATATTTATATAATTATTTATGTAATTTTGTATATGGACATATATTTCGTATTATTTTTATGTATTTATATATACATAGATATATATATACAATTTCATTCTAAGTGTATTTTGATATAAATATATATATATATATATATTACTATCAAAATACAGTTAGAATAAAATTTCATATAGATATATATTTTTTTTAATTTTTATTATTATTTTTACATGTTTTTATTTAATTTAATCTACTTATTATTTGTATTTTATAATAATATATATACACAATATATAGTTATTATATATATGTGTGTAATTTAATTATAAGTGTATTTTTATATTAATAGATGTACATACTAATATAAAAACACGCTTAGTATGACATTATATATATGATATATAGACATATGTCTATATATATATATATATATATACACACACACACACACACACACACACACACACACACACATATATAATTTTTTTTATTATTTTTTTTTATTAACTTTAACTTTAATTTTTTTTATGATTTTACACTAGCAGGGAGACTGCCTGTCAGCACAGACAGTCCCCCTGCAGGCAGACACATGGACACTTATTGTGACCATGTGATCGCTCTGTTGAGCGATCACATGGCCACAGGGGTCCTAATCCACCATGGGGAGACTGTCTGGGCTGCAAGCAGTCTCCCCACAACGAGAGCAACACCGATCGCCGCCGGGGGAATGACGGCGATCGGGTAAATACATTGGACCATTTGGCAACGCAAAAATGCCGATGACGGTCCTGAACCATCCTCGGTCCTGAAGGGGTTAAGCACACAAATCTGAGAAAATGCAGGATGATAACTTGTTAAATTAAGCAACACAATTTAGGAAACAATAAATATTTTTGTTGTTGATAACACAAATTTCTTTATTAAAGTGTAACCCAGACCTGCACAAGTGGCAATTTATGGACGAGTAGTATATCTGAAATACGTTTACAGGAAAAAAATGATAATGGTGCATATGATAATGCTGAAGTATGAACTTCAACTATATTATTATTATTTTATTATTTACAAAGTGCCAACAAGTTCCGTAGCGCTGTACAATGGATGGACTAACAGACACGTATTTGTAACCAGACGAGTTGGACGCACAGGAACAGAGGGATTGAGTGCCCTGCTCAATGAGCTTACATGCTACAGGGAGTGGGGTATATTGACACAAATGGTAAGGGTAGAGTAGAAAAGTAGGTTGCTAGGAAAGTGTTCATTGAGGGCATAGTGTTTTGTTTTGATGACAGTTGCAGGAGAGGAATCAGGGTGTGGTTCACAGTTTAATTGATATGCTTTCCTAAAGAAATACTCTTTTTCAAAGATTTTTTGAAGGAGTCGAGATTGGGTGAAAGGGAGAGAGGGGAAGGGCGTTCCATAGGAATGGTGCAGCTCTAGAGAGCATCAGAGGTAGGAGTACAAACATTGGTTAGACGTAGGTCTCCGGCAGAGCATAGGGGCCTAGATGGGACATATTTGTGTATTAGTGACAGATCTTAAATTGAGTCCAATATCTTACAGGAAGCCAATGTAGGGACTAATAAAGGGGGGAGACGTGGGAGGTGTGTGCAGACAGGTAGATGAACCTTGTTGCCGCATTCATTATAGACTGTAATAGGGTGAAGGTGGGAACACGTAAGAATTACGTAAGAATTACAGTAATCAAGGCGAGAGAGGACAGCTTCATGGACAAGCACCTTTGCCGCATCAGACAATAAATAGGGTCGGATGCGTGCAATGCTTTTGAGATGGAAGCGGCAGGATTTGGGGATTGATTGGACATGAGGGGTGAAGGAGAGGTCGGAGTCAAAGGAAACATCTAAGCAGTGAGCCTGAGAGGTAGAGTGGATGGTAGCGCCATTGACTTGGAGGGAGACAGACAAAGGAGTAGCAACACTTGAGGGAGGGAAGACCAGAAGTTATGTTTTGGACAGGTTCAGTTTAAGAATATGAGCAGCGATCCAGTTGGAAATAGCAGAAAGGCAGTCAGAGACACGAGTCAAGAGGGGTAGTGAGAAAACAGGGGAGGACAGATAAATTTGCGTGTCATCTGCATAGAAATGATTTACCAAGGGAGGCAGTGTAGATTGAGAACAATAGGGGACCAAGGACAGACCCTTGGGGAACACCAACAGAGAGGAGTTAGGGAGAAGAGGTTGAGCCAGAGAAAGAAACATTGAATGAGCGTTGGGAGAGGTAGGAAGAGCACCAGGAGAGAGCGGTATCTCGTAGACCGAGATTATGGAGGATGAGAAGAAGCTGTTGATGATTAACAGTGTCAAAAGCAGGAACAGTCGAGGAGAATTAGGATAGAGTAGTGGCTATGGGACTTAGAAGTCATAAGATCATTGTATACTTTGGTCACAGCTGTTTTAACAGAGTGACGAGCACGAAATTCAGATAGAAGCGGGTCAAGCAGAGAGTTGGATTCGAGGAAGTCTGTCAATCTCGCATGAACAACTCTCTCATGGATCATGGAGACAAACGGCATTGAGACCAGACCTGGAGGCCTCTGGTCATTCGACACAGCGAGGTAAGTACCAAACCATTCAAACATGCTTTAACAATTTGCCATCGGATGGTGTCAGGACTCTATGTTGTGGTTTATGTTACTTACACGGTCCCTTTAAAGATTATAAACATTACAGTGTTTTTATGTGTCTCATTTGTCATTACAGATTTTAAATGTTTTATATAAAATGTATTAAAGGATTGCGATAGTCTGACAAGTTGGTATGTTTGGTCACAAGAAAGCACCATATATTTGTGGTTTACCCCATTTTAAAAGTTGTTATTGACAGATGCTTCAAGTAGAAAGTTTTATCAGTTAATTATCATTAGCAACTCTAATCTCTCCTGGTTAACTACTAGCGAACCATTGACTATGATTTGACTGATACAATTATGTACCTCACTTCTACACATTGGATATCGTCAGCAACAGACAAATTTCAATTTAAATGTTTAATAGACTTCTTGCTTCTTTCTGCTGTGGGGAGTGTAAACCCACCCCCTGGTGCCATCAGCCAATGATAGCATGCCTCCGCTCATAGGGAGCTGGCTATGTTGCCCGAATAGTAACTTGATGGGGGTCCCCTTAAATTCCTTCTTAAAGGACACAAGGCATTTGCAAAACCTATCAAATCTGTCTTATTTTTCTGATATGACTGGTTGCTTTTCTACAATCACCAATGAGAGGCCCTGCAAAACTAAAACCTTTTTCAGAATTAAAGAGACATATTTAATAAACATATATATTTATGTTTACATTTAACACACACATAGGCAATGGCTGGAGTATAAAGCGGTGTAAGTGAGAGCCTATACCTATAAGTGCTAAACAAATTGGATATAAAGTGCGTATGTGGGGTTAACTTACCCCACGTAACTTGATAAAAAAAAACTTGATTTGAAATACATATAAAAGATAAAAGACAGAAAATACAGTATAATGCAGATGGTACAAAAAGTGAAACACAATATATAGTGTTGAAGTCAGAACACTCACATTTAAATGAGCCTGTGTGTGAGTAGTGGCTCCGTAATCAAGGTGGTATGCTTTTAGGGCAGCACCTCACCTCCAATGCATAGTAAAGTGAATCTCAAGAAGGAAACATAAAATAGATGAGCCAATATGTAGGCTTATAAAGATGGGAGTAAGGGTATTGATAAAATGGGGTGCTCACCTTATTCTGAGCCTAGCAACCCGGCTCTGAGGTGTGTAGGTATTGTGCCATTTTGGTGGGGATGGCACTACCCCTATGAAGATTCCTGGAGGCTCCAAAAAGAACTGGATAAAATAGCTTTGGTAAAATAAAAGGTATTTATCACAATGTTGACATAAACATATAAAATAATACTTGCAATAGTAAAAAAAATACTTGCAATAGAATAATTTTAGGACCTCTTCCTCCTTGCCACAGCACTCAGAAATTAATTGGCGGGTGGGAGACCAGTTATGTGTGTGGGCCGTAGCACACAGAAATGTAGCAGGCTCCATCTTAACTTAAGCCCCGCGCACAAGCAGTGGCGGGACTACCACAGTCACAGGGGTCATAGCTCCGGGCCTGTCACTCGGGGGCCGGCTGCCCTGTGGACCCCTGCATCCGGGTGCCCGCCGGCCATATGTTGCGGCCCTGACCCGTGCGGTATAACAGCCAGGCCGCACGTTAAGTGGCCTGTTAGGGCCACCCGATGGAAATGAATTTCCAGGGGGCCCGGTCAGCGATGCAGCACTGCAGCGCTGCAGCGCTTTAACAGTGTGACCAGGCCGCCTTTGATGACATCAGAGTGCAGGGAGGAAGTGACTACCTCGGTCATTCCTCCCTTCAATCACAGAGCTTGCGCAGGAGGAAGAGAGGAGGTAGTCAGAGTAGGAACTTTGACTCCCATAAGCCTGAGCCACTGGACCCCAGGGAACCTAAACGTGTGGGGTGGGGTTAGATGTATGCTTTTTTTTTTAACCCCTGCAGTGACATTCCGTGCATAAGACAACCCCCAATTTTAGAATTTTTTTTTTAAAAAACAAAGTATAAATAAAGTAAAGTAAAATAAAGTTAAGTAAAATAGTTAACAGTGAATGGTTAGTTTATTGGATGGCAAACTTGCAGTAGAGGAAGCAGGGTGGGTTACCACGGTGCGGGGAGCGAAAGCTATTACCAGTTTAATTGATATGCCTTCCTAAAGAAGTGAGTTTTTAATGATCATTTGAAAGGACAGAGACTGGGTGAGAGTCGGAGAAGGGAAGAGAGTTCCATAGGAACGGCCAGGGCCACCATCAGGGGGTGACAACCATGACGGTTGTCATGGGCCCAGCGCCCTGGGGGGCCTGGTGGCCCGGACCCCATGTGTAGCGGTAGAACTGCCACCGGTACACCTGCACCGGGGTCCGCACGCTGATAGGGCCATCCGATGGGCCCTGTATATTCATCGGATGGCCCTAAAAAAAATTGTGTGCCCCTTTAAAAAATTGCAGCCGCAAGTAATGCTGGGAGGAAGTGATGGCCGGTCCCTTCCTCCCAGCTACCTCCGCACGGTGGGGAAGAGAGACACAGCCAGGCCGCGAGGATGGGAGAGCCACACTGACTCCCATCAGTATGTGTGTATCTGTATGTATGGCAGTATGTGTATGTATGTATATGTATGTCTGTATGCATCTGTATGTCTGTATGCATCTGTATGTCTGTCAGTATGTGTCTGTCTGTCTGTGTGTATGTATATCTGTATGTATGTGTATGTCTGTATGTATGTCAGTATGTGTCTGTCTGTTTGTATGTATGTATGTCTGTATCTGTGTATCTGCATGTATGTCAGTATGTGTCTGTCTGTGTGTATGTATATCTGTATGTATGTATGTATGTATCTATCTATCTGTAAGTATGTCGGTATGTATCTATCTGTAAGTATGTCAGTATGTGTCTGTCTGTTTGTATGTATGTATGTAAGTCTGTATCTGTGTATCTGCATGTATTTCAGTATGTGTCTGTCTGTCTGTGTGTATTCGTGTCTGTATGTATGTCAGTATGTGTATGTATGTATGTATGTGTATGTATATGTATGTCTGCCTGTCTGTGTATATGCATCTGTATGTGTGTGTATGTATGTATATATCTGTATGTATGTATGTATGTATGTGTATGTATGTATCTGTATGTATGTGTGTTTATGTATGTATGTATGAATGTCAGTATGTGTATGTATATGTCTGTCTCTATGTATGTATGTATGTCTGTCTGTCTGTATGTATGTGTCTGTGTGTCTGTATATGTCTATGTGTCTGTTTCAGTATGTGTGTATGTTTGTTTCAGTATGTGTGTCTGTTAGTATGTGTGTGTGTCAATATGTGTGTATCTTTGTGTGTGTGTCCTTTTTGTACCAGTGCATGTGTTTGTGTCTGTGTTTGTGTATTCCTGTGGGCGGGGTTTGGAGGTGGGTCTGGAGACCTTGAGCAGTGCTAGGGTCCTCAAAATTGCTGACGGCAGCCCTGGGAACGGCCCAGCCCTCTTTGCAATGCTGTGACATTTCTATGGTATTTACAGAACACTTATTGGCTAAGTCACAGGAATAGCAGAGAATTCGCCATAACATTCTATATTTGAGGCCAAAATAATTAAGCTTGGAAAAATAACTGATTTATCTGAATATTTATAGTACCCTTGTCAATTCAATACTCCTCAGTTACCAGTTTAGTGAATAACTTTAGTGACTTTCTAATTTTGCTACGTGATGTGATGCGTGAAGAGACTGAAGCTTAGTTTACTGAAAAATTCCTGAGCCTTCCTGGGTAGAATCTCTCCCCCCCTTGTTGTTTGGCTACATCATATATTGTTACAGTATGCAATGAATATTGCCATATTACATGAGAACTAAAACAGCTTTGAAAACTCTCCTAAAACGATCCTTCCTGCAGTGTACTACGCCTCAGTGCTATTTAAAATGGAAATTAAATTGTTTCAGTGCACCGCTACACTGCTATAAAACTTCATGGCACATAAACACTGTGCGTGGTAATAAATCAGGTCGCACTATTAAAGTCTCTAATCTTGTTCACAGAACAACTTTTTGACCTACCTGTGTAATTAATACCAAGTGCAGAATGGCATAATAAATAGCTTTGTGTGCATTCTAATTCGGAGCCTTCCGACAAATACAAGCATATGCTGCAACGGTACTGACTGAAGGAGAATAGTTTCGCCAGTGATGGCCCTGGAGATTTTTGTGAACTACATTTCCCATGATACCTATCCAGTCTAAAAGTTTGGCTGAGAATTAAGGGTAATTGGTTTCACAAACATCAGCAGCGCCAGAGTTAGTCATCTTTGAGACTGGCAGCGGAAATATTTAAATGCAAATTTGTATCGAATTTCCCCAGTAATTTATACTTCTGACCTATAGGGATCCCTCCCCAGCTGTTCAATACAGATCTATCAAATCTATACAAATTTGGAAACAGACTTTCTATAATACACCAAAGTCCACATTAGATATAAATATCTAAACCAGTTTTCTTACTATTCTGGAATTCTGGGAATTGATGATGCAATTTAATATTTCAGATAGAAATGGTTAACCTGGAAACATTCTCCAATTCACCTATATCTTGGCTGTCATAGCCTGACTAATTCCAGATAATAGCAGGACAGAGAGGCCATGATACACTCATACACAAATACAAATTGCAATGAGTTTTATCACTGCAGAGCTCTGTGATACACTTATTTACAATGTACATTACTGTGAGTTTTATTGCTGTGGAGCTCTGTAACACATGTATACACATTACAGATAGTTGTTTTGCTGTGGAGCTCTGTTACACACACCTATCCAGAATGCAAAGTACTGTAAGTTTTATTAGTGTGGAGCTCTGTGATACACTTATACACAAATACACACTACAGTGGGTTTTATTATTGTGGAGCTCTGTGATACACTTATACACTATGCACATTACTGTGAGTTTTATTGCTGTCGAGCTCTATGTTAAACATATACACAATGCACATTGCTATGAGTTTTATTGCTGTGGAGCTCTGTGATTAACATATACACAATGCACATTGCTTTGAGTTTTATTGCTGTGGAGCTCTGTGATAAACATTTACACAATGCACATTACTGTGAGTCTTATTGCCATAGAGTTCTGAGATTAACATATACACAATGCATATTACTGTGAGATTTATTGCCGTGGAGCTCTGTGATAAACATTTACACAACGCACATTACTGTGAGTCTTATTGCTGTGGAGTTCTGTGATTAACATATACACAATGCATATTACTGTGAGTCTTATTGCAGTGGAGCTCTGTGATAAACATTTACACAACGCACATTACTGTGAGTCTTATTGCCGTGGAGTTCTGTGATTAACACATACCAAATAATCTAAGCTCATAGAAAAGAGAAACACAAGGTCAATAGGGCCATTAAAAGGAGATTTGGATCTCAGAAGGATGGGCCACCAAACTGAGGGATGTTTTGGCAAATATTTACCCATTTCCCAACCGTGCTCAGCTTCACTGAGAGATATTTTCTTAAGTTCTGAAATAACATTTTATTTCAATTCTATTTTAACCTTCCAACTATAAATCCTGAGAGTACATTCCACAGACTAAATGTGAATAAATCAGCTTATCATTGTTACAGAGGACATCTTCTTTTGTTATTATAAATTGATTTTCTATTTTATTTCAATAGGCAAGAGTCAAAATCTATATTCATTTGTCCTTATGATGAAGTGGGATATAAATAATGCTGTATGTTGCTTGACCATTAGGGAAGCAACAAATGAGGCAATACATATTGAAAGGCCAGTTTATTTTATGGTCTAATTATGTCAGACCATGAGCTGAATTTTCTAGACTTGTAATGTGTATTCTTCCATCACAAAGAAGTGACAGAGAACAGCCCGAAACCGTATATACTGTACAAGAGACAAGAATAAAAATGTTATTTTATACCAATACAAGCTCAACAATAAGAGGAAATCAGAATTATACACGCTTATTCTTTAAAATGAGTTTTATTATTTCTTGCAAAGGTTTTATGAAGCCTAAAGAAAAACACATTTTATTACCCTCGTCAGGACTGAGGTCCTGAATCTCCTGGTACAGGTGGATCTCAGTGAGAAACCCGATACTGCAGAAATATAATTGGTTGCATTGCTGTTTCCGCGCTGTATTAATTCCCCATTGGTCTCTGCTTTTATTTTCCCAATTTTGGTCTTTTTCAAAGAGGTACACACAGATCGTGCACAGCATCATTCACCTCGCTACAAGCACAGACACATTTTTACAATTCATTTATATAATTAAAGGACCACTATAGGCACCCAGACAACTTCAGCTTAATGAAGTGGTCTGGGTGCCAGGTCCAGCTAGGTTTAACCCTTTTTTCTATAAACATAGCAGTCCAGAGAAACTGCTGTGTTTATAAGTGGGTTAATCCAGCCTCTAGTGGCTGTCTCATTGACAGCCGCTAGAGGGCTTCCGCACTTCTCACTGTGATTTTCACAGAGAGAAGACGCCAGCGTCCATAGGAAAGCATTGTGAATGCTTTCCTATGGACTGGCTGAATGCGCACGCAGCTCCTGCTGTGCATGCGCATTCAGCCGAAGAGGAGGAGAGGAGGCGGAGAGGAGGAGGAGAGCTCCCCATCCGACGCTGGAGAAAGAGGTAAGTTTAACCCCTTCCTCCCCCCACAGCCCGGCGTCCTTTAAAGAAACACTATAGTGTTAGGAATACTGCATTGCTAAATAGACTTAGTGGCCCTCATGCACATTAAAATTGGTTAATAAAACCCTCAAATCTTTTCAAGCACCAAGACTCCTTTCCTCGCTGATTGTCCAATCCAATGCTCCTCATAGAGAAGCATTGAGGACGAGATATGCATGTGCGGCAGAGCCAGAATACCCATGAGGCAACATAGGCAGCCGTCTCGGGCCTGAGCTCAGACATGGGCTGGTGGGCACCTGTCTGAGCCTGGGGCTCCAGCTCCCATTGATCCCGTCCTATTTTAACATAATTCACTTCAATCCCTGTCTTTCCATTACTCTAATCCATCTACTCATGTCCTCCCATTCCTCCCTATCCCACTCACGTTGATTACACTCAGACATCCCTATGCTACCATTCCTCCTAATGCTCCCAAACTCTCTCTCCTGGCCCTCCTGTCACTTCAATCCACTCCACACTATTTTCCCTTGCTCCCATTGCTCCTAGCCATCCCTATCATTCCATCACTCTATTCCCTGCCTCTCCTCTCATCAAATCAATCCCTTTCTCCTTGTATACCCATCACTCCAATCCATTCCTCTCTTCATGTCCTTCCATTCCTTCCTATCGTATCCCACTCAATCCCATCACACCCAGCTACCCTGTGCTACCATCCATTCTTATGCTCCCATCATTTCAAACTCTCACTCCCCAAACTTCCATCACTCCAATTCCTTCTTGTCCTCCTACCATTCCAATCCATCCCTTTCTCCCTGTATTCCCATAACTATCTTCCCTCACTCTCTTCCTTTTCTCTGATTGTTCACGGCCATTTTTTGGCCGAGAATGTCATCTGACTACTCTCAGCCAATGACTGACATTCTGTGCAATCTCAACAATAAGATCATTTCAGACTGGCTGATGACACCCCAAAGACCTTGCTGGAGGTGGAGTTACACGCTAGCATGGGCGCTTTGTAGCGAAATACTGCCCAGATTGCAGGCACCATGACCACTGCAAATCAATTTTAATCTGTTTTTGTTTTCTTTTTCAATTCAATCTTCAGTTCACTACAAATTCCTGTTTGGTGAATGAACCCCAGTTGATTAAGAGAAAAATATATGAAAAATTAAGCCGCACAACCTTGTTATTGAACCTAATTGTGCATCCAGGAAGAATCGAGTAAGATAACGTATTTAAATCCTTACCTCTGCAATAACGTTAAAAGATGTTACATTAAAAGCAAAATATCCAGATTCTGGTAAGCCATTTTTATGCTAAAAATACATTTGTAACAAAGACACTTATAGGTATTAAAGAACCACTCTAGGCACCCAGACCACTTCAGCTTAATGAAGTGGTCTGGGTGCCAGGTCCAGCTAGGGTTAACCCATTTTTTTTATAAACATAGCAGTTTCAGAGAAACTGCTATGTTTATAAATGGGTTAATCCAGCCCTCAAAGCCTCTAGTGGCTGTCTCATTGACAGCCGCTAGAGGCGCTTGCGTGATTCTCACTGTGAAAATCACAGTGAGAACACACCAGCGTCCATAGGAAAGCATTGTAAATGCTTTCCTATGAGACTGGCTGAATCCGTGCGCAGCTCTTGCCGCGTGTGTGCATTCAGCCGAATGGGAGGAGAGGAGGAGGTTCGGAGGAGAAGAGCTCCCCGCCCAGCGCTGGAGAAAGGTAAGTTTTAACCCCTTTCCTCTCCCCAGAGCCTGGCGGGAGGGGGACCCTGAGGGTGGGGGCACCCTCAGGGCACTATAGTTCCAGGAAAACGAGTATGTTTTCCTGGCACTATAGTGGTCCTTTAAACTGATTTTTTTTTCAGAATGAAAAACAACACACAGCAATTAATTGACAAACCACTCACCCTCTAAGTGTTAAATGCATTCTTGAAAGAAAAAAAAAAAAAGTCTAGCTTAGATTAGTTTAATACATTAATGGGCCAAGATTATTTACGCACGCTGTCTAATTGCAGTGTGTTTTAGCTGCCTGGCCGTATTTTATCACCTATGAAAATCACAAGAGAAACAAGTAAAGGAAAACAGACTGTAAAGATTTGTATGCGTTATATAACTTGAATTATTGGTGAAATAAATAATTGCCTTATCTGAGCTGTATGGCACGTGGGCCCTCCTGTTACAAACAACTTTTAATAAGCTCTCTGTTTCTTCAAAATGCAAAAGTGATGCGTAGCCTTACACTAAGATTTACATTCACAATATGTACTGCACAAACGGAATAATCAATATGTATAATCGCTAGTGCAGCGTGGAGAGGCTATAAACTATGTGCTATAGTTGTCATGTTGGATGTGAGTATCACACTGCACTTTAACAGACTTCCTCGGAAGGGAATTACATCACGCTATAATTCTTATAAAATTATAACCTGACTTACTGCTGAGCTATCAGATTCTAATTCTGTTATTGCAGATACCCCTTTTCACAATCCGCAGAGCTCCCAAGTACTGCACAGGTACAATGGTTAAACGTATTTTAACTTTTCCTGGAAGAATAATATTTGTATACTAAGAAATGCCAGTAAGCTGAAATGTCAAACTGTAAACCAGTATCTGCTCTAAAATGTTCTTTATTGTCTATTTATTGTTGTCTATATTCTTTTGGTCTTTGCCATCTAGAGCTGGTTTGAAGTAAAACTTTTTCCCCCCTCAACTGTGTTCCTTAAGTGTTTATCTCTTTATTATTATACTTATATGGAAAGTTCCATTTCTGGAAAGTTCACTTAAAAAAAAAATATTGTAAAGCTGCCTCGTGGGTCTTATTCAGTAAACTATGAATTGTACTAAACTGAAACCTGATTAACAAAATTGAGGCTAAAATATCGGTTATGAAAAATTCTCCTGCTCCGCTGTAAGTACAACTTATTTTAGCCAGGATTTTGAAATTTGGGTTTAAATTCACTGCAATTCTGAATTGAGTGTAATAAATGGACCCCAGTGTATCAGTACTTTGGCAATATCAGTAATCCTGTAACTATGCGCTGTATACAGATTCCACCAACACATTACATGTGAGGCATCCCACAGTGCGGCGGCCATCTTGAGAGGGAGCAATTGTTTACTAATTATATCTTTTAATTTATATATTTGATTGTATGAGAGGTTAACAAAGCCACTGCATGTTAATCCATTTTTTTCTAAGAGTATATTACATCCTGTTATAAAATAGCATGAAATCCCAGCCAGATACCAGAATGGCCAGGACATAGGGGCTATAGGTGCGGTAGCTCCAGGCCCAGGAATTTCACTAGGTTTTTTTTGTGATCTACTGTTGCTCTGAGATACTGGGTGGTACATATATCCTCCATTGCCAGGCTGAGAATTATGGGAAACACCCATAAAACCTATAGGGCAAAAAGCAGCTTTGGCACTGTACATACTAATCTGTATGAGATCTGTGTGGCTGATTAATAAAATGTGAAATCCAAATGTATGCTAGGCTCATTGCACATAGGAGCAGGTTCCTCCAAGCTTATTACACACACAGGGTTATTTACTACAGTGAGAACCCAAGGTGAACTCAAAGTGACTTTCAAATGTAAGGTTAAAGTAGCCAAACTATTTATTTATAATCTAAATGACGCCAGTCCACAGCACAGACTAGAATTTAACGTTTTGCACAATAATGTTTGCAGAGAGTGTTTATCTTGTTTCCCTTCTTTGATGTGTTTATAAAAAGTGCAACAATCTTGACATACCATATACTGTATCTGCAATATCTCCTGTCACTTCTGCCCGTGTGGAAATGTCACAATAGGCCCCTCTGTGTATCAATGCACTGTAAAAATAATGAGTTCCATAACCTTTAAGATAAATTCCCTCCACCCTTTTCAACTCCAGACCCATGAAGCCCTTAATACAGAACTATAGACACCGGGGTGAACCCAGCTGTCCAAGGATGTGTTAAAGTGGTCTCATCTCCCTATTTTGATTTAGGAACACATGGAATAATGGAGAAATCACAGAAAAACACTTTTTTATTTTATATTTGTAAATTAATTTTATCCTAATTATTCACAAGGGATGTTTTTAGGCCACCAGCGTATCCTGGGAAATATAGTCTACAAATGTCTTCAATATCAAGGTTAGACAATTTTAATAAATATCACTATTAGTGATGTCCCGAACCGTTCGCCAGCATCCATTGTGAAGCTGCATTCTTAGTGAGGAGGGAGGGTCTGCTGCTGATTGGCTGGAATGTGTCTGCTGACTGTGAGGTGCAGGGTCAAAGTTTACTCAATGATGAGTCCGTGGCGAACCGTTCGGCGAACAGTTCGGGATATCACTAATCACTATGCATTTTCTTTTTGAAGAATCCCTATCATCAAATCCCTTTAATGTGGCTGTAAAGTATTAAGAACATTAGATGCTGTTTATCTCGGCTTTAACAATCCCAATTATTCAATCTCACTCTGAAGACTAATAAAACAGCCTGAGCTACTTGCGATAGAATTCTAAGCTGGGTGAAAATATGAAGCATTATTCTGAGACTCGTTGTCGTCTTGTAAATTTAGTGCCTTCATTGAAGGGAAATGTTTCTGTGCGGAACACCTGGGGGATTCCCACTAGGAAAGGTAATCTTTAATATCTTTTTAAAGTGTCATTACAAATGCACTGGGAGGGAACGTTTGCCATCGATGCAGGTCTCAATAATGTGCAACAAGGTTGAAAAGCCACCAGATGGAGAGAATGAACGAAATAATGACTTAGAATGATGGAAGCAAACTTAAATATTACAAAAAACGGAACAAAATACTCCAGAGATAAAATTTATTTTTTATTTTTTATTCTTTTTTTTTTTTAGTAAAAAAAATCTGCATATTGTTGCAACATTAAAAACACAGATGTCATAATTAAATATATCTAATATATCAATGGCAGCAAAAATAAAACAAAATGGCTACCATTGTGTCCCTTTTTTTATAAAGAATTTGTCCATCCAGTTGGCTATTACACCTTGATTCCACATTTTTGCTTGTAAATTCAAAGTTTCGCTGTTGCCAGTGTCTTAGTTATATCCCATGCATGTAGGTATCCGATTCTGTTCCTAACAAACTGGCCCTGTATCCACTTACAGTAGCAGGCCACCACTCACCATGTGATAGAGGCTGATGTACAATGACAGCGGTAAGAGAAAACACTCATTTCAGCTATGGGTATCTCTAACTCTGATTCTGCCAAAAGCAGGTAAAGTAACATGCCAAGCACCATAACCACTGCCATCAACTGAAGGCGTTAAGAAGTCAAGAGTGAACCGGCATCATTCCAGTGTAATCGCCAAAACCGCTGAGCGTTATCTGAATGCTCTGAACCAATGAATGAGTTGGTGACTCTTATGTTTAACAAACTGTCATCCAATTTCTCCAGAGCCAGCGGAGGTGCCCAGGCACCCAGGTAAGTATCAAACCAGGCTTCAACAGTTTGACAGATTATGCTGGGATGACACCAGAACACCCCTGGCATCATAACCACTACAGTGGGCTGTAGTTGTTAAGGTGCTTGTAGTATTTCTTTAAATAAAAAAAAAAAAGCATAAAACAGTCCAACACTCCTTGAGCTTAAGCTCTTTAATTAGGTGTTTTGTCCAATGAAGGACCTTTATCAAACCAAAAAATAGTTCCAGCTACCAATTGTTCTAAATCACAGCAGGTCACTGGCCCTTCATACTGTAGTGAGTCACACCCATCATATTACAGAGACGGCTACGTTCACCAACAAGCTCTGTTTCTGGAGACTGACCCGTACTAACATTAGCCTGGTCTATATCAGTTATTTATCAGTCTGTTACCATCAGTTTGTAATTTTCATTGTCTTGTAAGTGCGTTTATTGTTAATTTGTAATGAGCTCTGAGTATGACACCACTTAAAGGTCAACTGTCACCTGAAAACTATTTTTAATATATTAATCCTTTCATCAAGTATTGAAATATAATGGATTTTTTTTTTTTAAATGTAGTATATGTAAAATAAAATGTGAAAAACTCATCCTAACCTTTAGTATATGACATGATAATTTAGCAATGTACATGCACCATAGAGTTTGAAACACTGACAGATAGTCTCTATGGTCTTGCCTGTTTCTGTGCCAGGAGTGAAATGGGGAAGACCACAGAGACTAACCGACTATCGAAGAATTTGGCTCTGTACTTGTCAGGGACAAGTCAAATAAGGTGTCAAGATTAATGGCTTGGCTTATTGCTGTTTGTAAAGGAAGCTTTAAACTGGCTGCCCTGCCAGACCCTAAAGTCTCAGGTGTGCTCTACAATCCTCGTTATTGTCTGTCCCACTCTTCCTGGTAACCACCATGATTCATCCACACTGGTTGTAATTCTATTAAACTTTGTAGGGTGATTGGTTGATATCCCAAGTCCATACAGCTGTTGGTTGACTTGTGTTCACTCTACAGATAAACAAATGGATAAAAACTCGGTGTGCGTTTAAATAAGATGTATATGGCTGTTCCCCACTGTAGGTAATATGTAAATACAGGTACATTAGACATATCACAGTTAAAAAAAAATTATACTAATCTTTACTCAAAACATTCTTCGTATGTTAAATTGTGTTGAAATTTTGATTAATGTTAAACTCTCCTTATATCCATTAAACAAGCTTTTTTAAAGGTTTTCATACTGGTAAATTTTTAAATGGTAAGGGATAAAATTAGAGTTAGGTTTCAAATTCGTATTTTTTAAATGTTCTTCTCAAAATCTAAAAAGTATTTTTTGAGACAAAAATTCCTCATATATCTGTTTGGGTCTATAAAAGTTTCAAATTTATTTAAAGGACCACTTCACACCAGACCAAAAGTTATTTCCCTGTGAAGAGACTGAAACATTCTTCTGGGAAAAAAGGTCAGGGCTTGCGAAGTCTGTAGTTTATAGGACCTGCAGCCTTTGCAAACTTTTTAAAGATATACCCCCATTTATTACATACATTAAAAATGTGTGCATGTATTCACTGGAGGTATATCTACTAAATAGTGATTTTTTTTTTTGATTTTTTTTTTACTATGTGGGAAGTGTAGTGCTCCTTTAAACTACATCTGGGAGCAAATGTAAAACCTTTTTTTTGTTTAATTTTTTTCATGATTATCATCAAAGTTCTTTTTAGTTAGAGTCAAGATTCTACTCTCTTTTCTTTGCTTTTCTGACTCTTTCTCCTCCCTCGATTTCCTCTTCTGTAGATTCTCGCCTCCTTTTCAATGGCGATCTTGGCATTTTGGACCATATATACCTTCATTTTGTGATGTTCCTAATAAAACATCTTTTACAGAATGTAATGGTTCATATCTATTCATTGACGCAAGTATCTCTTATCTCTATTAGAACGGTAGAAAGATTTTTTACCATGTTGTGAAAAATCTGTATACTTATTCATGTCATGGTTTTGGGGACCTACAACTTGAATGACATTTGTAATTATGTGTGATTCTGGAAGTGGGTCCAAATCTACCTTTTTCTCCATCCATTGATTTTCTTTACTTTTACCTTCCTAATTTTTCTATCACCTCATGCTTTTATTATATATTAACGGGGGAAATGTTGTCAAGTGTAATCTTGCAGCTGCAGATAGACTCCTCCGTAACAAGGAACTTGCCATCAATCAGGAGCCTCTCATTCTGATCTGTAGGTACTTTTCTTATCTAAGAAACCTTTGTCCAGCTGGGGTTTATTCTTGGTTCCTCTAAACCACATAGGACAATTGAAACTGCACTATACGTAGAAGATATATCCCAGCTTCTGTCCGTTTATACATGTTCAGTTCACAATTTTGTCAACAGGGCTGTGTAGCAATTGTTGAGTTGCCGACTGCACGTAGACTCTGGTAGACTCTGACTAGGAAGGAGCGAAAGATCTTTCTAACATCAACAGAAGTTGGACAAAATGGGCACTGTCATGCCAAAAGCATGAGTTGGTGTTTGATGTGTGTTTATATATGTTAAGAGTTGTTTTTTTGTAAACCTTGGGATGACATTTATTGTAGTCTTTGATCTTGCACCAGGCCTAGACCATAAAACATCTAGATAGTCATCACCAGAGCTGGACACAAGGAATTTCATAGAGTGGGCAATAGACTGCCAGACCAGCCCCCTCTGATCCCCCCCAGGGGTCTGCCCACTGAGAAACAACTAGTTTAGATATATGAGGGTGTTGGACTATCCAGGGAAGTCAGTTATTCATTTTTCTTTTGTCAGTAACTTCTAGGAGACCTATACCATCTAAGACTCCCACAAGAATTCTATATGGGGTAAATATATGTAAGGAATTTCTTGTGTTTTCTCCTATTTTATTTTATGTACTGTTTTGCAATTTGTTATCTGTATGTCATTTATTTCTGTATTTTGTACTCAGCACTGTGAATCCTTTTTGTCAGATTAAATGTTTACTTAATCAGCTTGTGTCTCTGTTCTCTATGAGCTGCACTCTCCAGAGGAAAGCTCAGGTAAACACGTTACCAAAAAGGGTTAACTATATATGTTTTATCAGTAAAAGTAGAACTGTGATACTATAATTCTCTTGTGTGTGGGGTAACCTAAGATGCCCGGGTTTAAAAGTCTTGGTGGTGGCAGTAAAGTGTGTACTAAGGGGTTTAGTGTAGAAGGGATTGCAAGGGTTAATTGAGTGGTTGCTGGGACTAGCAACAGGTAACCAGGGGTCTGGTGTCATTAACCCTGTCACTTCCACACTCTCCCCACTGTCTCGGCGGGGCCTATAGCCCACGCTCGTGACAGGCACCTCAAAGGAGGAAAGGAAAAACTTGTCTGCCAGGTCTGAGCCGCGTTGGATGTTTTTTCAAAAGTGTTGTAGGCATTTATTTCCCATGATGCTGTGCCAGAGTCAAAGTGTTTTCTATTGTCTGTCACTTTGTTAGATACAAATTTCGTAAGACCCTGGAATGTAGAATATAATCACACGGCAATCTGACATTTTAACCAAATGGATAAAGAAAAAGTACTTATCAGTTCTGATTGAAAAGTAACAAACGTCAAATGTAGCTATTATAGCTTTTCTAATTATCTTTCTCAAACAGTGACATATTATTGAATAACTTTCAAGAAAAAAAACAATAATTTAAGGAATTTCCCAATTACGCTTTCGCCATCGGTTACAAAGAGAGATATACTGTATTTCTTTATATAACCCCATTACATAAGAGTAAACTAAGTATTGTACAGGTATTCATTGTTTCCAGAATTACAATACCAACCTATATACCTGCTATAATGCACTTTTCAGTTATTGTGTATCTATTGGTCTCTGGGAACATGAAGTGCTGCAATATTACTAGTTGAGAGCAGACAGTTCTGAGAAAATACAAAGTAGTTAATAGAGTTGTATCCTGCTCAATTCAATTGGAAAAAGTGAGAAAGACAAGAAAAATAACAATAAATTGAGTGGGGAACATAGGGCCTGAGCTGTTAACTTGCGAAACATTGTCAAGTTACATATTTAGCAAGAAACATTCTTAGTATGTCGAACATACAAAGAGTGCATTAAGGGATGTTTAACCTTGAAGTTGGTCCCACAAGTGCCTGACAGCTCTGCCTTCTGCCTCCTCTAAGCTAATAATCTCAGCTGATCACCGACCACCAAAGCAAACCTTACCTGACTGTACGACAAACTGAGAAAAGAAAGGGCAGAAGTGGCACAACAAACGGGGGCCAGGGGAGGTAAGATGGTGACCAGGCACTCCTGTTGGGGGAGTGTTCTTTTAACTATGTGTGTGTAGATATCAGGGGCGTATTAGCCGCGAGGCAAACAAGGCATTTGCCTTGGGCGGCATTTTTCAGGGGGCGGCAAAAAACGCCGCCCCCCAAATGCCCAGGGCAAATGCCTAGTTAGCCTCGCGGCTAACAGACATTCTGGGCGCCAGTGGCTGCAGCGCTGGGCGGGCGGCCGGCGAGGGAGCTCTTCCCCTGAGCGCTCTGCTCAGCTCCCTCGCGCGCCGCCAGCAGAGTGAGGCTGGGAGCCGGGTTGATGACGTCATATTCCGGCTCCCAGCCTCACTCTGCTGGCGGCGCGCGAGGGAGCTGAGCAAAGCGCTCAGGGGAAGAGCTCCCTCGCGGCCGCCCGCCCAGCGCTGCAGCCACTGGACCCCAGGGAGAGGAAGAACCCCCCCCAGCATTACCAAAGGTAAGGAGGCTGGGGGGGGTTAAATAAAAAAACAAAAAAAAAACACTAGTGTGTGTGTGGAAGTCTGTTAGTGTGTATGTTAGTGTGTGTATGTATGTTAGTGTGTGTGTGTGTGGATGTCTGTTAGTGTGTGTATGTTAGTGTGTCTGTTAGTGTGTCTGTTAGTGTGTGTATGTTAGTGTGTGTGTGTATATGTTAGTGTTTGTGTGTGTTAGTGTGTGTGTGTGTGGATGTGTGTTAGTGTGTGTCTGTTAGTGTGTCTATTAGTGTGTCTGTTAGTGTGTGTATGTTAGTGTGTGTGTGTGTATGTTAGTGTTTGTGTCTGTTAGTGTGTATGTTAGTGTTAGTGTGTGTATGTTAGTGTGTGTATGTTAGTGTTAGTGTGTGTGTCTGTTAGTGTTAGTGTGTGTGTCTGTTAGTGTTAGTGTGTATGTTAATGTTAGTGTATGTATGTTAGTGTTAGTGTGTGTGTGTCTGTTAGTGTGGATGTCTGTTAGTGTGTGTGTTTGCCTGTGAGTGTGTGTGTGTGTTTCTGTTAGCTAGTGAATGCGTATCTGTCAGTGAATGTGTGTGTGTGTATTTAGAAGGCAGAGCAGGGGGGAAGGTTGGGTGGCGGTTGCGCGGGTGGGGGTGGCGCGGGGGGGTGCCTGAGTTTTGTCCTGCCTAGGGCAGCACAAAACCAGGATACACCACTGTCTGTTAGTGTGTATGTTAATGTTAGTGTATGTATGTTAGTGTGTGTGTGTCTGTTAGTGTTAGTGTGTGTGTCTGTTAGTGTTAGTGTGTATGTTAATGTTAGTGTATGTATGTTAGTGTTAGTGTGTGTCTGTTAGTGTGTATGTGTGTGTGTGTGTATGTTAGTGTGTGTGTGTATGTTAGTGTGTGTGTGTATGTTAATGTTAGTGTATGTATGTTAGTGTGTGTGTGTCTGTTAGTGTTAGTGTGTATGTTAATGTTAGTGTATGTATGTTAGTGTTAGTGTGTGTGTGTCTGTTAGTGTGGATGTCTGTTAGTGTGGATGTCTGTTAGTGTGTGTGTTTGCCTGTTAGTGTGTGTGTGTGTTTGCCTGTTAGTGTGTGTGTGTGTTTGCCTGTGAGTGTGTGTGTCTGTTAGTGAGTGTGTGAGTGTGTGTCTGTTAGTGAGTGTGTGTTTCTGTTAGCTAGTGAATGCGTATCTGTCAGTGAATGTGTGTGTGTGTATTTAGAAGGCGGAGCAGGGGGGAAGGTTGGGTGGCGGTTGCGCGGGTGGGGTGGCGCGGGGGGGGTGCCTGAGTTTTGTCCTGCCTAGGGCAGCACAAAACCAGGATACACCACTGGTAGATATGTGTCTATATATATGTGTGTGTGAAGAAAATAGACTTTGGTTCGGTATTTTCTCCTATGTTTGGCTTTTTTGTACATTATTTGCTGCATATTGACTCTATTGGTTCGGTAGTTTGCAACTACCGAACACCGACCACCCTACTGGCTCATTAACTTCAAAGGATCCGTCTATTAGGCGCTCTCTCTGGGCGGCCGCTGTTCGTATAGCCGAATGCAACATGGAACAGAAAACGGCGGCCATCTTGTTCGCACGAAAGGAGGCAGCGGGACTTGGTCGTCGAGTGTCTGGAACTAAAATCGGACATTCGACCACACGAACCACCGCTGAAACTACCGACTGCCTGCTTCCTTTAGTTGCCGAACCGCCAGAAGAGCACCATTCGGTAGTTTTGTGTGAACGGACAAGGGGAGCAATCGCTCCTATGAGCCAGGAGGATCCATTCGGTATTTTGTTTGTTTTTTACCTTTTTCTGAATTGACCAACCGCACACGCTGAATTCCTGTTTTGGGCAGGAGCCTCGTGTGTGGTCGGTAACTTGTGACTTCTATACTTTTTAAGAACCCCTGAACCAATCTGGGTGAAATTTGGATATGTTTGTCCCCCAGATCGGTGCTATCAGGGGATATGTAATTTGTGGGGATACCTTGTGGGGAAAGGGGTGTTCTAAGTTTTGGGAAAATTGTGTGCTCTCTGCCTGGAGATAATTGGTTTATTCCTTAACTTATCTCAATATCTCCCAGGCAGAGAGAGGGCGGGGGTTACTGTAAATCTGTATGGTTATTGTCTTTGTTTACTGTGGGAGGTCCTCTTGCAGGAGGATTTCTCATAAAAGCCAATGTGGAATCAATAAACTTAATTCCTGTTACACCCTTCATGAAGTCTAGGCTCATGTTTGGGGGATATTCTATTTGCTGGGGAGAATCGTCTTGGAAACTGCATTCATCTACACTATTCCTCTACCTCCTGACTGCAGCTATAATCACTTATGCTCAGCTATTGGGAAAGGAATAGAAGACCGCAGTACCATAACCACTGCAGGTCATTACAGTGTGTATATGTGTGAATGAAGTTTATTGAAAACAGTGTTGCTGGAATCCCCATAGGAAAGAATTGAATAATGCTTACCTATGGGGAGGTCTAATGCGCATGCGCGTCTGTTGCCACGCACACGCATTAGATCTCCCCCGCTGATTCAGGTAAGTTATTGAATGAGTTTTAACCCCTTCAGCAACATGGGATGGGAGATGGGAGGGTCCTTCAATACCTGGAAAACGGGTTTGTTTTTCTGGCCCTGGAGAGTCCCTTTAAGGTCTCTCTTCGAATTGAGATCTGATGATTAATCCATAATCTGGTAGTTTGCACCACAACAAGGATGAACAAGCAATATCAGTTTTTGATAACAGATTGGGATCTATTGTGAAAATATATATATAATACACGGGTTTACTTCAGGGAGATCATGCCAAACTAATCTTATTGATTTGTTTGATTGGGTAATAAAATTATAGATCAGGGTGGTGCAGTAGACATTGCTTACCTATATTTCAGTAAGGCTTTTGACACTGTTGCACATAGAAGGCTTATCAATAAACTGCAATCTTTAAGTTTGGATTCCAATATTGTTGAATGGGTAAGGCAGTGGCTGAGTGACAGGCAACAGAGGGTTGTAGTCAATGGAGTATATTTAAAGCATGGGCTTGTCACCAGTGGGGTACCTCAGGGATCTGTACTTGGACCCATTCTCTTTAATATTTTTATTAGTGATATTGCAGAAGGTCTTGATGGTAAGGTATGTCTTTTTGCTGATGATACTAAGATATGTAACAGGGTTGATGTTCCAGGAGGGATAAGCCAAATGGCAAATGATTTAGGTAAACTAGAAAAATGGTCAGGGTTGTGGCAACAGACATTTAATGTGTATAAGTGCAAGATAATGCATCTTGGACGTAAAAACCCAAGGGCAGAGTACAGAATATTTGATAGAGTCCTAACCTCAACATCTGAGGAAAGGGATTTAGGGGTGATTATTTCGGATGACTTAAAAGTAGGCAGACAATGTAATAGAGCAGCTGTAAATGCTAGCAGAATGCTTGGTTGTATAGAGAGAGGTATTAGCAGTAGAAAGAGGGAAGTGCTCATGTCATTGTACAGAACACTGGTGAGACCTCACTTGGAGTATTGTACACAGTACTGGAGACCGTATCTTCAGAAGGATATTGATACCTTAGAGAGGGTTCAGAGAAGGGCTACTAAACTGGTTCATGGATTGCAGGATAAAAATTACAAGGAAAGGTTAAAGGAACTTGCCATTTATAACTTGGAGGAAAGACGAGACAGGGGGACATGATAGAAACATTTAAATACATAAAGAGAATCAACACAGTAAAGGAGGAGACTATATTTAAAAGAAGAAAAACTACCACAACAAGAGGACATAGTCTTAAATTAGAGGGACAAAGGTTTAAAAATAATATCAGGAAGTATTACTTTACTGAGAGGGTAGTGGATGCATGGAATAGCCTTCCAGCTTAAGTGGTAGAGGTTAACAAAGTAAAGGAGTTTAGGTATGTGTGGGATAGGCATAAGGCTATCCTAACTATAAACTAGATGGGCCGAATGGTTCCTATCTGCCGTCACATTCTATGTTTCTATGTTTCTATGTAATGTGCAATTAGTGTCTTGTATAGAAGGATAATGCAACAATTTGCAAAAACAGCTTCATGAAATGTTCCAGACTGACCAATTAAACATTGACCAATTGGAAAATGGATTTTAAAATGTCAGAATGAACTTTAAATATTGAATTAATTTTAAAGACAAATTAAATGTGTGTCCACAGGGGCAGCTTACAAGGCACAGATCCCCGTATCATTGAAGAGTTTATAATCTATGGAAAAAGGAGTTGTAAAATACATTAATCCCATTTTAATATGTGGATGATGTGTACCGCTCTCATATGCTTACTATATATATATAAAAAAAAAAATTCAATTATTTTTCAGTGACTGTATTATCGTATTGAGTTAAAAGCAGATTAAGGGAATGTGGGATACTGTGATAAGTGTTAGAAGCAACTATAACTATATACCCTTTGTGTAACTTTATTTTTAATGATTAATGGTTTTACTCTAATTGGCGATATGTATATGGCTTTTTTCATATATCTTTTTGTCTCTTTGTCTCTTTCCAAATTTGCATGTCAGAACACAAGCTGTTACAAACTATCTCCAGCTTATTCTTATAAACTGATATAAAGTAAGAAGAAGAATAATTCCACTCACAAGACCAGAGTCATACCATCATATGACTCTAAGTGTATGCTTCTTTGGACCATTAGGGGGTTGTCCAGATCCTTTTGTTGCCGGATTCTTGGTGTTCCCCCTTGTATTTCTTTAATAGGTCTATGATGGTATGACTCTGGTCTTGTGAGTGGAATTCTTCTTCTTACTTTATATCATTGTATAGACATACTACGCTATTTTGTGTATATTCAGTTGTGTTTTACAGATTATTCAAGATTTTATGCGGCTCCGCCTATTGTTTTGTATGTATTTTGATGTATTTATAGTGGTGTAGGGGATACCACTTATTAGGTGTAATTGAGCTGCTCATCTCTCATTTCTTCCACTTTGTGTACATTTCCTTTTATCTTATTGTATTCTTATAAACTGACTCAAAAACTCTGTGTTCATCAACCTGCTAGAATAGTCAATGCAAGTTATGCAGTAATCAAATTAGAAAAAAAAAGGCTCAACTCCAATAACTCCATGAAATGCAACCTTACCCATCTGTTTTTACTTTTGACCTAAAAGACTTTTGCCAAATTCTAAATTTCCCCCAACTCTTGGTCCTACAATCTTTATTTAAATTTGTTTGCGATCATTTATTTCGAGGTTCTGTTTGCTCCCTGTGCAGTGTTGTAGAATATGATACATCTTTATAAATAAAATGAGTAATAATTCATCTTGCTGTACACCAAATACGCTTGAATCTTATACAGAAAGATAGCAGTCATTTGAAGTCCTCATGAAAAGATCCCCGATGACGAGGAAACAAACTCACGTTCGGGTAGTGTATATTTCTCAGACTCTACAAGTTCATGACACCTTTGAACCACACGCATGATTATATATGAGTAAAACTTTCACAATGACAATCTTTTATCTCTGAAACCTAAGAGGCATTAGCTTTCAATAGCTTGTTTTCTAGTGTAGGCAGAGATGAAGGGTAGTGGCATGAAAAACCCCAAGGTGTTTTTCCTTGTGTCACACTTTTGATGGATGAACATTTTATAGTCTGACGTAAACATGGTGTGGAGGAAAGAGAAGACTTAAAATGAACTATTCTTGAGGGAGTTTCACAAACACAGGGACATTTGTCACAGTAATGTTGATTGCTTAGCAAAGCAGAGATTCTTTCCTTCCATTAAAAGGAGCAAAGGTCTGAAAAATACATGAGTAGAGCTTAAAAAAACAAACAAAACACAAAATACATTTATCTTTCAATATCAGTTTCCACTGTAGCAGTGTCAAAGTTGATGCAAATTTTTTCTCTCCCTTTTTTTAAACTAAACAAAATGAAAGAAGGTTTGCGAACTATGTCCATAATTGAAAAATGTCTGTACAATCAAGAAATCCCTGGCCACCAAGTGTCGTTTGGTCAACATTTGTGTTTTTGTCGCTGAAATTGCATATTCAGTTTGTTTATATTGGGGTTGTTAAAAACTAAGTCTAATTGTGACAACGGTTTATGAACAACTGAACTGTAAGATCTTGTTCCACAATTTTTGGAAATTCTGGAAGACTCTGGAGGTTTTCAGTTTGACTTTTTACACAAAATCTCAAGCTTGTAGTCAGCAATCCGTTTTTATCCAAGTGAGAACCTTGATTCTAAGTTTGTTATGAGATTTTTCCTTATGTTAAACAATGAGAACTCTATATCGTTCACTGGCAGTGCTACATTAATTTACGATAATATTTTATTAAACAGGGATTTTATATATTGGGTGAGGCTAGCGAACCCCCCTATTGCCCAAGTATGGTTTTAAAAGTAGATGGTAGCAGTGTCTTTTTGTGGTTACCCTGAGAGCAGTAACGGGCTTTAGGACATGTAACACTAGATTCTAAGGGAATTAGATACATATTTTATTTACATTATATTTTAAATGTGTGAGAGACAAGATTAGCATCCAAAATCTGTATCAAATGAACATATAAATATGTAAGCTGCACCCATGTCTGTGTGTTTGCACAATGCCTAGTGAAACATCTCATAATGTGCTCTAATTAAACTAGAAATTTTGGAATATTGACAAGAAAATGTCAAAGTTTAGTGTTATTATTATTTTGTTATTTATAGAGTGCCAGCAAATTCCATAGCGCTGTACAATGGGTGGACTAACAGACACGTAATTGTAACCAGACAAATGGACGCACAGGAACAGAGGGCCCTGCTCAATGGGCTTACATGCTAGAGGTAGTGGGGTATAGTGACACAAGGGGTATAAGAAGGGGTAATGATATAGGTTGCTAGAAAAGTATTCACTGAGAACTTAGGTTATTATCGACAGTTGCAGGAGAGGAGTCATGGGGGCGAGGTGGAATGAAAACCCGCTAACAGTTTTAGTGATATGCCTTCCTGAAGAAGTGTGTTTTCAAAGATTTTTTTGATTGAGTGGAGACTGGGTGAAAGTCTAACGGAGAAGTGAAGGGAATTCCACATAAAAGGTGCAGCCTAGGAGAAGTCTTGGAGGAGAGCATCAGAGGTGGGAGTAGGGACAGAGGATAGGCGTAAGCGATAGGCTTATATATGTGTAAGTTTAGAGTATATATATAGTATCTCACAAAAGTGAGTACACCCCTCACATTTTTGTAAATATTTTATTACATCTTTTCATATGACAACACTGAAGGAATGACACCCTGCTACAATGTAAAGTAGTAAGTGTACAGCCTGTAAAACAGTGTAAGTTTGCTGTCCCATCAAATTAACTCAGCACACAGCCATTAATGTCTAAACCATTGGCAACAAAAGTGAGAACACCTCTAAGTGGAAATGTCCACATTGGACCATTATCCATTTTCCCTTCTCAGTGTCATGTGACTCGTTAGTGTTAGGTAGCAGGTGTGCTAGATTTGGTGTTATCACTCTCACACTCTCTCATACTGGTCACTGGAAGTTCAACATGGCACATCATGGCAAAGAACTCTCTGAGTATCTGAAAAAAAGAATTGCTGCTCTACATAAACATGGTCGAGGCTATAAGAAGATTGCCAAGACCCTGAAACTAAGCTGCAGCACGGTGGGCAAGACCATACAGCGCTTTCACACGACAGGTTCCTCTCAGAACAGGCCTCGACATTGTGGACCAAAGAAGCTGAGTGCACGTGCTCAGCATCATATCCAGAGTTTGTCTTTAGGAAATAGACATATGAGTGCTGCCAGCAATGCTGCAGAGGTTGAAGGGGTGGGGGGTCAGCCTGTGAGTTCTCAGACCATGCGCCCGCATCAAAGGGTCTGCATCAAATTGGTCTGCATGGCTGTCGTCCCAGAAGGAAGCCTCTTCTAAAGATGATGCAAACAGTTTGCTGAAGACAAGCAGAACAAGGACATGGATTACTGGAACCATAAATAATAGATAAACTTATTTGGTTCAGATGGTGTCAAGCGTGTTTGGTGGCAACCAGGTGTGGAGTACAAAGACAAGTGTGACAAACTCCCCTTTTTACCCAAGTTTGCTACAAGCTCCTGGAGAAGTCTGCTTGCCAGCCTCCTGCCCACAGACCACCCTGGAGCTTGTTAACACCCATTAACAACTTGGAACGTTTCTCACCGCAGTGTTCTAATTGTTCGTCTGGGTGGCCGCAATTCCTGTACACAATCACAAGGTGACGGCCATCTTGTTTGTATGAACGCAGGTAGTGGTGTTTGGGCATGAATCTCCTGGAGCTATAATCGGATACAGAAACTCCCGAACACCGCTGAACTTCCATCATCACCTGCATTCATTTCTATACAAGTTAGAAGATCACTGTTCGGTGGGATCATTCATCTGGATGAAGGGAACAAGCTCCTGGGTAAGACTATTGACTTTGTTCAGTAGTTTGTTCGTTTGCAAACTACCGAACTAGACCGGCCGCAAGCCCTGATTCTCTGGAACTGTTTTGGGAATGGGACCATGCCTGCGGCCAGTCAAAATAGGACTTCCATAAAATTTCAGAACCCCTGAACTGATCTGAGTGATTTTTGGATATGTTGGTCACCAAGATCAGGGCTATCAGGGGATGAAAGATTTTGGGGTATTTTGGGGATATTGTGTGTTTTAAGGCATTTTTGGGTTATTGTAAAAATGTGTGTTTTGTGTTTGGAGATAATTGAGTTTAGTATAGTGCTTGACTCGATTATCGCCTAAGTAAGCCCCAACATCAGCCCCAATATAATGTAAAAACCAAAGAAAAGAAAAAGTTACCTGCGCTCTCTCCTTAATCCCTATGCATATTTAGACAAATGGAGGTCATTTAGTTGCTCCAATGGCCATTTGAGGGAATGCCCGCCTGCCAACGTCAAGGCAGACCCCTCTAAGCGGGTCCTAACACTGACCTTTCACCTTGCTTCCTTGAGCTTCTGGCAAAGATATCTCTAATGAGACAGAGAGGGGTATTTCTTATATACACCCCTATATACTTATTAACCCTTAATAGGGAACACATGGGATGGGCGGCAGCATTGTAACAAGATTGTATTATGTGTGGGAGCGGCAGCATTGTAACAAGATTGTATTATGTGTGGGAGTATATTAGATTTTAATTCTATTGTGATTGGTGTATTACTTTGTGTACCTGTGTCCAACAAGGTTCACGTGGGTGTCACCCTTGTTGGGAAACTTGCATAATAGGCCAGTGTGCCTCCATTGTAAGGACTGGATTAGCTCGTAAGGACTAGAGCTAATTCTCCTTTCGGCTCCAGGAAGGAGCGGTTCCAGGGCCCCAGTCAAGCCACGGCGACAGTGGGCAGAAGAGACTGGGCAGCAAGGCAGTATTCCAACATGATAATGACCCCAAACACACCTCCAAGACGACCATTGCCTTGCTAAAGAAGCTGAAAGTAAAGGTGATGGACTGGCCAAGCAGGTCTCCAGACCTTAACCCTATTGAGCATCTGTGGTGCATCCTCAAATGGAAGGTGGGGGAGCGCAAGGTCTCTAACCTCCACCAGCTCCGTGATGTCATCATGGAGGAGTGGAAGAGGAGTCCAGTGGCAACCTGGAAAGCTCTGGCGAACTCCATGCCCATGAGGGTTAAGACAGTGCTGCAAAATAATGGTGACCACACAAATATTGACACTTTGGGCCCAATTTGGACATTTCCACTTAGGGGTGTACTCACTTTTGTTGCCAACGGTTTAAACATTAATGGCTGTGTGTTGATTTATTTTGAGGGGACAGCAAATTTACACTGTTATACTACTTTACATTGTAGCAGAGTGTCATTTCTTCAGAGTTGTTAAATGAAAAGATATATTAAAAATATTTACAAAAATGTTAGGGGTGTACTCACTTTTGTGAGATACTGTGTGTGTATATATATATATATATATATATATATATATAACAAGTTAAGGGAATACTGAGAGCATCATAATTGCTATAGCCTGCTGCAGTGGTTATAGTGACAAAAGTGCAGACTGTAGTGGTTACGGTCCTTGGATTATTCCATTAAATATGAGGAATTAATTATTTGGCATATTAATTTAAACTGATACAAATTTCAAAATGATATTTGATAAAGCCACATACTTCAGTAGTATTTAGTGTTGTCAGACTTCTGGATGATCTGAGAAGCCAGTAAGCAGCTTGGCATTACCTAAAAGCCATTGATAGTTTTGTTTTAAAAAAAATGTATTTAACAGAAAATGGGAAGATAACACCCAAAGACATTCTGTATCGCAAATGCTACAATGAACTGTAGTGGTTATGGTACTTGGAATGGTCCTATAGCCATGTAATTGCTCTATAGTATATGGCACGATTTTATGGTTGATATGAAATCTGCCATGATTCCATTAAATAAAGTGCATAATTAAAATAAAAAATGTAAGGTTCAAGTAAGAACAAGGAATTTTGTAAATAGTATGAAACACTCTGTTTACTTCAGATGTTCTGCAGAATACAAGCAGACAACTGGCCCACTCTTATAAGACTGCAATTTCGATCAATCACCGAGCAGCCATTGTAAAATGTATTTACTATATTAAATTGGGGTAGGTGCTATCTCCTTGCTCTGTAATAAGCGAATTGAAAAGATTTATGGGAAATCTGGACTGGAAGGTTTTGTCAGCCTGAAAAACTGGCCTAATTTGTGCTGTCTTCTCTGTCTTGTCAAAGAGCAGTTTAAATGATAATAATACTTATAGAGTGTGTGAGTTGCAATTCAAATGATGAACAAAGAGATCGGCACATTTAAAATAAAGGGCTCTAAAATTTTCTACGGCACGGAGAATCTGCTTCATACCTAAAAAAATTATGGTTGTCTGCTATACATAAGCGTACTAAGTGGAGACATTATTTGTTGTGGTGAAAAGTGTATATACAGCTAACATAACACAGCACGCTCAACTTAAAAAACAGCTTTAAGACCCATAAAGGTTAGCATGTTTACCATATCCTCTTCTAACCGTTGGGTGCTTGCTGTGGACCCCTTGCCTGGTCTTATCTTACTTCCCTCTTTTTTTTCTTATGTCATACCACTCGATTATTAGCTCTCTAATTAGTAACATTGCTTATTAAAGGAACACTATGGTCACCTAAATTACTTTAGCTAAATAAAGCAGTTTTAGTGTATAGATCATTCCCCTGCAATTTCACTGCTCAATTCACTGTCATTTAGGAGTTAAATCACTTTGTTTCTGTTTATGCAGCCCTAGCCACACCTCCCCTGGCTATGATTGACAGAGCCTGCATGAAAATAAAACTGGTTTCACTTTCAAACAGATGTAATTTAGCTTAAATAATTGTATCTCAATCTCTAAATTGAACTTTAATCACATACAGGAGGCTCTTGCAGGGTCTAGCAAGCTATTAACATAGCAGGGGATAAGAAAGCCTAAATAGGACTCTCTTTACAGGAAGTGTTTATGGAAGGCTGTGCAAGTCACATGCAGGGAGGTGTGACTAGGGTTCATAAACAAAGGGATTTAACTCCTAAATGGCAGAGGATTGAGCAGTGAGGCTGCAGGGGCATGTGTTATACACCAAAACTGCTTCATTAAGCTAAAGTTGTTCAGGTGACTATAGTGTCCCTTTAATATGGATCTGACTATTCTAGTGAGACTTGGTTTAATTACCCAACAGCTGTTACTGAAACTTGGTTGTAAAGCAATACAAATTCTACAAATAAAGAATTTAAAACCCCCCCACAAATAAAGTAGATTTTTTTTTAAACCCCCTGACTGTAACAAATAGTCATAAGTAATGGTCAAATATTGCATAAGTCTGCACCACATTTTTGTCAGGTCCTACTCCTTACGCGGGACCGCCACCCCCATGGGGCTCTTTGTACTTCAAGGTTTAAAAAGGGCCCGCATTAAGGCACCCGTGGCAGAACAGGTAGCACTCACCTAAATATGCACATTTTATATGAGATATGCTCAGAATTAGAACATTGTACTGCTCCTCTGAAGATAGGGGATCTCATATTAGTATAAATTAGATTAATAAAGAAAAAATAAATGATTGTACTTCATTACATTCTGACACTGCAGATACTTTGTTCCATCGGTGTTCCCAAAAAATGGCAAATGAGAAAGTAAATCAAACACAGAGTAGAACCGCACTCAGGAAGTATCCAAAAAGCAAATCCTTTGCAAAAAAGCTATGAAAACACTTGACGCATTTTGCGTCTGTTGAGAAAGCGGCTCTTTGCTGGAATGTATCTGTTTTTTCATAGCTTTCTGGCACAGGATTTGCTTTTTGGATAGTTTTTGGACTTTTGCCTTTATTCCCACCTCCTACAGGTGCATGGACTTTTTTATGTCTACTGCTAATACCAGGTCTGTACATCATAGCCATGCTGTTTTGTATCAATATACCTGTACTAGCAAAGGATTTACTTCTTTAATACTTTTGGATACTTCTCGAGAGAGTTTTTTTTTCTCTGTTTTTTATTTACCTTTTATCCTGGGAAATAGATGCAGCATAAAAAATTCAGTGCACTCAAAATCTTCAGACTGGAAAAAAAAACTCATGAGATAAAAAAAAAAAAAAGACATGATTTAGGTAAAGTGAAATCAGGATTTAGTTACATCAGGATCAAACAGTAAATAATCTTAGGGCTATTTGTATAGTGCCCATTTGCAAAACTATTTTTTTTTAATATTTATATTTAAAATACCGTCAATTTGGTAATATATTACAGTTAAAGGATCACTATAGTGCCAGGAAAACATACTCGTTTTCCTGGCACTATAGTGCCCTGAGGGTGCCCCCACCCTCAGGGTCCCCCTCCCGCCCAGCTCTGGAAAGGGGAAAGGTGTAGAAACTTACCTTTTTCCAGCGCTGGGCGGGGAGCTCTCTGCCTCCTCTCCTCCTTCTCTCCTCCCCGTCGGCTGAATGTGCACGTGCGGCAAGAGCTGCGCGCGCATTCAGCCGGTCACATAGGAAAGCATTCATAATGCTTTCCTATGGACGCTGGCGTGCTCTCACTTTGAAAATCACAGTGAGAAGCACGCAAGCGCCTCTAGTGGCTGTCAATGAGACAGCTTCTAGAGGATTAGGGGGAAGGCTTAACCCATTCATAAACATAGCAGTTTCTCTGAAACTGCTATGTTTATGAAAAAATGGGTTAACCCTAGCTGGACCTGGCACCCAGACCACTTCATTAAGCTGAAGTGGTCTGGGTGCCTAGAGTGGTCCTTTAAGATCTAGGTTACAAAATGCATATTTATTTTTTAATGCACTTGAGCAAGACAATTTACATAATAATAAAAAATATGCCAAACTTGTATCTCTTAAACTCACTTGGCTAAGGAGTTGGAGATTAATTCATAGTGTACTATTTGTCTGTCCCAGCAGGATCAGGTTTTTAATGACCATAGATTCTTGACTTGCTCTTTGGACCAATTTGAACAACATTGTAAATATTTTATAGGTGGAATATGGTGCCACCTACCTGATCAAACAAGACTTTTCCCACCACGTTTCCTCAGTGTTGGCATTGTGTAAAGCCCTGGGCAGTGTGACGTATGTATGGTGACTATGTTCCATTCTACAAACCTAGAGTAACTCTATCCATACTCTAATATTCCAGGTCCGGGGCTTGATATTCCTTTTACACCATTAACCCATGACGAGAAAAAAGAAAATTATCTTAAACATTTTTTTAATGGCACAATGTACTGTAGTGACCTGGAAATCCCCTTCTCCCCCTTCAAGTGACTTGGTCATTCAATCTATAGATACAATTGATATGTATGAACAAAAATATAGCACTGTTTAAACTAATAATAAACTGTGTCGAGATGCCTGGGATGCATTGGACACACGGGTGGGAAGTGGTCTTAACGCATTATGCTATTGGGTTGTGATGTAAACCTGACAAGACCATTATGTTGGTATTTGGTTTTGTACAATTTGTCTTTATAATTTTGTATGCTCTTTCTTTCTATGCAGTGAAATCATGAAGAAAGGCTAGAAAAACTGCATTCGTTTTTGTGGCATAATTGGAAATCGCTACAATTGGATTTTGTTTTCCCCCTCTTTTGGATCAACAACATGAAATAATGTTTTTTAAAAGTAGAACTTGATGGACTTTAGCCCAAATAAAAACATTGGATGGTGTAAAAACACACAAAAGTAGATAATAAAAATATATCAAATAATTCAATATAAAATCAAATATTCAAATAATCAATCTTTTTAAAATTATATTAAAATTAAATCAAATGATTCAATAACCAATCTTTTTAAAATGATATTAATAAAAAAATACTCTGTGCTCGAGTAGGTCTCAAAATGTGCTTCTCTGAAAGAGCAGACAAGTAAGTCGGCTTGGGAGAATTCTTGTTTATTTCTCACACAGGAGGTTGCTGTGCATTAGCAGGAATGTAGCAGGGCAGGTGATAAGGACGTCTATTGTTGAGAAAATACAGCATGAGAAGAAGGTCAAAACCTGTCAAATACACTTAAGTTGTGTTGGTGCCTGGAGTATGCCTGTAGTGTCCATTTAATTCATGCAATGCATTCTGGATAAAGGCACAATATATGAATTTTAGAAAAAATATCGCCAAATGTGTGGGGGGGGAAAAATTGCTGTACTTATTGCACATTGATAAATAATAGAAATATAATGCATTTGTACAAGCATAGATTTTCATCTAATTCTGTTATCTAAATTTTTTAAAAGGACATGAATTATTATTTGACAATTATTTTTTTAAACCTGCAAGCACACACTGTTAAACAAATATATGAACCAAGACAAAGGAAGAAAAACTTTAAAAAGTATGTAATAAACATTGATAAACGTACTATAAACTTCATCAGATTGCATTATTGGGCACGCTTCTCAGCTAGGGGTGTTTCTTCCGCCACCTCCCCCCCCCACTCATCTCCATTGCAGACCAATCCACTAATGACAGAAATGGAGGAGAGAAACCTGACCCAGTAGCCTTCCCTGCATGCGCACACACTAATCAGATCCCCTCTCTTCACTCCCCTTTCAGGATGTTACAAGGTGCGAGGTGAAGAGATCTTCCAACTGTACATGAGCAAATCGGTCAGGCATTTTTTTCCAGCATTCCTAGGGATTCAGTGTCCCCCTGGAGTGAGTGTTAAAGCATAAGAAATATGCAAGCAAATATAAAAAATAAATCATATACCTGCTTTTTTAGCCTGTATCGTGACTCAACTGTCTCTTTTAAAACTAAAGCTATTGAACAAGACAACTGTCTCAAAGTGGTTCATGGTCGATTTTCTAAAAGAATTTTCTAAAAGAAGTGCAAAACATGTACGATAGCTTTTATCAAACTTGGCTGTTTACATCTCCCAGATCGTAAGCTGCTTTTAGAAGCAAAATCAATCTGTTTATCCTACCATACTGGTCTTATACAACACAATACATCTATTAACACTTCAGCTCAACATACAAAGCAAAGAAAAACTCATCATCGTTGGAAAACAACTTTTTGAAGAGAGTTTAAAAATGCATCGTCATGAAGACGCCTATTATGATTTCAATGTGCTCTTATGATTTAGTGATACAACTATTTTTGCTATAAAAAAACCCATGTCTCTTGGCAGACCACAGGAGACAGGCTATAAATTAGTCCATTATCCATGTGATATTGTGAGTTTCAGGGGAATGTGTGTTCGTGTCTGTTATTATAATGCCTCAGAATGCTATTTACTAAAGTGGGAAAGGTTGGGAATTTAAAGTCTATTCAAACGGAATATCACATTGACTGAATAAAAAAAAAAGAAATCTTAGAGAAAGTTTTATTTTCAGTTCAGCTAAATTTAAAAAAAATTACTGTAAATTCTTTTAGAATTACTAACAATTCACACTTTGCTGTCCTAGCCAGTGCAACACACTAGGAAATGTGGTAATTAGTTTTATAACTTTCTGTCCCTTCAATGAAAGATTATTGGCTCATTTAAAAAAAAAAAAAAAATCTGAACGTGTCCAAGGCTGTTTCCATCCAGGAATGAGATGGAGATCAGTCCTTTGAGGATTATAAAAATAAATGAGAAAAAATCTGGGTGCTAAATTACTACAAAACAAATTGCTTCACACTCTGGTGCAATCCCAAAAATCACCAAAAGAAAGAGTAATGTGTAATAATGAGTGGAGCAAAATACCACTTAGAGACAGAAAGATAAAAAAAATGTCTACAAAGTATTTGGATGTATGATGAATCTTCCAACAAATGATGATATATATAAAGGAAGAAAGAACACAATAATAGTGCAGATCGTTTGCATAGTAGATGTAAACATATGCATATGCAATTATTTCTAAGCTGAGCATCATCTCTTTAGGAAATGGTTAGAGAGGCTTGAATATAAAAATGACATTAATTTATTGTCTGCCACATGCAGGATTAAAATTACATATATACATAGATAAGAATAGAAAGTGATAAGGAAAAAAACAGGGTGGTAAGCCCCTTACTAGATATGGTGGTGAGTATGACAAATATATGTCTACTCACTACAACAGTTTGTTAATGACAGGGTGGCAGGCAGCACTGCTGGGCGTTCTCCCAGCTCGGCTAAAACAAATGTGACTGTGTAGTGCCGATTTCAAGACAGACCTCTTCAAACTTCATAGGCAGTAAGCTCCTCCCCCTGTATGACGTCAACGCGTTTCGCCGGACGGCTTCCTCAGGACGTGCTCACAACCTCCAGTTGGTTGTGGGCATATATAGGGCATAAGCCACATGTGATAGGTTGTTCATAAATACATGCAAATTACACATAATGTGGACCCAATTATCCACGTATATGGATTAACAAGTAGCGAACTTACTAATATTTAAGAGACAAAATTGAAAAATAAGACTAAATATAAACAGGAGACAAATGTACATAGAAAATGTTGTCTTAAAGTGATAGTAGCATTTAGCAATCATGGGGTATACCCACAGTAAAATATAGTGAAATTACAAATTATATATACATGAAATATTCACATATAAAAACTAGCAGCAGATCTGGGAATATATCACATCTTAAAACAATATTAGCTTAAGAAGGAAGAGATAAGGGGAAAAAAGGACAAATATTTAACATATCATAAACACATCATGACTTTTTTTAAATGAAACAAATAGATATATACATATCTCCATATAATTATATCAGAGAAAGAAAATATCCCAGTGAAGAAATGTGCACTAAAAAAGTACCCAATTTTATTAAAAGAAGGCGTAGCATGATATAAAAATACTTTTAAAACATCCCATATCATTTAAAATTCATGCATAGAATATAGATAAAAGTTTGAAAAAACACTTATAAAAAACTTTATATGAAAGAAGACTTAGAGGGGTGGAGTTGATAAATGATAATATGATTGTAATATATATATATTGTTATTATTATATTTATTTAAAAGTAAAGAAATAACAATTTAATTTAATATAATATTTTTTTTTTTTTTTAAATGACAAATTTCAAAGTCATTATTCAGGCCATGTGGAATCATAGTATTCAATACAAAAATCTACTGCATTTCGGCCTTCCCTATTTTTTTTATTTTTTTTCAATTTTAAAAAAAAATTAAATATTATATTAAATTAAATTAAATTGTTATTTCTTTACAACCTTTGGCACTCCAGATGTTATGGAATACACCTCCCATGATGCTTTGCCAGCATTATGGGTGTAAGAACATTATGGAGGATGAAGCCCTCAACATCTGGAGTGCCGAAGGTTGTCAACCCATGTGACATAGTTGATAATATTATTGTACTGTAGTTTGCAGCCACTTTGGATTCATCACAAAGAAACTATGTGATATATTTCATAGGCTACATGCCAGCTTCTTTTTTTTTTTTAAACTCTTTTTCACACAAAATTGAACAGTGAGAATTCCAAGTGTATTTTAAATTTAAGGCCAGAGTAGCTGAGCAAGAAACATAACTAATTTAGAGAATTTTTCCAGTTTGTTTGTTTTGCCCCTAAATTTGAAACTCACTTGAATTCTCCTAGAATTGTCACTTCAGAGAATAACCCTCTAAATCTAACTATCTTCCTAGAGTTCAAATCATACTTGTAGAACTTTATACGAACGTTGTGTGCGAAGCTGTTTCTTCAGGAAGTAAAAGCGAAAAGAATCATCGGTCCTTTTCTAGTTAAAACCTGCACACTTCTACCTCCACGTGTTTTAGGTGAATTGATAGAGGGAGTTATAGAATTATGTATCAATACTTATCTACTGCTATTCAAAAATGTAACCTTCAAAACTCGTGGCAGATATGTGTGTCCTTCACTCCTACGTCAAGATTTCTCTACTTATCCATCATATCTTGTTGTCTGTAATTGATAAACCATCCTAACTGAACACATCCTGTCATTCTGAAGCTTTGTTCAATCTCTGCCGACTTTTATCGACTGCAACAAACTGCATTTTCTGTAGACTAAATGTATGAGAAAGACAGATACGAACTTGTGAAGCAGGAAGATGACGGCCAAGGTTTGTCAATAGAGTTCAATTGTTGCTTTGATGGAAGCCTCGGCAGAGTAGCTTATAGTTTATCCTGAACTAAAACTGCAAATGAAGAGCATCCTTGTAAGATAAACAAAATACAAAAGTAGTTAAGAGGTTTTCTTTAGATCAACAAAATTGCTTTTCCCATCAATTACTGTACATTGTATCAAGGGATTCATTGAAGACTTTGTACTTGACTAACTGAATGACTTTTGTGTTAAATTGTCACAATGTGCCTTCCCTGGAAAATAGGAGCTGTTTAAACATCCCATGTGACATATCAATGATGGTACTTGGCTGAAGAACATTCCTCTTGATGTTTAGTCAATGATAAAGTAAAACAAAAACAAAATTAAAGTGATTTAACACCTTAAAATGATCTTGTTGTATTCTGTGTTGTTTAAGTTTTGAACATGTCTTATAATCAAAAGTCTTTAAAATATTTCATTCCATATTATCATTCAGCCCCAGGAGCCATGCTGGGAAGAGCTTCAGTTTATGCCAAATTGTTTCTAAATAGTTTTAAATAAAACCAATGGATGGTGCTCAGAGCGATCTTTAGTGGTTTTGTTGCTTAGAGTGCCCCTATATCCAAAGGGAAAGCTAGTTAAATGTATATTTAAATAGCGACCTAGGAGGGTCTGGAAGGAGCCAAAGCCAGATAACATGGACAGCACAGCTTGCATGCAGGACCTCATTTGTGGACTGAGGATGGGAACAGGTGCCTGGGGGAGGTCTGTGATGGCATAGTGTTTTACTAGTAAACCAAAATAAAGAAGAAAAGAGTCCATAAAGTTAAATCCATATAGTCAAAATAGTCAAGGAAGACAATGTATTCAGGATATCCAATGTCAGGGCACGCAGCCAGAGGCTGGATTTTCCATTAAGCACAGTAGATACTTGCCTACAGGTGCATGTCCAGTAGGAGGCACCTGTTCTTTTGGAGCTTAAGTGGAGTGGTTGGGAGAGATAAAGTACCAGGAGACTTGGACACTGCCGTTGCGCCCAGCCATACTCATATGAGTGATAGAAGAGCTGCAAGAACAGTTAAAGAGGATGTAAAATTCAGTGCTGTCACAGCTCCTCCAGCGTTTGAGGCTGGACAGGAAGTGGAAGGGATCACTTCCCATCTGCCTACTAGTAATCTCTCACAAAGGAAATGCCTTGCAGCAAGAGCTGTGACAGCACTGAGTGATGCACACCGTATAACAGCTTCTACAGCTCAATAATCAATCAAAGGAGGGTTGATGATCTACAGAAGACATTGAATGGTCAGTATTTAGCAAAAACCCTCCAAAGTTCACATGCCTGTACCCTAAACACCCCTTTCCAAGACCCTAAGGGCATTGCAGAAGTGTAAACTTTAAAACAAATCTGAAAAGTCATAACATCTAAAAACAATAAGAGAAAGCAGGAAGTGGGACCAGAAACACAGTAGAGGTTCAGGAGAAATAAAGCCCTGGGCTTTGAAGTTTGGTGTCAGAATAATAGAGCCTTTCTATGAGCCTGCTCTTGGGATTTATAGGGAACACATGAGAACAGGTCCTTTCTGCAGGTGTTGCTTCACTGAATGTCGATAAAGTACACTCATCACGCCAGCGTTGTATTGACCCACAGTTGTGACACCAGCAATATCCAGTGCATCATTGACCCAACAGTTTGCGTCTTTCCTAGCAACAGTGACACTAGAATGATGCTGTCACCGTGGAGGACATGGAAGCTAGAACAGAGACATAGGCATGGCAGTCATACTGCACAAAGGACGAAGAGACATCAAAGAACCTTGGCAACCAGATAGGTGATCCCCTCCCTCTACGTCCACTATCACAATTTACAATCTTTGACTGTGTTCCAATACCTCACAGATAAGCTTATAATGGAACGGTCAAATCTCTGCATTTTTATACTATGTTTAATTATCCCCTAAATATTTATTTATTTATAAAATATTTTACCAGGATACATAGAGATTTCTCTTCTTATCAAGTATGTCCTGGATCCACAAAACATTGCATTGATACATTATGGTACAATATTACAAAAATACAATATACAAACAACATATATATATATACATAATGGGTAATACATATATTCAACCATGACAGGTGCATTCTGTGCTGAGGTATATTGCCATAGATCTCTTAAAAGATTTTATATTGAATAAAGATTTAACTGTATCCCTGAGGTTATTCCATAATTGCGGTGCTCTGTAGGAAAATGAGGATCGTGCCATTTTTTTTTATATTGCGGTATGCTTAATATCGTGCTGGTAGTGGATCGGAGGTTATAGGAGGTGGGAACAGCTGGTGAAAGCATTTTGTTCAGGTAGGGTGGGAGCTTCCCAGAAAAGCTCTTATGCACAAGGCTGGAAAGATGAAGAGTGTGTCGGGATTCCAGCGATAGCCAGTTTAGCTCTTTTAACATGTCACAATGGTGGGTAAAGTAATTACATTCTAGTACAAAGTGGCAGAATGAATTATATATCATATTAAGTTTATTAAGGTGGGTTTGCGGTGCAGATGCATACACTACATCCCCACAATCAATGACCGGCATTAGCATTTGTTGCACTATCTGTTTCCTTACTGTAGGATTTGTTTCTGCACATGGCACCTAGTTTTAAGTAGTTTTGAAGAGATTTTTTGTGAAGGCCAAAGGATAGATTGGGGTCTAGCAACAAACCTAGATATTTAAAAAAGCAGACTGCTGTCAGTGTGCCATTGAATTTGTTCTGATACACATTTGTTGGTTTTGTAGTTTACGTAATTAAGGTACAGTTCCAAAGATAATTGTAACAGTTTTGTCAGTGTTTAGGAAGAGTTTGTTATCAGCTATCCACTTTTCTACCTCTGTGAATTGGTTTTGGAGCACAGCCTCCAGCTGCGGTAGCTTGGGTTTACTAGCGTAGATTACAGTGTCGTCTGCATACATGTGTACATGTATAATATGTGCTTGTGAGGTCTGAAAAATAAAATTTAATCTTGAAATAAAGGTTCTGTGTTTAGCAGTATGCTGGAACTGAGTGTCCTCACTGTTGTAACTTGCTATCGGCAGAGCTGTGGTGAACATGTATGGTCTAGGGCTCAGCTTTCTCTCAGGAAAGAGAGAGATCTCAATACAAGATACAGATACCTGCAGTTACCATCAATGTCATTAAATGGGGGAGGGAATATGAAGGCATCAATTCCAAAGAAGTTCTGCTCTAACATATGATAAATTCAGAAAGTATTCAGACCCCCCTCTTTCTTTTCTTTTTTTACATTTTATTACGTTTAAATTGTTATATTTTTCAGCAATCTACACTCAATACCTTATTATGACAAAACAAAAGCCTAATTTGTTTGCACTATTTCAAATAAATTAAACAACAAAAAAAGATAGAATATCACAATAACACAAGTATTCAGAGCTTTAACTCAGTACTTATTTGAAGTACCCTTGGCAATGATTACAGCCTCAAGTGTTTTTTGGGTGATGCAACAAACTTTGTCCACCTGGATTTGGGTAGTTCCTGCCATTCTGTACAGATCCTCTCAAACTCTGTCACATTGGATGGGGACCATTGGTGGACAGCCAATTTTAGACTTCTCCAGGGATGTTCCATTGGGTTCAAGGCTGGGCTCAAGGTGGGGCACTCAAGGACATTCACTGAGTTATTCGATTCTTGCATTGTCTTGGCTGTGTTCATAGCATCGTTGTCCTGTCCTTGAATGTGAACCTTTAGCCCATTTTGAGGTTTTAAATGCTCTGGACCAGGTTTTCATTTAGGATATCTCTGTATTTTGCTCTGCTTAACATTCCCTCAACTTTGTAGAGTCTCACATTCCCTGCCAATAAAAAACCCCAAACCACCATGTTGCCATCACCATTCTTCAACATTGGGATGTTATCAAGCAGGTGATGAGCAGTGTCTGGTTTCTTCCAGACATGATGCTTTGAATTGAAACCATTTCAATCGTCATGTTATCAGTCCAGAAAATATGGTTTCTCTGAGAGTTTAAGAGTACTTTAAGTGCTTTTTTGCAAATTCCAAGAGTGCTTTTAAAGGTCTTTCAGTGATGAGCCACTCTGCCATAAAGGTCTGAATTGTGGAGGGTTGCAGTGATGGTGGTTTTTCCATAGGTTTCTCTCATCTCCACACATGATCTCTGGAGGTCACCCGGAGTGTCCATTGGGTTCTTGGTCTCTTCTCTTACCAAGGCTCTTCTCCATTTATTGCACTTTGTGGCTGGGCAGCAGCTCTAGGAAGAGTTCTGGATGACATAACTTCTTCCATTTAGTAATTATGAGGGCTGCTGTGCTTTTGGGAACATTCAATGAAGGCAAATAGTTTTGCAGCCTTCTCCAGATTGGGATTGTTTATCCAAGGTAAAATGTGATTGCCATTATGGAGTCAAGAATTAATTATTTCCCTTTTTGTGGAATAATTAGAAATGGCTACAACCGTTTTTTTGCCTTCTTTTGGATCATAAAATAACGGGTTTCAAGGTTTCCACCTAGACTACTCTGTATCTTTAAGATCTGCAGACAGGTTATTTGACCTCATGGCTTGGTTTTAGCTCCGATATGCATTTACAGCTGTGAGACCTTACCTAGGCAGGTGTGTACCTTTTCAAATCATATCCAATCACTTGAATTTGCTAAGGTTGGCTCCAATCAAAATGTGGAAACAGCCCACTGATGATCAAAAGAAATGAGATGCATCTTAAATTTCAAGTGTCATAGCAAAGGGTATGTAATCTGATGTTATTTTGATTTTTCCGATGTTTCTTTTCAATACATTTGAAATGTTTTCAAAACTCTTTGCTTTGACTCTTTGCTTTGTCATTACTGTAGATCAGGGGTTCCAAACCCAGTCCTCAGGTACCCCCTACCAGTCCTGGATTTAGGGATTACCCTGTTGTGTCTAAAGTGTTTTTTTTGTGTTTTTCCCCCAAAACACCTTAGACCAAATTGAGTAATCCTTAAATCCTGGACTATTAGGAGGTACTCGAGGACTGGGTTGGGAACCACTGCTGTAGATTCATGTGAAAAAATAAATAATCAAACAATTGCATAATGCTGTAACATACAATTTGTGAAAATTGAATTCTTCTCAATGCACTGTATGTGGGATGCATGATTATTATATATTTTTTTTTACTGTGTACTACGAACCCATATTTAGTATATTTTCCAGAATCCATGTCATATGATCACGCACCTGAACATTATTCACATTATACTGAGCAAGAACCAAAATCAAAACCCACCAGGCTGTACTTTAATTAAGAATTATTTCCTTTTATAAATCAGGTGCCTTGTTTCATTAAATTATTTTTCATGTAAAGACATTGATAAATAATCTGCTTGGAGCCAGTGGGAATTCTACCGTACATCTGCACACAATTAACAATCTGCACAAATGAATCACAAGGAAGGAGTTACAATCAATTTGGAATGAGAAAGTGTCCCTTTAAAAAAATAAAAAAATAAACACACTATAGGGATTTTGTTAAAATGTTGCAAGATCACAGAAGATTAAATGGGCCTTATACATGAGAACACAAAGGGAAAATTGTGTCTCTTTAATCACATAGCATGACTTTTATTTCCGCATTGTGGCCTTTTCCACATTGCACGTGTCAGCAGACACAGCATGACATGGACTTAGATACATTCCCTAAAGTGATTTTAAAAATTATACATTTCTGAATAAAATCAGATCACTTTTTCATATAGTTGCACAGATGCTGCTATGATGTCAAGTTCAGGTAGTAGTTATTGTATATGTGAGTACAGATAAATGCACCATTTTTCTCATTCAAATATTATTGCATTAAATCCTCTATATTTCTTTTTTAATGTCTTTGTATCTTTATCTCACCGTATCAATCTAATTTTGCCATTGTGTCTTCATCTCATTGTGTGTACATTATGCCTAAACTTACAAGCCAACCAATTAGAGCTCTCTAATAAGAATTCAAGGTGCAGGAAAGTCTTCACAAAGGCTTTTCCTGCCTTGAAATTCATTCTGCGAAGTCCTTGTGGAGCGACGATGGATCCATTTTTGTTGCATTTTTTTCTCAATGTTTTTTAGTGAATTCATTTTTTTTTTTTTTTAATAGTTGCGTTATGGTATATTTAATTTTAATTTGGCCTTTACAAATTTACAAATAAGACTTCTGATAATAAATATATATATTTTATTTTACAGGTCAAAAGTTAATGTCCATTCTCACTATTATGGGGGGTAGAGGGGGATAGGTACAGTTAATTTAAGGACCACTAGTCATCTGGGCTGGATGACAATGGCACTAATTGGTCGATGGAAAATGGCATGTACACTCCACCTTGTATATAATAAGTAGAGCTCCTATCTACTGCCATGGGTGGGGGCTGGGGTAGGTACATTAGTTCCCATTTGTTGTAATAGCTCCCATTGGCATCAATAGTTATAGTTGTCCAGTTGCAATTTTTAAACGTTTAGCAGATAATACCTCTCTTATAGTAATTTTTTTAAAACTATTTAATGTAGCAGCAGGCTAGCAAAAAGTTCTGACCAGCTGCCACACTGTTAACCCTTGTAAAGCCAAGTTTTTTTAACACTTTGTTCATTGGCTTTTAGTGCTGGCCGAGGACAAATAGTCCAGATTTTTAATACCTGTGCCCAGATATGTAGAATCCAGACATATGTCTGGCATTCAGTCCCACTGGTATTCTGACCAAATTCAGAGTCTGCAACACAAAATGCAGACATTGTTAAATAGTGCGAACAATACAATGTCTGGTTTTGCAGTCCGAATGGTCCCACATGCTGTCAGATTGTTTTGCCCTGTATAGGGCCATTTGGCCTTTAGTAAATAACCGTGGATGGTATTTAGTTTATAGCGTTTTACTTATATATATATATATTACTTACTTATACAGAACATATTATAAATACATGGAAATAATATTAATAAAATAATGTAATAATTAATTGTAACAAACTAAGTGCTCGTGTGTCTCACAATCAGTTACTGCCTGGCCAGTAATCTATAAAAAAAACAAAAAAAAAACAGTGGATGCATTTAGAGACTGAGGGGTAATTACTCATTGGTGTGTGTGCTACAAAATTTCACTGTTAGTGACTGATAATAATTGGCTGTGAAAAAAAAATAATTCTCCAGGCACTCAAGGTGTTAAAGCCGAAGACAGTTTTGATGAAACAAAAAAGAGAGCAGCAATGTTTCGACCTACTATGACGTCTTTGACAAAGACCTCATAGTAGGTCAAAAAGTTACAAGAAAGAAAGAAAGAAAAATAAATAAATAATGAGGTAGGCTGAACTTGATGGACGCAAGTCTCTTTTCAGCTATGTAACTATGTAACTATGTAATAATGCCTGGAAAAGCTAGCGCTCCGAATCCAAAAGGAAAGCTTACTTCCACAAGGTACACAAAAAACAGGGGAAAATAAAAGCCCCCCAAAAAGATCTTCCTTACATGTTTCGGACCACCCAGTCCTTAGACGTGTCTTTAACATGTTCTATAGAGATTAAAAGAAGGTCAGAAATGGTAATACCAGATGTCCATGTTAGATGGTAAAAATAAGTGAAATTCTAAAGGCCAACTGGTGGTCGGTTACCAATGGAGGTAGATGCAAATCGCATACAGATGTTATAGAGGAGAGTAGGCCATGGAGGCTGTTGGCATTTAAAAAGCAACAGTGATCTACAAATATTGACAATGTTTAATGTCTGCTTTTTACAGCCAAGTATTGAAACAATCCTTACATAAATATGCGTGTAGGGGCTATAGAGTTTTCTGTAATACATAATACATCATTTACTGTGTGTTCGGGTGTGTGAGTGTGTGTGTAACATTGTAATTATCAATAAAATATGTAAGCATTAATAAACTGGTGGAAAAAAACAGATAAAATGGAAATATGCATTTTTCAATTTTTTCACCATTTTTAAACATGACCATAATTTTTAGAATACTACTACATAGAGTTGCTGCATTAACAAACAGCCCTTTATTCTCTTTCTGTCCTTTATACTAACAGGTAAAAATGTCAGAGAATTATGGTGCAATGGTAATTTCGAGTTTGAAGGCTGGAAAAACACTTTAAATTATCAGAAGTATAGACAAACATAATGACACAAAATGCAATCTGATCACTAAGCTTTACAGGGAAAAAAAGCTTTAATCATTTATTGCATTTGTTACACAAATTATATTTATTCAACACATAATATCTTAAGTTGTATACACAATAATATATTAGAGTGAATGGCAATTTAGCTATTATGTTATCAATCAGTATACAAATTATCATAAAGAGATGGAAGTGTATACGTACTGTAATACAGTCTGCAATAAACGTCTCATTGCATTGTACTCGAAACACTGTAACTTAATAGACGTGTGCAAAGATTACTAACTTATTCAGATCAAGCCAGAGACACAGGAAGACCTTAGCTTTGGGGATTTGCCATCATACAATTGTACGACTGGTAATTCAAAGTTCATTTTTGAAGGGATATGAATTTGTGAAGGATCACTAAACCCTAATGGTTAATTTTCAATGCATGGCAAATACATGCTAACAGTTCACGAGGAATGATTGTTGAATTCATTCATGGCACATTATCGTAGAGATATGCATTCCATTTATTTTCTCATTATAACAGAGGAACGATTACATTAAGCAGAGAGGACCACGGAAATACAATGGTAGAAAAAAGACATGAGCTGGAAAGTTTGTAACCCCCCCAGAAACGTTATAGTTTATATAAATAGTCATATCTTACACTGGGAGAGAACATGCAGACAATATTTTTTACTTTTCACTACTGAGTTAAAAAATCAAAAATTATAGTTTAATTTTTATTTGAACATAGGTGTCAGCTATCATATGGCAAATTCACACACCATTTGATGATCAGTAATATCTAGAAAATAATCAGTAGGTTACTTCAATTAACAATTTGGAGCCAAAATCCACAGGATATTCATTAAATTCACTACCCTCCACAATTTACAAAACAATTTTTCAACCCGACTTTAAATGGAAACTCACCAGAGTCCACCTGATCTCTCACTATTTCTCTCATCCATGGAGCTGTGAGATGGGGGTATTGGATGAGTATTTAGTAATACAATTGGTCTAGGTGAACCCCTATCTAGCTTCATGATCAGCATAACTGCATCCCCTGTCCCCTAGCCAACATGTGTCAATAATAATGATTGTGGCTCATGTGGATATTCAATGAATCTGGGGGAAACCCTGAACTTCTTGTACATTGGTTTGTGGCTTAAACATAATGTGTGAGTTGCCTTGTCGTTCCCTGCTGCTTCTTCCCTTTGTATAAAAACGTTACCTCAATTATAGGTTTTCAAGGAATGTCCAGTCCATTGACATAATCCTGCTTACAGTACACAGTGTTTCCAGTACCCTGACACTAAATGTGACACCCGTTCCTAATTGAATTAAATATCAAAAACATATATATAAATTTTAATGATTTGTACACAAACAAAGCAGCAAAAGAACTCATTAAATGTGTTTGTAAATTTGACTTGATTAAGAAGTACATAATACGAGTGGAAGTTTTATCCACTTTGGCAGTTGTAGGTTGCGTATTACATTAAGTATGATGCTTAAAACGGTAAACATTTCTTCAATCTTACTATTCTCAAGTTATAAGCATGATAACAGTGTCTAACACAGAGTAATAGTAGTTTAATAACATTAAATAAGCAGATACCTAACGGTATTAAACTATGGAATTGTTTAGCCTGTTTTATGCAGCTATTTTATTACCAAACATTGACAAAGTAGAAGTACTGTTTTACTTTTTTAATGTATAGCACAGAAAAATAAATATGAAATGGAGTATCATAGTATATATATATATATCTGTGTATTTTCTTACAGGAATAAAAATGTATGAAATGCTACAGCATATAAGATGTGTAAAGCATATCTTTACGTTATGCCTGTGGTAATTGCCAAGAGTCAAGAAATATAAAAACGTAACCTTTATAGTTAAACATAAAGTCAAACCCCATCCTTACCCAACATGGACTGACTGAGAGGTCTGGCAACTATGTCAAAGTAGATGCTTGCAAAGTCTGTTGCATTCAGGTGAAAACTATAAGTAAGATATTTCTAACAAGACACAGGAGACAGGAGAATGAGAAAAGGAAAGGAAAATCAAGGAAAAGTGGGAGCAAAGGCAGGTTAAGAAGAGCAGATCGGAAAGAGTAAGAAAATAGAAAGTGAAATTTAATGTTGACTAGAGGTCCTTTGTAATAACATAGGCCTAGAGCAATATACGGAGGTGAAAACATAGTATAAAAAATTTAAATGCCTCGGGGTGCACCACTGCTTCCGGAGTCAAAATAAATATTATTGTAAGCATAATGAGCATTGTGTTTTCCAAATGTCCAGGTCAGAGGGAAACAACAGCTGTAGGCCAATAACCGAATGTAGATCCCATAAAACCAAAATCACTCCCTTGGGTAAAGACTAACGATATCCTGACAGGTGTCTGTCTGAAGAGAATGCGGTGCAATCTTTTCTCTTGTGCTCCCAATTAGGCTTTCCAGCAATGGCTCCCAGAGTCCGCACACGGCGTTATAATCAGAGGTCTGCATTAAAAATATAAATAAGCTGACAGTTAAAGTATTATTTTTCAATATTCTTTATTTATCGTTTTTATAGTTTTAATTGACAATAGACAGTTAAAGTATTTTATCAAGCAATAAATAAAAAAAGGAACAAGTTCTGTATATTAGCCAGGATGACCCAGGATTATATACTATTTGATATATTAGGTATTACTATAGTTATATATATAGTCTAATGAGCAAGTAAACTTAATGAGTGGCACAAGACTCAAAGAGAAGGAGAGCAAAATGTTGCATGCACGTTTAACGGTGAGAACATTGAGAGTGGAATAAAGTATTGCTAGGTAAGTCGTAGAGGAAACATAGTACACAGTTAACCAACTCATAAAAGACTGGAACATGATGCAGTCGTCTTCACATTTTGTTCCTGAGTGAAATGATGGATGGAAGGGTTTGTATCAATGATGAGACTGTACAATGGATTGGCTGAAGCAGAAACCCTGGATAAAACTGAATCAGCAGTTGTACAGATTTTAGGTAGGGGAATAGGGAGAAAAAGGGGAATTCCAAAAACCAATGTTCCAATATTTCAGCAGACGACATCCTGGGTATAGAAGGCGAGGGCTTTGTGCTAGGTGTAGCTCTTCCATAATGTACATAATAAGCGCCAATTTGTATATTTAGCCGTATATTATAATAATTCCATGCACACTGTAAGTTAAATAACATTTTGTGGCATTATAAAGCCAGATTAAAATCCTGCTGAATTATATATTCAAATTTGTAAATTTCGCAAACTGATGTTCTTCTGAATCTAAATCTTATTTGGGTCAATTTTGAAGCCGACTAATTGTAATTACCTTTTTGGAAATTTTGACAATGTATCACATTGGAGCATTTGAGTCTTTTTCTTTAGTCATTTAAAATAATTTGATTCCAAAGTTAGTTGCATTGTTGCTGTAATTGTTTATGTCTGATTTGTGTCACTGCACCAAAATTGGCCAACATAAATTCAGCTCTATCCCCTGTGTGAAACTCATTGTTTAGAATTAAATTCATTATCACATAAGTATTGACCTAGTTTAACATGTGATAATGAATGTTGGACATTTTATCACACTTATAATGTAGCAATTTTGCGACCAATCTTTGACACATTTTGTGGTAAAGGGATTTTGAAATATAAGGTCAAAAGAGCCGAAATATTCCGAAATATGGGGAAATCATTGGATTGGCAAAAAAATTGTCATATTTCCAGCGATGGCGGAACCGTGGAGAGCTGGAAATAACATAGAAACATAGAAACATAGAATGTGATGGCAGATAAGAACCATAATCTCTAGTCGTATCTTATAGTTAGAATAGCCTTATGCCTATCCCACGCATGCTTAAACTCCTTTACTGTGTTAACCTCCACCACTTCAGCTGGAAGGCTATTCCATGCATCCACTACCCTCTCAGTAAAGTAATACTTCCTGATATTATTTTTAAACCTTTGTTCCTCTAATTTAAGACTATGGTGAGTTTTAAACTATTCTGAGGGGCTAAGGGAGGGGGGGCAAGCCACCTAAATGGTGGATTTTCACGATAGGGTCAGGAATACACGTTTGTGTTCCTGACCCTATAGTGATCCTTTAAATGTTATTTTTATACCAACATAACATAACATACTGGTTATGGCTGTTGATTTTGGGCTGTTGGTGGCCCTGAAGGAATCATCACGTTAGACATTTCTTCTCGTGAATGCTTGTAAGATAGTTAAAAGATATGTACAGTAATCCTCATGGTGATCCCTACTTTACAGGATTCCATATCTTGGAAAAGAGACATGTCATATTTTTAATCTATCATTTTTGGAAATGTCTGTTTACACGGGAGAGTTGGTAATACTGAACAGATGTTCCCAAATGTTTTCCTTAAACGCTCTAAATGACTGCCCCACATATTGTATTTGACATTTAAGACAAATTATGAGAAAAATAACTACTATTGTTTCAATTCACTGAACTCATATTTTTTTCCTAGTTATGGATAATATATATGGATTCCTAACTATACTCCTGTGCATACTGGATTATAGACTTAAGTTCACCAGGTACATAATTTATATATTCCTGTTACTAAAAAGGAAAATATGTTTAGCTCTTCAAGCTAATAACATTGTTTTTTGTTAATTTTACTTTCGGTAAAGAGCCTTTTTGCTGCTAGATGTTGGATCCTTTGTATGGTACTGTTAAAGGACCACTATAGTGCCAGGAAAACATACTCGGCACTATTGTGCCCTGAGGGTGCCCCCACCCTCAGGGACCCCCTCCCGCCCGGCTCTGGAAGGGGGAAAGGGGTTTAAAATTACCTTTTTCCAGCGCTGGGCGGGGAGCTCTCCTCCTTCTCTCCTCCTCCGATCCGCCCCGTCGGCTGAATGCGCACGCGCGGCAAGAGCTGCGCGCGCATTCAACCAGTCACATAGGAAAGCATTCATAATGCTTTCCTATGGACGCTGGCGTGCTCTCACTGTGAAAATCACAGTGAGAAGCACGCAAGCGCCTCTAGTGGCTGTCAATGAGACAGCCACTAGAGGATTTGGGGGAAGGCTTAACCCATTAATAAACATAGCAGTTTCTCTGAAACTGCTATGTTTATAAAAAAATGGGTTACCCCTAGCTGGACCAGGCACCCAGACCACTTCATTAAGCTGAAGTGGTATGGGTGCCTAGAGTGGTCCTTTAAGGAACATGTCACCATTGAACTGTTCAAACTGATCCAGAATATATTTGTCTAATGCAATCCCATTCTCTCATCTTCATTTTTAGGTGTCTATCTCTAATGTTTCCTTCCTTTCTAAATAACATCTTCAATTTATTTTTAGTTATGCTGCCAATTGCAAGGTTAAAGAGACCTGTTTTTCATGGTCATGAAAGTGATCTTGACTTCCTATTTTTTGTCCCCCAAGAGTGTAGGAAGGCAAGCGTGTTCTTATATTAAAAATACTATGAAATAACAGTCCAAAATAATGTAGAGAGGTGAGAATTCAAACATATACTGTTAATATTATTCTATCAAAAACATTGCCAGGTCTGTATGTTTGTGGAAAACTTTGAGAAGTGTTGGAAAATAGACTTTCAAAAATTTGCGATTGCTATGTCCCCTAAATGAGAATATACATTGCACAGAACCTGCAGGATTATATAAATTGGGATCTTTTTGATAGTTTTCAATTATCTTTTTTTTATGTTGTCTTTTTATTTCTATGTAAGTTACTAACGGTCTTGGTTACCTCTTAAATTTATACCAACCACACTTGGATGGTTCTTGGGTTTCGATGTACTCAAGATATATGTGATATTAGCTGTCCTGTAAGGACTCTACTTACACTTGGGTTATTTGTCTATATAAGGGATGGAATATTTGACACCAATAAGCTGCTGTACCATACTATACATATAAAACATTTTGTTTTTAAGTGCTCCAGTCCTTCACAACGTTTCTGAGAGCACTTCTCATATTTATCATAATTCTTGCCCATAAAAATAATTTTTGTTCTCTGTAGCTGATATAGTGATAGTTTTTTTAAACATTAAACTTCAGGAGAGTAATATTTTTCAAGCTGAAGCTCATGGGACGATGGACGATTAATTATTTTATTACAGCAACTACAGTACGCACTAAATAAGTAATTATATGTTAGAGCTTCTGGCACACAGTGCTGAGGACTGGAGTATACAGAAAAAAGCTCTAAACATATCTGATATTTTATTTATATAGAGCCCTCATATTCCGTAGTCCTGGAACACTGAGAAATGTATTTTCATAAATAATTTGGAGTTTATAATTGCATATATCCCGGACCCTTTTTTCTCTAATCATACTGCTAATTGATTTAGCCAAAATGATTCAAGATAATTCAATTAGTTTGAATTAAATCTTGACCCATTTGACAGCCTTTTCATTTCAATAGCAATTTAGCTTCTCCGTTTCATTATGCGGTTTAGAATATGTTCCAACTATAACACACTCCCCTATCTGCACCAGAGATTTTAACGTATTGCAGCGTAAATTATTCTGGTAGTGAGAACAACTTTTGAAATTATATGTTTCCTACCTGACAGACCTAAGCATATATGTACTAGGCAAATAACTGTATTTAAGGGATTTAAAGGAATACAATAGCCTTGTATATTCGGATACGGCAAAATTGCGATCTGGCAGAATTTGGGCCGATCGTCTGTTTAGACAATTTCTGTTATGATACGTTATTATGCATCCGCAGCACCATATGGATGCATAACCAAAAAAATTTGGTAATCATAAATTCTCATGTGGAGTAAAAAAGAGATAATTGATGGAAAAATAGATGATTAAAATATAGAAAAATATGTTTTATTCACATGTCAAGTGAGAAGTGACCAAAAGAGAGAGGGAGGCATAGTAAAAAAACAACAACTATATTTATGTAACATAGAAGAAGGCCGAAACGATCGTCAGGGGTTGCTGTATCGTGCAGAGGGAGCTTGCTGGCATTTTGGTTCTGGACTGCCCGTACGGGTGGGATTAGTCTGATATGCTTCAGAGATGTTCTCTCTGTAATGGCACAAGGGAGCAACAATTAGTTTCAGACCTGAGTGGGGATTTACCGAAGGGGAAGCTACTGGTTAGTACTCATAACTCTCGCTGGTTAGTCATCATTATTCTCCCTCCCACCAGTAACTAGACAACACTAGTTCTGGGAATACAACTGATTTTATTGACCCAAATGCAGCCTTTTATGCACAGAACCCCAGCATGGGGTCTCAATTCAATGTATACAGTGCCCGCCGAGGCACCTTTGTGTCAGTTAGATAATTGAGTTGATGACTGCTAAACCAATTATTTCCCAGATACAAAGTGCCTAACATAAAACACAACAAAAATACAGTTAATACACACAAGAACCCCACATATCATACATTCCCGGATAGTCCCGTTCGGACTGCCCAAGTTAGCGAAATAGCACCTGGATCCATAAAGAATTGTCCAATCGCCACCAGGGTAAAGTTTTGACCGGCCGCACACGACTAAGCTTAAAACAGGTCCAGCGTAATTGTGGTTTGGGGCGGTCAAATAGCGGGAGCTCCTGCGGTTAAACAAAGAAGGGCTCCTCCTGTTTCTACGGGAGCGATTGTTCCAATTAGTCTGTAGTACCTTCCCTCCAAAAAGCACTCTCCTGGCAAGTGGGGCAAAACAGTAGCTCAAGGAGTTTAAGTGGTCATATTTGAGTTCCAGAAAGTTTGTGGCCAAGTACCACTGGGGACTATTCATGAGTTTGGTTAACCAGCTGCCAGGTGGTTCCTCTCAGGCATAACTATCAGGAGAAGGAAAGGTACTGAACCAGGGGGATAGTGAATAGTTATTTTGGGGAAAGGTATGGGTATAAGGACAGGGTTTGCCACAGTGACCCTAAGCAGTAATGTAAACACTGCTTTTTCACAGAAACACCCCCCCCCCCATCCCCATGCATTTACACTGCTGAGCTTTCAGGGACAATCTATTTGCCCCAGAATCACTACATAAGCTCTAGTGTTTTTTTTCTGCTTAGAATGTCCCTTTAAACTTGTATAAAATATTTTAATTATTTTTTATATTCTGAATTATAAAGTATCCTTGAGTACGAAAGGAACTCTATATACAAGTAAAATGTTAATGCTTTCATTCAGTAGACATATACACAGTAAATACAGTAATCTGGTTAAAACCAGGCAACTATATTATATAGAGTAAAGTAGGGCAGCGTTTGTATGAAATTATATATTGGAATTTTACAGAACAAAACAATTCCATCTCTAAATTTCTAGCTAATGCAGATATTTAATTTTATTCTCAAATTAAAAATGTTGATCTTTTGTATCTTTGTTGTTGGTAACATTTCCTTACTGCCCACCAGTGTCGCAGTAACTAATTTTATAGCACAAGTGCGATTTTTTGATTACATTTTTTTTTTTTAGAAAGGAGGGTTTAAATGTAATATGTACTTAAATCAGGCTCACTGGGCATTTTCTGCAGAACCGCCCACCTGAAATCCCAAACCGCTCACTACACACACGGAATTCTGAAAATTTTGCCTTCACAATATATATATATATATATACATATATATATATATATAGATTAAATATATACCTGCTTGAAGGCATCAGACAAATCAATAATAGGTCATTATCTTGTCGATAATAGGTCATTTTATTACCTCTGTATATTTCTGTAGATCAGGGGTGCCCAAAAGGATACCCAGATGCTTTAAACCTATAGCTTCCATGATGTTTTGCCATTCAAAAGGTATTCCATAATATGAGTTGCAGTTTTACAAAACCTTTTGGGCACCCCTGCCGTAGATGAACATCACACTTTTTCTACATTCTTTCTTTATAGATTATCTTTGCTAACACTAATGTCATGCTATTATATTTTTTCAAACGTTTCATAACCATTGTTTACCAAATAAGGTCACATAATTTATAAGGTCATGTTGTCGTATTTCAGGTCATTCAGATAGATTAGGGGAAATATTCACAAAAAACAAAGAGTTGTGCTGAATTGAAAAACTATTTGCAACTTCTTGACCCAGCAAGCCAAGATGGAAATGTCTTCAAAATATTTTGGCTTAAATATTTGCCTGGTCAATTGGAAACTCACTGTTTAGCAAATGGAATCCTAGATTTATTTTTTCCCACAAAACAGCATCCGCTAGAAGCCATTGCAATGGTGAAAGATATTCAGATTCAATTAATGGGGCAATAAAATTATAAAAGGAATGAAAAGATGGCTTCTCCTTGGAGCTGGCTGAAATGTGAATAATATACATTATGGGTTTTTCCCACACATTTAGATAATGTTTAATTCCAGAAGGTCTTATCTCAAAGGCACAAGCCAGCTGCCTGTTCTAAGCAGCCGCAAAGCAGACGTACGAAGCAGATGGGCGCAACAGGAGGGATGAAGTACTGTCCTGTCTCCAATGAGTTATGGCCAACTACAAAAGGAATCCAGATCTCAAAAGGCAACTTAGTGTGAACCCCTATGCACTCATTGTATAGAAATTCACCACAGCACATTAGAGGGAACACATATATCACTGAGAGCAAACATGTTATCGTGGTCTCCCACTGAACTAAACACAGATATCGCTGCCAGCGGAATACTGTCAAGGTATACTATAGCTTGTGGCAGAATATATTTCCTCTTTGTGTTCTTGTTTGTCACTGCTCAAACAACTTTCATGGTGATTTAAGAAATCAAGTTTATTTTAGAATATAAAAAAGAATTCTGCAAATCCATTTCACTTTTTCAATTTTTTTTTTCTTTTTAGGGCGCTGCGTATAGATTTTTACAACCAAATTGATCTGAAAAATTGATTTTTAAATTAGATTTTGCTTTCGTGTCCTTTGCTGAACAAAAAAACAACACAAAACAAAAAAAGATCCTTTTTTTAAAAAACAAACAAAAACTAACTAAATTAAACTCATACGTCTTTGACTAAGAACTCTGGGAAAGCTGGATGTAAACACATGCCAGGACATTAATCACTAAGACAATGCAAACGAGCAGCATATTTTCACTATTGTTTGTTTTTCATGTGCAACAACCCCTTTCAAACAGAGGAGAACATCTTCTGCACAGAGACAATTCAGGAGTAGTTATAAGGGACAGTTAAGCCAAACACAGTAGATGGAAGTGAAATATAAAAAAAAATGACGTGTTGACATAACCATCATCCTTCAAATCCTTGTACTTTTTATTTACTGTTAAATTTTATTGTCTCCTTCGCTCTTGTAAAATTTCCGTTACTAAAAACCTTTGATTATCAATCTAAAGAAGGGCAAAACAAAAATGCATTAAAGGAAAACTCTCTTGATTTTTTTTTTATTGTTAGCGAAAATACAAGATGACATGTAAATGGCCTCTGTATTTATTGTTTTGTAATGCTTAGCTATAAGTTAATCCTTTTTTGAAGTGATGCCATCTTTAATCCCTCCTTGGTTGGAAGTACTGCTAAGCAGCCCAACTGAAGGCTAGCGCACATTCCTGAATCTTGACATAAATTCACATCCATGCATTTTTTGTCTGATAAAGAGTGAGTGTAGTCTCAATCCATAAAACCTTTTTTAAAATGATCAGCTATCTTGCTTCTTAATGCCAAACATCCACCTCAATTTTATGACAGCAAGCTCACTGGATGGAAATTTTGTTTTAAAAAGACCTTTCTTTTCTTGTACCCTTGGAACTCAGACACACTTAGCTGGTTTACAATAGTTAGGGGCTGGTGGGGAATTGGCATGTACACCTTATTGTTTGGCTAAATGTTCCTCGATCAAGGTGCTGGACTACACAGACCAATAGGGTTTTTCACGAGACTCTGAAATGCTGAGATTGGCAATCAGAATGGCAAAATTCAGACTAATGTAGCTATGGTAGGATTACGGTGCGGCAATCTGCAAAACTATAAAGAATTAAGCATGCAAAAATGTACAGTGTATTAATGAGGTCTAAACCTATCAAATGCAAAACAAAATGTTCATAGCTCCCCATAGCTTCTGTTTCTTTATTCTCATCCTGTGGACACGGACAGAGGAAAGTAACAATGTTTCTGGAGATTTGGTGGTCACTGGAACACTAATCCATTTTCGTAAATGCTATCTTACTGTAACAAATACCAAGTAGTGATCTATGCCTCGTGCTTGTCAAATGGCTAAAACATGTGTAGGTTACAAGATGTTTCAATTTTAATTCCTTCTCACCCACAATGTATTGCATGGAACGTACAAGTTATTAGGCAAATAACATTTAGTTTGTAAACTTGACTTTAGACTGAAATTAATTTAAGGTGACACAAACACATTTTGGGACACCAGCTATAGGTTTCCTCAAAGGCATTAACGGACCCTGTTTATGATAGGATGATTGATTTAAACATCCTTTTAAAAGCAGCTGTTCCCATGATTCACGTGCCAAGTAAATCACATTCGTGCTGGCACTCGAATATTTTAGGAATATAAGTTGAGCAATCTGCCTAAATACATTGAAAATATTGAAATTTAGAAATACCTATTTTACCATAATCACTATCACAGTGGAAGCCAGCTGGCTACTGTTCTTGCTCATTAGTTAGTCATCTGAATTGATTCCAAAACGTTCCAAAATGTTACACACATTATCAGTAAAGCTTCCTCTCCAAAACGTATATCCCTTAACTTATCAGCTCTGAACATGCACAAATTAAATTACTGCTGTCTAGTTTTGAAAGATTTATAAATAGTATTGCTCAATGATAGGTGCATTTTCTGAATTTATTCAGTGGTATTCAAGGTGGAGTATCTCTCTCTCTCTATCTAGCCACTATCTATCTATCTATCTATCTATCTATCTATCTATCTATCTATCTATCTATCTATCTATCTATCTATCTATCTATCTATCTACCTACCTATCTGCCTACCAATCTACCTGTCTGTCTGTCTGTCTATCTATCTATCTAATCTATCTACCTACATATCTACCTACCTATCTGCCTACCAACCAACCTACCTGTCTGTCTGTCTATCTATCTATCTATCTATCTACCTACATATCTACCTACCTATCTGCCTACCAACCTACCTGGGTGTCTATCTATCTATCTATCTATCTATCTATCTATCTATCTATCTATCTATCTATCTATCTATCTATTTATCTGTCTGTCTGTCTGTCTGTCTATCTATCTACCAACCTATCTATCTACCAACCTATCTATCTATCTATCTATCTATCTATCTATCTATCTGACAAACTGATGGATGGACGATCTACATAATTATCCTTTCTTCTACCATACGTGTGTGTTAGAAAACTTTATTTTAGCTAGATGTGAAACATTGTAATAGATCTAAAACAGCCCTTATAAAAATTAGCCACAATTTCCTGGCCACAAATCCCTGCCATTTATTTTTGTAGAAACCCCCCACTCTATAGCAAGGTGATCATTTGTCAGCTCTCTTGCAGATAGTGGTGGCTTTTGGAATAACGAAATGTACCAAGATGGAATGTAAATACCATTGATATAACATGTTAGGAAGATGTTGTTTTGTACAGAAATACACATTTAAAAGTGTCTTGTAGGGCACTGCAGTTGTATCAGTGATGATAGCTTGGTCACACATGGCTGTGCTAATCACTATACCTTGACAAGATTTTAGCTCCTGGGGCTATTTGACTAATTACTTTCATCTACGCGTGGTGAGCCTACTGGGAAAAAAAAAACAGATAATCTTCTGGCTGAAAAAAACAAAACCAATGTAACCTAAAACACTGCACAGATATGATTCTGTTTACTAACTGATAAAAGATTGTCTTTGTGCATTATGTTTTATGTGGGAGAATCGCCAAAGTTATGTTTCAAAAAGAAAAAGGAAACTGTTTGCTATATTTTCTGCATAATTAAAAATGTAATTGAATTTTTTCAATAAATGATAAAGTTTACTGTTTGGAATACATGATTTCTCTTAAAAATTAATGACTTTCTTGGAACAGTCACAGCAAACTATATAAATAATGAAACACCGTAGGCACTATTGAAGTGGTTATAGTGCCCGGAATCCTCTGCCACTGTTCCAAAATTCAGTGTGAAGCCATTATCTAGCAGTTCAAGAGTGAAAGAGGGTTCCACAGTCCAGCCCCCAATGGAGGTGTGGCTAAGACAGAGGTTATATACTTCCTTATAGCACCTGCAATGTCCGCTGTGATAGGCTGAATGCGGTCACTGGCTGGCATTTGCAAGTCTTTGGATATATTTTTATCCTTATTTTTCCATCTTTATAAAGTTCCATTACCTTGTTACACAGGTATTTTGACAGTACTTTTCTGCTCCCTATGGGTCAGTATCTAGCCTACTCAGTGCATTCACGTGAGAGCTGACAAACTCATTGACTATTTTACACAGACACTAATTGCAATTAAAAAAGCCACAGGTGTGAGAAATTAACCTTTAATTACAATTTTAACCTTTGTGTGTCACCTTGTGTTTCTGTAACAAGACCAAACGTTCAAGGGTATGTAAACTTTTGATCAGGGCCATTTGGGCGATTTCTGTTATTATTATGATTTAAAAACTAGTCAAACAACTATGTAATACTAAATTATCCAAAATATCAGTTTTCTACTAAGCTACCCAGCACTTGTTCTTATTAAATGTCTCAGGGGAGATTTTGTATGAATTTATTTACCAACTTTTAAAGAGAATGTGGGCGTTCTGAGTGTTCTCTCAGACGGATACATAACATTGGACACCATTTTGCCTCATTAGTTTGATTTCTCCAAAAACACTGCGGCAGATGGTGCTGTGTCTGTCGTTTTGATTCTTTTCTAAGTAATTTTTCAAAGAAAATAATTCAGAGAAGCTTGTTGTTTAAGATGATCAACGTCTCCCTGATACAGTTTAGTCAATTCACTTGAACAAGCTATTGTATATGAAGTAAAAGAATTCGCCGAAGCCAATAATGCTTGTCAGGGGGTGGATATATCAGATGTCCTTGAAAGCTAAAGGAAGTCGAGGCCTTTTGTGTGATGCCATTTTTTGCTTTCAAATGAAATGGAAAAAAACATTTTACAATTAGCAACCAACATTTAATTCCATGGTGGATATTATTAAGGCAGTGATGTAGGCATGGTATAAAATGACTACTTTTTAATCAATTTCTGTTCTTTTATCTTTTGTGAAATTCCACTAGAAAGATGTAGTTGCGTTGGCCATAATTGATTCTTGTAATGACATTTTTAAACGTTGGAGCAATGAAAAGGAAATGCTGCTTGCATCAAACGTGATCCTTATTTTTAATATAACCATTAATGGCAAAACACCTCTCAAGTATGTTGATAACTACAGAATATCTTCAAATCCTAATTCAGCAGCAAATAAAAGATTCAACTAAATAGATACTTTAATGGTTATTTACTAAAGTGAGAATTCAAAGTGAATTTCAACCTTAAAGTGATACTATAGGCATCCAGACCCCTTCATCTCATTGACGTGGTCTGTATTCAGTGTCCCCATCTCCTTAACCCTGAAAGATGACATGCTTTCATTGCAGGGTTAAGGCTTCCTCTAGTGGTTGATTCAATGCTTTCCTATCGGGAAGACGTAATGCATGCGGCACCCACTGCGCATGCAGTTTAGGCCCCTCTCCACGATGACATTGGAGGAGCCAGCTTTGGAATCGGGTAAATGTTTAAAGGATTTTTAACCTTTTAATTGCTGTAGAGAATGGGCAAGGGAGGGGAGGGAGGGAGAGGGAAACTATAGTTTTAGGAATACAGCCTTAAGGCTAGAGCAGAAAAAGGAAAACAAATATAGAAGGGCTGCACCACAGAGAATTTACTTAAAATCTTGTCCCAGTAGTGCAAGGTATATCCCATATAAAATGTCTCATAATGGAAGTAAATGCAGCTGTGCTTTCTGGGTTCTTTGTACTTGGGGGATGTGGAAGATCTGGGTCTCTTCAGTCTCTGTATGTGGAAAGAGGAAAGACAGAGCGACCTAATGGTGCAATATGTCAGGCTTGACGGACAACACGTAAGAAGTAAAAATATTGCACTCACATGTAAAAGAGCTATGATCAGCTCTAGTGTATATCGTATACAGTGGTATAATCCCCACTTATGGGATAGGATGGTGGTCTTTCACAGCAGATGATTATCTAGGTACTCAGACAGGAAGAAATAGCCACAAATAGTGCTCTTAATAATATGATAAAAGTATATAAAAATAAGCAGAATATTACTCACAAGCGTAGAGCAGAATCACTGCTCTATGATGAAAGCATTGGTGGTATGATCCCCACCAAGGGGTGATTCCCACTTGGTGATCCCCACCAAGATTTTAAGTACTTTTCTCTGTGGCGCAGCCCTTCTTTATTTGTTTTCCTTTTTCTGTATGTTATTTTGAAGGGTTGAGAGGGATCCCCTTCTTAGGGTTGGTGCCTTATCTCACTCTACCTCTTGTTATTTAGCGCTGACCCACTGTGTGTTTTTAAGGCTACAGCAGCTGAACTGAAAGCATGGCTGACTTAGAGAATATAGTTTGGCTACTTTGACCTTCAAGGGTTTCTCCTTGATGCCTGTAGTGCCCTTAATGCGTACATAAAACCAGGAAAAATTATGAACATTGCAGTCCAACAGAAACAACCGTTAAACAACTGCCCCGCATCAGTTCAGGTATTTTAATGAGGCTGATAAATTAATTTGTTTTCTAACTCTACAAATCTACATTTGTTATATCCCCACCTCTTCTGCCTTCCATAGGCACATACATATCCATCTCTCTCTACCCCAACCCACAGTTCCATATTCTCCTTCAGACTTGCACCGTATATTTTTACCTACACAGCTTCACCTATATCACTCTCCCCATAGCTCTGTCTATTTCTTGATGCATACGAAAAGAAGTAATAACAGGTGGATTCACAAGAATGAACTAAAATATTGCAACTGGATAAGGAGAGGAGAAAATGAGGAAAAGAGGAGAGTAACAGACGTGGGCATTCGTTTTCCATGCCCTCCTCACCCTAGGCTGATGGAGGTCAATACGTATTAGTATAAGGGAGGTTAAATCCTTCCTCCTGTCTTCCTTTTCTGTGCTGTGAACAGGACAACAGCTGCTCAGTCGCAAATCCAGTAACGGTGGACCTGGTTCAGATCCCCAATGCACCCCGGGGTGGCGATCCATTAATTAACTGGAGGGGACCTAGTGTTCCTCTCCATCCCAAACCCAGTCTTCTTTTTATGTTAATAGTGGCAATGAGACTTTATGGATTTCTTATTTGGCCTTATTTAGGGTTGAAGATTAAAAGAATAGAAAATGAAAAAAAAGACATCTAATGGTAAGTGTTAAATATATATCACACATTGTACAGCACTACGGAATCTGATGTGCTATATAAATAATAAAATAATAATATATTTTACAGATATTTCATTTATTACTCCCCTCTTACTAATATATAAGTGAGAGGGCTGTTTTTTTTGTGGGGAAGGGTTGAACAGGGGCTAGAGGACCCCTAGTTAACTTTGGGGGGTATGTTTTATTATTATCATTGCTGGTTATGTCTAGGGATGGGGGGGGAGGGGTTGATAAATAGGTTCACCTCCCATTTAGTATTTTGAGACCGCACACTCAACCAGTGAGGGCTGGGGGGGGGGGGAAATTAGGTATACCACCTTTATTATTTAGAGCCCCCAACCACTACCAATGGGTGGGGGCTGGAAGCACACTGTGCCCCCATTATTATTTTTAGTGTCCCCATCTGCCACTAGTCAGTTGGGGCTGGGAAGACCCTTCCCTCCCCCCCCCCCATTTATTTTAATAGCCCTACTGGTGGTGTGTGGAGGAAAACTATGTCTCCATAGTTAAATTACTTCTTTGGTGACCCACAGTTCGGGATGTTGGACCTGTATTAGTAAATTGGAAGCAATAGCTGCCCAGTTGCTAATCTTTTTTTATGACAGCAAGTAGCCACTTGTAGATTTAACCTCCGTTATTTCTTAATCCTAAGTATTTTTTAACTTACTATTTGTAAATTTATCTGAAAGAACAAAATTAAGAAAAGGAAGGGCTTTTCAAAATTTTGATCTTTCAGCTTCTTAATAGATTGCTCCCTAATCCTTATATGGGCTTGCCATAAGGAAAAAGAAGCTATCTACTAAACACAGCTATCAAATGTAGTCATGTTAAATATGGTAATCTCACAAGGGTACCATTTTAGGGAGTTATCTGCTAGACGGCTGCAAATGCAGACATTATGTGGTTTGGGGAAATCCATTCGTAAGCACAACATTCTGAAATTAAAATAATGGTCGAATTTCATGGACTAACAACACTGTGAACTAAATGGCATCAATCTACAATGGGACCTCAATAGCACCTATGTGAGAGTTGTTTAGGGGCATGAAACAAGTCCAATTGCTATTCTCCCATCATTCTGCCACATAGTTTTCTGTAATTTACAGCATCTTTTACGGAGATGCTGAATGAAGTGCACGGCCCTTTGCAAACAGAACGCATTAAATATTTTCAACATGTGGGCTGTAATATCTTGTGATTACTGAAGTGCATGTGGAATCTCCAGTCTAGTGACCTGTATACAGTCACTGAAACCAGACTTGTTAAATAACTGCCAACACGTGTATTTTCAAACTATTTGATGTACACAATGTATTGATCATTTTTAAAAGTTGGGTCAAATTTGAAAGATTTCTTGGTGTTTATTAAAAGGTCCCTTTTATAGATGAAGATACTGAGGGTATTTAATAATAATATTATTATTATTATATTATTATTTATATAGCCCCTACAAATTCCGCTGCGCTTTACAGTGAGTGGACGGACAAACATGTAGTTGTAACCAGACAAGTTGGACACACAGGAACAGAGGGGTTGAGGGGTTTTGGGGGGGGTTTGTGAAACAAAAGGTAAGGATAGTATTAGACTAATGACAGTTGCAAGAGAGGAATCAGTCGGAATCTATTAACAGTTTAATTGATACACTTTTACGAAGAAGTGGGTTTTTAATGATTTTTTGAAGGGGTGGAGACTGGGTGAGCATCTAATGGAGGAGGGAGTGAGTTCCACAGGAACGGTGTAGCCCTCGTGAAGCCTTGAAGGCAAGCATCAGAGGTGGGAGTACGGACAGAAGATAGATGCAAGTCTTCAGCAGAGCATAAGGGCCTAGGCTGGGACATACTTGTGTATTAAGGAGGATAGATAGGTTGGAGCATCATTATGTAGAGATTTGACAGCAAGAACCAGAATTTTAAATTGAGCTCTATATCTTACAGGAAGCCAATGTAGGGACTGACAGAAGGGTGAGGCGTGGGAGGTGCGGGCGGACAGAAAGATGAGCCTCGCTGCCGCATTCATTATGGACTGTAACGGTGCAAGTTGGGAACATGTAAGACCACTGAGAAGCGGATTACAGTAGTCAAGGCGAGAAAGGACAGTGGAATGGACCAACACCTTAGTCGCATCTGGCGTTAAGTAGGGTCGAATGCGTACAATGTTTTTCAGATGGAAGCGGGAGAATTTGGCGATAGACTGAACATGAGGCGTGAAGGAGAGGTCGGAGTCAAAGAGAACACCTAGGCAACAAGCCTGCGTGGTGGAGCTGATGGTAGCACCATTGACTTGGAGGGAGACAGACACAGGAGTAACAAGACAGTTGCATGTTTGAAGGGCGATGGAATTATGCCAAAGGAGAGAGAGAGATTGAAAATTTTAGTGAGAGGTAAAGAAAGAGAAGAAGACAAAATATGGATGAGATGCAAGGGAATTGAATCTAGGGAGCAGGTGGTGGGGCGGGAGGACTGGAGCAGAGCAGAAACCTCTTCCACTGTAGCGGGTGCGAATGAACATAGAACAGCAGAGGGAGTGAGGTTAGGGGAAGTATTGTAAGGGGAAGAAGAAAGATGAGAGATCTCTTCCCTGAGTGTAGAGATCTTGTGAGTGAAGTGAATTGCAAAGTCTGAGGCGGTCAAGTTTGTAGGTGGAGTAGGAACAATAGGGAAAAGAAGAGAGTTAAATGTGTGAAATAATCGTTTGGGTTGGCTTAAAGTAGGGATTAAAGTACTACTTAAAGTAGGGATTCATGAACGTACTATGCAGGGGGATCGGGTAAAAGGAAAAACAAGAAAATGAGCTAAAAACAAACATGTAAATTATGAAAGAGTTAATAGAATATGTATTCGAAGATGCGGTGGGTGAACTAAACTAACTGGGGCGAGTACCAGCACAGAGGTGAGAGAGTACTAATAGAAGTATATACAATGTTTTTGTATATTGGGATCTGGGCAGTTTCAAAATTCTACTCCAAATGAAATCAGCTTCAGTGATCATGGGATAGTGGTGATAAAATATCAATCAGATATTGTCACTAAAAAGAAAAAAAAGGAAAAATAGAAATTAAAAGAAGCCCAAATTGTGGGAAAGACGAGTTTTAACAGGAAAGTGATAGACTGCAATTTATAACAACCATTTTGTCAGAAATAGTACAGATTACAAAGAAATGCTGATATATTAACTTTTCATTATATTTTTGACCTCTAAAACATGAACTCGTTTGTATCTGGTGTAGGTTGGAAAATAAGTGCATTCCAGAGTCTAATAAGGACTCTTTATTCTATGCTGTCTTGAAGCAGATGTAAAAGCTTGTTTCAGACAACAGTAAAGAATCAATTAAAGGATCGAGCTACTAGAAAAGTTTAGTTGGAAAATAATACATAAGAAGAGAAAAGTGCATTACACAGTTTAAAACCTACCCGTATATACTCGAGTATATGTCGATCCGAATACAAGTCGAGACCCCTAATTTTACCCCAAAAAACTGGGAAAACGTATTGACTCGAGTATAAGACTAGGGTGGGAAATGCAGCATCTACTGGTAAATTTCTGAATAAAATTATATCCCCCCAAAAATTATATTAATTAAATATTTATTTACAGTGTGTGTATATAATGAATGCAGTGTGTGTGTGTATATAATGCAGTGTGTGTATGTGTATGAATGCAGTGTGTGTGTATTTAATGCAGTGTGTTTGCATGAATGCGGTGTGTGTGTGTGTATGAATGCAGTGTGTGTGTGTGTGTGTATGAATGCAGTGTGTGTATGAGTCCAGTGTGTGTATGAATGCAGTGTGTGTATGAATGCAATGTGTGTGTGTGTGTATGAGTGCAGTGTGTATGAGTGCAGTGTGTGTGTGTGTATGAATGCAGTGTGTGTGTGTATGAGTGCTGTGTGTGTGTGATGCAGAGTGTGTTTGTGATGCAGAGCCTTGGTGGAGGGTGGGCATTTTCATTATTTTTTTTAATTATTATTATTATTATTTTAATATTTTTTTGTTATATTATTAATATTTTATTATTATTATTATTTTTAATATTATTAATTTTATTTTATTATTATTTAAATTATTATTTATATTTTTATTCGTTCCCCCCTCCCTGCTTGTTAGCTGGCCAGGGAGGGGGGCTCTCATTCCCTGGTGGTCCACTGGATGGGCTGTGTAGGAGGGGGGCTGGCAGCGAGCTGTTACTTACCTTTCCTGCAGTTCCTGTCAGCTCCCTTCTCTCTCCTCCGGTCCGATCAGCTCCCCTGTAAGTCTCGCGGTGTGAGTGCCGTGCGGAGCGTTGCCAGGGTAATTCGTGGCAATGCTCTGAGCCCGCGGCTCTCGCGAGACTTGCAGTGGAGCTGACAGGGGAGCTGACCGGACCGGAGGAGAGAGAAGGGAGCTGACAGGAGCTGCAGGAAAGGTAAGTAACAGCTCTCTGCCAGCCCCCAACAGGACCGTTGGACTTATAATGAGCCCGGCGGTCCTGGTCTCTATTATGGCAATGTAATTTGCCATAATACAGACATTGACTCGAGTATAAGACGAGTGGGGGTTTTTCAGCACAAAAAATTTGCTGAAAAACTCGTCTTATATTCAAGTATATATGGTAATTTAAACCTGGTAATTTGAAGCAATGAAAAAGTTGACATTGTTGTATCACAAGACTTGTATATTGTAAAGCAACTTTTTCTAGTGCAAATAAATGTTACAACTGACTATATGTCATAATCATAAATCCTAACTATGGGAGATATTACAGCAGGACAAATAGGAGATGGGCTGGAGAGAGCATGCCATTGCTGCATTGACCATCACTGGAGTGGGTGATTGAGGCAGCCAAAAAAGGGGCATATCATATGGGCACTGTGGAAAGATCCTCTCTAGGCAGAAAAATTCCTGAATTATTTTCACATTGCCCGAGAACAGATGTACCAAATCATCCTAGTATAGGCTCAAATTCATGCCTGTTCCTTCAAGGGTTAATCCAAGCACCATGACCACTTCAGTGATTCGAAGTGGTCATTATGTCTGGGTCCGTATGTGCAGCATTTCACTATTAAGTTTAAACGCTCTGCTCCTGGAGGTGTAACTCCACCTTCGACCACGTCATTGGCGTACCAAGAGCCAGATCGGAACAAAAGTTTAGGGTGGCTAATGTGAATCCTGCTCATACATGCTGGCACCAGACAGTCAATGGCTGCATTCCCCTCACTTCCATGCCGACTATGTCCTCCCCTCACCTCTCTGGCAAGGGGGGAGTGACATCAGCCATGGAGGGTTGAAGGGAAAATGGTAGAACTTGGCCTCTGGATTAAAGTAAATTTTAGTTTTTTTTCTTACATTTCACATTTGATTCTCGAGGAGACAGGGCCATGGTCACATGTTCCATTCCCTACACTGGAACATCCCTACATCAACTAGATTAACATGGTTTAATTTTCTAAGGTCATTATATGCAGGCCCGGACTGGCCATCGGGCATACCGGGCAAATGCCCGGTGGGCCGCGATGGCCGTGGGGCCGAGGCCGGCAGGGAGATCACAGGATCTCCCCTGCCAGCCCGTGCAGGGCCAGCGCTATCCGAGCGCCAGCCCTGCATAGTGCCTCCATGGGCCGGTGGGGAGATCAGAGATCTCCCTCACCGTCCCAGAGGCATGGAGATGCGGCCGCCGGCTGGGTGAGGGAGGGAGGAAGGACCCGGCGGAGCTCTAACAAGCAGCTCCGCCGGGTCCTCTCGCGGGATTCTGAGCGTTGCCGCGGCAACGCTCAGCTCTCGTGAGAGTGAACTCTAACCCGCAGGTTAGAGTTCACTCTCACCACTGGACCACCAGGGAAGCATGCGAGAACGGATCTCCTCCCCCCCTCCCAGGATAAAGGTAAAAAGGGAGGGGAGGGGGAAACACATAACTTTTTTTTATTTTTTATATTAATAAATAAAAAAAAAATATTTAAAATAAATTCCCTAATAGCCCCCTCACACACACAGCACACCCCAGACACCCACAGCACACCCCAGACACCCACACAGCACCCCCCAGACACCCACACAGCACCCCCCAGACACCCACAGCACGCCCCAGACACCCACAGCACCCCCCAGACACACACACACACCCACCCCCAGACACACACACCACCCCAGACACACCCCCAGACACAGCACCCCCAGACACCCACAGCACCCCCAGACACACAGCACCCCAGACACCCACAGCACCCCCCAGACACACACAGCACCCCTGACACACACAGCACCCTCAGACGCAGACAGCACCCTCACTACCACACACATATATATATATATATATATATATATATATAAATAAAATAACCCTCAGTGAGTTAACAGACAAAGAAAATTAGAAACCTAGAATGGGACGGCAGATAAAAACACCCTCACACACAGCACCCCTCTTACACAAACACACTGCGCACCTCACACATACAATACGTCCAAATATATTCTAAATATATATACACACACACACTACAGCACCCCTCACACTGCACCACTACACACATAACGCTCCAGATACACGCTAGATCCCTTACCCTATATGCACTCTTAATCCTCTATACACACACACACACACACACACACACAATCTTCTATACACACTCTGGGTCCTTTACACACACACACTACATTCCTTGTAAGCAAACACATGCAACATTCTCTAAACACACCCTCTCTACAACCCCTACACACGCTACGTCACCTATACACACACACTACTGCCCGTATGTACACACTCGCTACATCCCCTATAACACTATGCCCCTATACACGCACTCTCTACAACCCCTAGCCACATATTACACCACAAAATTGACCTATTTACACAATACCACACCACACTCTACACACACGCAATCCCACAAGCATGCGCCAAACACATGCACCATACACTTTCCTGGCCCTTTTGTCCTCTGGTATCCCACTTGTGGAGACACCAGAGACAATTTAAAAGCAAACACAGCGCAAGCATGTTATTACATTTGCTTGCGCTGCGCAGAACAAATTCAGGGCCTTTTTCTAATGCTAGAGCTCTTCAGCGGGGCTCTGCGCATTGAACCAACATGCTCACTTTGAGAGGGGGCGTGTTGTCATTAGTGATGACAAAACACACCCTCTCTGGCCCCGCCCCCTTCTTGGGGGGCCGCTCTAATTGAAAAATGCCCGGGCCTAATTTTTTTCCCAGTCCGGCCCTGATTATATGTCATTTAAATGCAACTAACACTTAGCTTACTGTAACAAAATTTCCACATTCTAGATTGCATTGTCCTAAAATTATTTTGAAATATGAACACATTCCAAATTAGCTCAACACTTGGTTCTCTGGCGCCAGCATGCTGTGATAACATGATGTCTGCAGGGTGCACGAGGGAGCTGTGCAAGAAGAGCACAGTCAATAAAAAACCGTGGTCCCCACTGGACTCTTATATTTGGCAAGGCATGGTAACTTCCATGTGGGTACGCAGGTGCCTACTCTGCCAAATCTAGTTATAAGATTTGCACTGGTGCTTTAGGCAAGGGTGCTGGTGCTTTAGGCAAAGGCAGAGGATGTTGCATATTGTAGAACGGTTCTCATAAAAACAAAAGAATTTCAGGAGAAACAATGATTTCTGCTAAAACCAAGATGCTAGAAGATTTGTATGGTCCTTTTCATGGTCCTGTCCCCAGCAACTATAGTACTATGAGCAGGGCCACCATCAGGGGGTGACAATTGCCGCCGGTACACCTGCACTGGGGTCCGCACGCTGATAGGGCCCATCGGGTGGCCCTATATCTTCAGGGGTCCGGTCAGAGCTGCAGCCGCAAGTAATGCTGGGAGGAAGTGACGGCCGGTCATACTGTATGTCAGTATGCATGTATCACGTTTTCAGCCACTTATAAAAATGTGGTTAATAGCAGTTACTGTCCACACAGGAAAAGTTGTGCCGAGCAACAACCAAATCCACAGAAGGGTTAATGCTGAGCAGCAATTATGCAAATGGTAACCTGGTAACTGCCTTTGGGGTCAAAGGCCGGTTACAGCCTATCAGATCTAGAGGAGGGGTATTTAGGCCCAGTTCTCATCCTGCTCAGTGCCCTGTCGTGGTTTCCCTTGTGGTTGTCTAAGAGAGCGTTATTGATTCTGGTTATTTGACTTTGGCATTGTTTTTGACTTCCCTGTTTTCTGGCATCCCTGACTCCTGGCTTTTTCTTATCGTTGTGTCTCTTTCTGAATCCCTTGACCTCGGCTATTCCTAACTATTCTTTGGTACGTTAGTCCAGCCATTCTAAGGTCCGGTATACGTTACCTATCAGTCCTCTGTGTTATACAATTTTACGTGCTGGATCATTCTGTAATCCTGACAGTATGTATCTGTATGTATGTCAGTATGTGTATGTATGTATGTATCTATGTATCTATATGTATGTCAGTATGTGTCTGTCTGTCTGTGTGTATGTATGTCTGTATGTATGTGTATGTATGTATGCATGCAGGGCTGGCCTTAGGGGTGTGCGAGCTGTGCGGCCACACAGGGCGCCATGGAGCAGGCTGCCCGGGTGGAGGATTTCATTACTCACCCGGGATTAGAAGAAAAACCTCCCAGCATTGTGGCGGGGCTTACCTTGCGGCCGTTGCGGAGCTAATTGATGGCGGGGCAGAGCTAATTGATGGCAGGCGGGGCTAATTGATGGCGGGGCAGAGCTAAAATAACGGCTGCATGGGAAGCAGGAAGGAGTCCCTGCTTCCCCAACAACCAGACCCCAGGAGCTGCCTGCACTGCCTTCACTCCTCCCAGACCATAAAGGACAAAGGTAACCATGTATGACTGCCTGTTTGTGTGTATGAGTATGTGCAACTGTCTGCCTCTGTGTGTGTGAGTGCCTGTGTGTGTGGCTGTCTGCCTGTGTGTGTGTGTGTTTGACTATCTGCCTGTGTGACTGTCTGCCCCTGTGTGTGTGACTGTCTGCATGTAACTGTGTGTGTGTGTGTGTGTGTGTGAGAGAGACTGTATGTGTGGCTGTATGTATGTGACGGTCTGTCTGTACCTGTGTGTGTGTGGGGGGGTGGGGGCGCTGCGAAGATTTTTCGCACAGGGCGCCTGTATGTATGTATCTATCTATCTGTATGTATGTCAGTATGTGTCTGTGTGTATGTATGTTTTGTATGTATGTATGTTTGTGTATGCATATGTATGTCTGTCTGTCTGTGTGTATGTATCTGTATATATGTGTATGTATGCATGTCAGTATGTGTATGTATATGTGTGTCTGTATGTATGTGTATGTGTCTGTTTCAGTATGTGTATGTTTGTTTCAGTATGTGTTTTTGTCAGTATGTGTTTATCTTTGTGTGTGTGTGTGTGTGTATTTGTGTCTTTTTTGTACCAGTGCGTGTGTTTGTGTATTCCTGTGGGCTGGGTTTGGAGGCGGGATTTGGGGGCAGGCTTAGAAGTGGTCCCCCGGTTGCCCAGACTTTGAGCAGTGTTAGGGGCCCCAAAATTTCTGATGGCGGCCCTGACTTTGAGAGTAGGTCACATAACATTCCAAAATACATTCTACCAGATATCTGCTTGTTCATTCTTTATAAACCTTGTCAGCTATAAACAAATTACTAAATAGAATCACTTTCATAGGCATGCGCACGGGGTGTGCCAGGTGTGCC
>OW240915.1:16389579-16402553 GCA_933207985.1 Pelobates cultripes | reverse complement strand
CACAGTGGAAGCCAGCTGGCTACTGTTCTTGCTCATTAGTTAGTCATCTGAATTGATTCCAAAACGTTCCAAAATGTTACACACATTATCAGTAAAGCTTCCTCTCCAAAACGTATATCCCTTAACTTATCAGCTCTGAACATGCACAAATTAAATTACTGCTGTCTAGTTTTGAAAGATTTATAAATAGTATTGCTCAATGATAGGTGCATTTTCTGAATTTATTCAGTGGTATTCAAGGTGGAGTATCTCTCTCTCTCTATCTAGCCACTATCTATCTATCTATCTATCTATCTATCTATCTATCTATCTATCTATCTATCTATCTATCTATCTATCTATCTATCTATCTACCTACCTATCTGCCTACCAATCTACCTGTCTGTCTGTCTGTCTATCTATCTATCTAATCTATCTACCTACATATCTACCTACCTATCTGCCTACCAACCAACCTACCTGTCTGTCTGTCTATCTATCTATCTATCTATCTACCTACATATCTACCTACCTATCTGCCTACCAACCTACCTGGGTGTCTATCTATCTATCTATCTATCTATCTATCTATCTATCTATCTATCTATCTATCTATCTATCTATTTATCTGTCTGTCTGTCTGTCTGTCTATCTATCTACCAACCTATCTATCTACCAACCTATCTATCTATCTATCTATCTATCTATCTATCTATCTGACAAACTGATGGATGGACGATCTACATAATTATCCTTTCTTCTACCATACGTGTGTGTTAGAAAACTTTATTTTAGCTAGATGTGAAACATTGTAATAGATCTAAAACAGCCCTTATAAAAATTAGCCACAATTTCCTGGCCACAAATCCCTGCCATTTATTTTTGTAGAAACCCCCCACTCTATAGCAAGGTGATCATTTGTCAGCTCTCTTGCAGATAGTGGTGGCTTTTGGAATAACGAAATGTACCAAGATGGAATGTAAATACCATTGATATAACATGTTAGGAAGATGTTGTTTTGTACAGAAATACACATTTAAAAGTGTCTTGTAGGGCACTGCAGTTGTATCAGTGATGATAGCTTGGTCACACATGGCTGTGCTAATCACTATACCTTGACAAGATTTTAGCTCCTGGGGCTATTTGACTAATTACTTTCATCTACGCGTGGTGAGCCTACTGGGAAAAAAAAAACAGATAATCTTCTGGCTGAAAAAAACAAAACCAATGTAACCTAAAACACTGCACAGATATGATTCTGTTTACTAACTGATAAAAGATTGTCTTTGTGCATTATGTTTTATGTGGGAGAATCGCCAAAGTTATGTTTCAAAAAGAAAAAGGAAACTGTTTGCTATATTTTCTGCATAATTAAAAATGTAATTGAATTTTTTCAATAAATGATAAAGTTTACTGTTTGGAATACATGATTTCTCTTAAAAATTAATGACTTTCTTGGAACAGTCACAGCAAACTATATAAATAATGAAACACCGTAGGCACTATTGAAGTGGTTATAGTGCCCGGAATCCTCTGCCACTGTTCCAAAATTCAGTGTGAAGCCATTATCTAGCAGTTCAAGAGTGAAAGAGGGTTCCACAGTCCAGCCCCCAATGGAGGTGTGGCTAAGACAGAGGTTATATACTTCCTTATAGCACCTGCAATGTCCGCTGTGATAGGCTGAATGCGGTCACTGGCTGGCATTTGCAAGTCTTTGGATATATTTTTATCCTTATTTTTCCATCTTTATAAAGTTCCATTACCTTGTTACACAGGTATTTTGACAGTACTTTTCTGCTCCCTATGGGTCAGTATCTAGCCTACTCAGTGCATTCACGTGAGAGCTGACAAACTCATTGACTATTTTACACAGACACTAATTGCAATTAAAAAAGCCACAGGTGTGAGAAATTAACCTTTAATTACAATTTTAACCTTTGTGTGTCACCTTGTGTTTCTGTAACAAGACCAAACGTTCAAGGGTATGTAAACTTTTGATCAGGGCCATTTGGGCGATTTCTGTTATTATTATGATTTAAAAACTAGTCAAACAACTATGTAATACTAAATTATCCAAAATATCAGTTTTCTACTAAGCTACCCAGCACTTGTTCTTATTAAATGTCTCAGGGGAGATTTTGTATGAATTTATTTACCAACTTTTAAAGAGAATGTGGGCGTTCTGAGTGTTCTCTCAGACGGATACATAACATTGGACACCATTTTGCCTCATTAGTTTGATTTCTCCAAAAACACTGCGGCAGATGGTGCTGTGTCTGTCGTTTTGATTCTTTTCTAAGTAATTTTTCAAAGAAAATAATTCAGAGAAGCTTGTTGTTTAAGATGATCAACGTCTCCCTGATACAGTTTAGTCAATTCACTTGAACAAGCTATTGTATATGAAGTAAAAGAATTCGCCGAAGCCAATAATGCTTGTCAGGGGGTGGATATATCAGATGTCCTTGAAAGCTAAAGGAAGTCGAGGCCTTTTGTGTGATGCCATTTTTTGCTTTCAAATGAAATGGAAAAAAACATTTTACAATTAGCAACCAACATTTAATTCCATGGTGGATATTATTAAGGCAGTGATGTAGGCATGGTATAAAATGACTACTTTTTAATCAATTTCTGTTCTTTTATCTTTTGTGAAATTCCACTAGAAAGATGTAGTTGCGTTGGCCATAATTGATTCTTGTAATGACATTTTTAAACGTTGGAGCAATGAAAAGGAAATGCTGCTTGCATCAAACGTGATCCTTATTTTTAATATAACCATTAATGGCAAAACACCTCTCAAGTATGTTGATAACTACAGAATATCTTCAAATCCTAATTCAGCAGCAAATAAAAGATTCAACTAAATAGATACTTTAATGGTTATTTACTAAAGTGAGAATTCAAAGTGAATTTCAACCTTAAAGTGATACTATAGGCATCCAGACCCCTTCATCTCATTGACGTGGTCTGTATTCATTGTCCCCATCTCCTTAACCCTGAAAGATGACATGCTTTCATTGCAGGGTTAAGGCTTCCTCTAGTGGTTGATTCAATGCTTTCCTATCGGGAAGACGTAATGCATGCGGCACCCACTGCGCATGCAGTTTAGGCCCCTCTCCACGATGACATTGGAGGAGCCAGCTTTGGAATCGGGTAAATGTTTAAAGGATTTTTAACCTTTTAATTGCTGTAGAGAATGGGCAAGGGAGGGGAGGGAGGGAGAGGGAAACTATAGTTTTAGGAATACAGCCTTAAGGCTAGAGCAGAAAAAGGAAAACAAATATAGAAGGGCTGCACCACAGAGAATTTACTTAAAATCTTGTCCCAGTAGTGCAAGGTATATCCCATATAAAATGTCTCATAATGGAAGTAAATGCAGCTGTGCTTTCTGGGTTCTTTGTACTTGGGGGATGTGGAAGATCTGGGTCTCTTCAGTCTCTGTATGTGGAAAGAGGAAAGACAGAGCGACCTAATGGTGCAATATGTCAGGCTTGACGGACAACACGTAAGAAGTAAAAATATTGCACTCACATGTAAAAGAGCTATGATCAGCTCTAGTGTATATCGTATACAGTGGTATAATCCCCACTTATGGGATAGGATGGTTGTCTTTCACAGCAGATGATTATCTAGGTACTCAGAAAGGAAGAAATAGCCACAAATAGTGCTCTTAATAATATGATAAAAGTATATAAAAATAAGCAGAATATTACTCACAAGCGTAGAGCAGAATCACTGCTCTATGATGAAAGCATTGGTGGTATGATCCCCACCAAGGGGTGATTCCCACTTGGTGATCCCCACCAAGATTTTAAGTACTTTTCTCTGTGGTGCAGCCCTTCTTTATTTGTTTTCCTTTTTCTGTATGTTATTTTGAAGGGTTGAGAGGGATCCCCTTCTTAGGGTTGGTGCCTTATCTCACTCTACCTCTTGTTATTTAGCGCTGACCCACTGTGTGTTTTTAAGGCTACAGCAGCTGAACTGAAAGCATGGCTGACTTAGAGAATATAGTTTGGCTACTTTGACCTTCAAGGGTTTCTCCTTGATGCCTGTAGTGCCCTTAATGCGTACATAAAACCAGGAAAAATTATGAACATTGCAGTCCAACAGAAACAACCGTTAAACAACTGCCCCGCATCAGTTCAGGTATTTTAATGAGGCTGATAAATTAATTTGTTTTCTAACTCTACAAATCTACATTTGTTATATCCCCACCTCTTCTGCCTTCCATAGGCACATACATATCCATCTCTCTACCCCAACCCACAGTTCCATATTCTCCTTCAGACTTGCACCGTATATTTTTACCTACACAGCTTCACCTATATCACTCTCCCCATAGCTCTGTCTATTTCTTGATGCATACGAAAAGAAGTAATAACAGGTGGATTCACAAGAATGAACTAAAATATTGCAACTGGATAAGGAGAGGAGAAAATGAGGAAAAGAGGAGAGTAACAGACGTGGGCATTCGTTTTCCATGCCCTCCTCACCCTAGGCTGATGGAGGTCAATACGTATTAGTATAAGGGAGGTTAAATCCTTCCTCCTGTCTTCCTTTTCTGTGCTGTGAACAGGACAACAGCTGCTCAGTCGCAAATCCAATAACGGTGGACCTGGTTCAGATCCCCAATGCACCCCGGGGTGACGATCCATTAATTAACTGGAGGGGACCTAGTGTTCCTCTACATCCCAAACCCAGTCTTCTTTTTATGTTAATAGTGGCAATGAGACTTTATGAATTTCTTATTTGGCCTTATTTAGGGTTGAATATTAAAAGAATAGAAAATGGAAAAAAAGACATCTAATGGTAAGTGTTAAATATATCACACATTGTACAGCGCTACGGAATCTGATGGTGCTTTATAAATAATAAAATAATAATATATTTTACAGCTATATCATTTATTACTCCCCTCTTACTAATATATAAGTGAGAGGGCTGTTTTTTTTTTGTGGGGAAGGGTTGAACAGGGGCTAGAGGACCCCTAGTTAACTTTGGGGGGTATGTTTTATTATTATCATTGCTGGTTATGTCTAGGGATGGGGGGGGAGGGGTTGATAAATAGGTTCACCTCCCATTTAGTATTTTGAGACCGCACACTCAACCAGTGAGGGCTGGGGGGGGGGGGAAATTAGGTATACCACCTTTATTATTTAGAGCCCCCAACCACTACCAATGGGTGGGGGCTGGAAGCACACTGTGCCCCCATTATTATTTTTAGTGTCCCCATCTGCCACTAGTCAGTTGGGGCTGGGAAGACCCTTCCCTCCCCCCCCCCCATTTATTTTAATAGCCCTACTGGTGGTGTGTGGAGGAAAACTATGTCTCCATAGTTAAATTACTTCTTTGGTGACCCACAGTTCGGGATGTTGGACCTGTATTAGTAAATTGGAAGCAATAGCTGCCCAGTTGCTAATCTTTTTTTATGACAGCAAGTAGCCACTTGTAGATTTAACCTCCGTTATTTCTTAATCCTAAGTATTTTTTAACTTACTATTTGTAAATTTATCTGAAAGAACAAAATTAAGAAAAGGAAGGGCTTTTCAAAATTTTGATCTTTCAGCTTCTTAATAGATTGCTCCCTAATCCTTATATGGGATTGCCATAAGGAAAAAGAAGCTATCTACTAAACACAGCTATCAAATGTAGTCATGTTAAATATGGTAATCTCACAAGGGTACCATTTTAGGGAGTTATCTGCTAGACGGCTGCAAATGCAGACATTATGTGGTTTGGGGAAATCCATTCGTAAGCACAACATTCTGAAATTAAAATAATGGTCGAATTTCATGGACTAACAACACTGTGAACTAAATGGCATCGATCTACAATGGGACCTCAATAGCCCCTGTGTGAGCATTGTTTAGGGGCATGAAAGTCCAATTGCTATTCTCCCATCATTCTGTCACATAGTTTGCAGTAATTTACAGCATCTTTTACGGAGATGCTGAATGAAGTGCACGGCCCTTTGCAAACAGAACGCATTAAATATTTTCAACATGTGGGCTGTAATATCTTGTGATTACTGAAGTGCATGTGGAATCTCCAGTCTAGTGACCTGTATACAGTCACTGAAACCAGACTTGTTAAATAACTGCCAACATGTGCATTTTCAAACTATTTGATGTACACAATGTATTGATAATTTTTAAAAGTTGGGTCAAATTTGAAAGATTTCTTGGTGTTTATTAAAAGGTCCCTTTTATAGATGAAGATACTGAGGGTATTTAATAATAATAATAATAATATGTTATTATTTATATAGCCCCAACAAATTCCACAGCGCTTTACAGTGAGTGGACGGACAAACATGTAGTTGTAACCAGACAATTTGGACCCACAGGAACAGAGGGGTTGAGGGGTTTTTTTTTGGGGGGGGGGTTGTGACACAAAAGGTAAGGATAGTATTAGACTAGTGACAGTTGCAAGAGAGGAATCAGTCGGGAGCTATTAACAGTTTAATTGATACGCTTTTATGAAGAAGTGGGTTTTTAATGATTTTTTGAAGGGGTGGAGACTGGGTGAGCATCTAATGGAGGAGGGAAGTCAGTTCCACAGGAACGGTGCAGCCCTCGAGAAATCTTGAAGGCGAGCATCAGAGGTGGGAGTACGGACAGAAGTTAGCGCAAGTCTTCAGCAGAGCATAAGGCTGGACATACTTGTGTATTAAGGAGGATAGATAGGTTGGAGCAGCATTATGTAGAGATTTGACAGCAAGAACCAGAATGTTAAATTGAGCCCTATATCTTAAAGGAAGCCAATGTAGGGACTGACAGAAGGGTGAGGCGTGGGAGGTGTGGGCGGACAGAAAGATGAGCCTCGCTGCTGCATTCATTAAGGACTGTAACGGTGAAAGTTGGGAGCACGTAAGACCACTGAGAAGCGGATTACAGTAGTCAAGGCGAGAAAGGACAGTGGAATGGACCAGCACCTTAGTTGCATCTGGCGTTAAGTAGGGTCGAATGCGTACAATGTTTTTGAGATGGAAGCGGCAGTATTTGGCGATAGACTGAACATGAGGCGTGAAGGAGAGGTCGGAGTCAAAGAGAACACCTAGGCAACAAGCCTGCGTGGTGGAGCTGATGGTAGCACCATTGACTTGGATTGAGACAGACACAGGAGTAGCAAGACAGTTGCATGTTTGAAGGGCGATGGAATTATGCCAAAGGAGAGAGAGAGATTGAAAATTTTAGTGAGAGGTAAAGAAAGAGAAGAAGACAAAATATGGATGAGATGCAAGGGAATTGAATCTAGGGAGCAGGTGGTGGGGCGGGAGAATGGAGCAGAGCTGAAACCTCATTCACTGTAGCGGGTGCGAATGAACATAGAACAGCAGAGGGAGTGAGGTAAGGGGAAGTATTGTAAGGGGAAGAAGAAAGATGAGAGATCTCTTTCCTGAGTGTAGATATCTTGTGAGTGAAGTGAATTGCAAAGTCTGAGGCGGTCAAGTTAGTAGGTGGAGGAGGAACAATAGGGCAAAGAAGAAAGTTAAATGTATGAAATAGTCATTTGGGTTGGCTTAAAGTAGGGATTAAGGTACTACTTAAAGTAGGGATTCATGAACGTACTATGTAAATTATGAAAGAGTTAATAGAATATGGAAAATTGTCAAAGTGACCTGATCTATGTACTCGAAGATGCGGTGGGTGAACTAAACTAACTGGGGCGAGTACCAGCACAGAGGTGAGAGAGTACTAATAGAAGTATATACGATGTTTTTGTATATTGGGATGTGGGCAGTTTCAAAATTCTACTCCAAATGAAATCAGCTTCAGTGATCATGGGATAGTGGTGATAAAATATCAATCAGATATTGTCACTAAAAAGAAAAAAAAGAAAAAATAGAAATTAAAAGAAGCCCAAATTGTGGGAAAGACGAGTTTTAACAGGAAAGTGATAGACTGCAATTTATAACAACCATTTTGTCAGAAATAGTACAGATTACAAAGAAATGCTGATATATTAACTTTTCATTATATTTTTGACCTCTAAAACATGAACTCGTTTGTATCTGGTGTAGGTTGGAAAATAAGTGCATTCCAGAGTCTAATAAGGACTCTTTTTATTCTATGCTGTCTTGAAGCAGATGTAAAAGCTTGTTTCAGACAACAGTAAAGAATCAATTAAAGGATTGAGCTACTAGAAAAGTTTAGTTGGAAAATAATACATAAGAAGAGAAAAGTGCATTACACAGTTTAAAACCTACCCGTATATACTCGAGTATAAGTCGGCCCGAATATAAGTCGAGACCCCTAATTTTACCCCAAAAAACTGGGAAAACGTATTGACTCGAGTATAAGACTAGGGTGGGAAATGCAGCAGCTTCTGGTAAATGTCTAAATAAAATTATATCCCCCCAAAAATTATATTAATTAAATATAGAAACATAGAAACATAGAATGTGACGGCAGATAAGAACCATTCAGCCCATCTAGTCTGCCCAATTTTCGAAATACTTTCATTAGTCCTTAGTCTTATCTTATAGTTAGGATAGCCTTATGCCTATCCCACGCATGCTTAAACTCCTTTACTGTGTTAACCTCTACCACTTCAGCTGGAAGGCTATTCCATGCATCCACTACCCTCTCAGTAAAGTAATACTTCCTGATATTATTTTTAAACCTTTGTCCCTCTAATTTAAGACTATGTCCTCTTGTTGTGGTAGTTTTCTTCTTTTAAATATAGTCTCCTCCTTTACTGTGTTGATTCCCTTTATATATTTAAATGTTTCTATCATATCCCCCCTGTCTCGTCCTTCCTCCAAGCTATACATGTTAAGATCCTTTAACCTTTCCTGTAAGTTTTATCCTGCAATCCATGAACCAGTTTTAGTAGTCCTTCTCTGAACCCTCTCTAAAGTATCAATATCCTTCTGAAGATACGGTCTCCAGTACTGCGTACAATACTCCAAGTGAGGTCTCACCAGTGTTCTGTACAATGGCATGAGCACTTCCCTCTTTCTACTGCTAATACCTCTCCCTATACAACCAAGCATTCTGCTAGCATTTCCTGCTGCTCTATTATATTGTCTGCCTACCTTTAAGTCATCAGAAATAATCACCCCTAAATCCCTTTCCTCGTATGTTGAGGTTAGAACTCTATCAAATATTCTGTACTCTGCCCTTGGGTTTTTACGTCCAAGATGCATTATCTTGCACTTATCCACATTAAAATGTCAGTTGCCACAATTCTGACCATTTTTCTAGTTTACCTAAATCATTTGTCATTTGGCTTATCCCTCCTGGAACATCAACCCTGTTATATATCTTAGTATCATCAGCAAAAAGACATACCTTACCATCAAGACCTTCTGCAATATCACTAATAAAAATATTAAAGAGAATGGGTCCAAGTACAGATCCCTGAGGTACCCCACTGGTGACAAGTCCAAGCTTCAATATATTCCATTAACTACAACCCTCTGTTGCCTGTCACTCAGCCACTGCCTTACCCATTCAACAATATTTGAATCCAAAATTAAAGATTGCAGTTTATTGATAAGCCTTCTATGTGCAACAGTGTCAAAAGCCTTACTGAAATCTAGGTATGCAATGTCTACTGCACCACCCTGATCTATAATTTTAGTTACCCAATCAAAAAAATCAATAAGATTAGTTTGGCATGATCTCCCTGAAGTAAACCCATGTTGTCTCTGATCTTGAAATCCATGTGTTTTTAGATGTTCAACAATCCTATCCTTTAACATGGTTTCCATCACTTTCCCCACTACTGAAGTAAGGCTTACTGGCCTATGGTTGCCCGACTCCTCCCTATTACCTTTCTTGTAAATGGGCACAACATTCGCTAACTTCCAATCTTCTGGGACTACTCCTGTTAACAATGATAGGTTAAATAAATCTGTTATTTATTTACAGTGTGTGTATATAATGAATGCAGTGTGTGTGTGTGTATATAATGCAGTGTGTGTATGTGTATGAATGCAGTGTGTGTGTATATAATGCAGTGTGTTTGCATGAATGCGGTGTGTGTGTGTTTGAATGCAGTGTGTGTGTGTGTATGAATGCAGTGTGTGTGTGTGTGTGTATGAATGCAGTGTTTGTATGAATGCAGTGTGTGTATGAATGCAATGTGTGTGTGTGTGTGTGTATGAGTGCAGTGTGTGTGTGTATGATTGCAGTGTGTGTGTGTGTATGAGTGCAGTGTGTGTGTGTGTGATGCAGAGTGTGTTTGTGTATGTGATGCAGAGCCTTGGTGGAGGGTGGGCATTTTCATTATTTTTTTAAATTATTATTATTATTTTAATATTTTTTTTGTTATATTATTAATATTTTATTTTTATATTTTTTTTTATATTATTAATTTTATTTTATTATTATTTAAATTATTATTTATATTTTTATTCATTCCCCCCTCCCTGCTTGTTAGCTGGCCAGGGAGGGGGGCTCTCATTCCCTGGTGGTCCAGTGGATGGGCTGTGTAGGAGGGGGGCTGGCAGCGAGCTGTTACTTACCTTTCCTGCAGCTCCTGTCAGCTCCCTTCTCTCTCCTCCGGTCCGATCAGCTCCCCTGTAAGTCTCGCGGTGTGAGTGCCATGCGGAGCGTTGCCACGGTAATTCATGGCAATGCTCTGAGCCCGCGGCTCTCGCGAGACTTGCAGTGGAGCTGACAGGGGAGCTGACCGGACCGGAGGAGAGAGAAGAGAGCTGACAGGTGCTGCAGGAAAGGTAAGTAACAGCTCTCTGCCAGCCCCCAACAGGACCGCCGGACTTGTAATGAGCCCGGCGGTCCTGGTCTGTATTATGGCAATGTAAGTTGCCATAATACAGACATTGACTCGAGTATAAGACGAGTGGGGGTTTTTCAGCACAAAAAATTTGCTGAAAAACTCGTCTTATATTCAAGTATATATGGTAATTTAAACCTGGTAATTTGAAGCAATGAAAAAGTTGACATTGTTGTATCACAATACTTGTATATTGTAAAGCAACTTTTTCTAGTGCAAATAAATGTTACAACTGACTATATGTCATAATCATAAATCCTAACTATGGGAGATATTACAGCAGGACAAATAGGAGATGGGCTGGAGAGAGCATGCCATTGCTGCATTGACCATCACTGGAGTGGGTGATTGAGGCAGCCAAAAAAGGGGCATATCATATGGGCACTGTGGAAAGATCCTCTCTAGGCAGAAAAATTCCTGAATTATTTTCACATTGCCCGAGAACAGATGTACCAAATCATCCTAGTATAGGCTCAAATTCAGTTCTTTCAAGGGTTAATCCAAGCACCATGACCACTTCAGTGATTCAAAGTGGTCATTATGTCTGGGTCCGTATGTGCAGCATTTCACTATTAAGTTTAAACGCTCTGCTCCTGGAGGTGTAACTCCACCTTCGACCACGTCATTGGCGTACCAAGAGCCAGATTGGAACAAAAGTTTTGGGTGGCTAATGTGAATCCTGCTCATACATGCCGGCACCAGACAGTCAATGGCTGCATTCCCCTCCCTTCCATGCCGACTATGTCCTCCCCTCACCTCTCTGGCAAGGGGGGAGTGACATCAGCCATGGAGGGTTGAAGGGAAAATGGTAGAACTTGGCCTCTGGATTAAAGTAAATTTTAGTTTTTTTTCTTACATTTCACATTTGATTCTCGAGGAGACAGGGCCACGGTCACATGTTCCATTCCCTACATTGGAACATCCCTACATCAACTAGTTTAACATGGTTTCATTTTCTAAGGTCATTATATGTCATTCAAATGCAACTAACACTTAGCTTACTGTAACAAAATCTCCACATTCTAGATCGCACTGTCCTAAAATTATTTTGAAATATGAACACATTCCAAATTAGCTCAACACTTGGTTCTCTGGCGCCAGCATGCTGTGATAACATGATGTCTGCAGGGTGCACGAGGGAGCTGTGCAAGAAGAGCACAGTCAATAAAAAACCGTGGTCCCCACTGGACTCTTATATTTGGCAAGGCATGGTAACTTCCATGTGGGTACGCAGGTGCCTACTCTGCCAAATCTAGTTATTAGATTTGCACTGGTGCTTTAGGCAAGGGTGCTGGTGCTTTAGGCAAAGGCAGAGGATGTTGAATATTGTAGAACGGTTCTCATACAAACAAAAGAATTTCAGGAGAAACAATGATTTCTGCTAAAACCAAGATGCTAGAAGATTTGTATGGTCCTTTTCACGGTCCTGTCCCCAGCAACTATAGTACTATGAGCAGGGCCACCATCAGGGGGTGACAATTGCCGCCGGTACACCTGCACCGGGGTCCGTACGCTGATAGGGCCCATCGGGTGGCCCTATATCTTCAGGGGTCCGGTCAGAGCTGCAGCCGCAAGTAATGCTGGGAGGAAGTGACGGCCGGTCATACTGTATGTCAGTATGCATGTATCACGTTTTCAGCCACTTATAAAAATGTGGTTAATAGCATTTACTGTCCACACAGGAAAAGTTGTGCTGAGCAACAACCAAATCCACAGAAGGATTAATGCTGAGCAGCAATTATGCAAATGGTAACCTGGTAACTGCCTTTGGGGTCAAAGGCCGGTTACAGCCTATCAGATCTACAGGATGGGTATTTAGGCCCAGTTCTCATCCTGCTCAGTGCCCTGTCGTGGTTTCCCTTGTGGTTGTCTGAGAGCGCGTTATTGATTCTGGTAATTCTGGTTATTTGGCTTTGGCATTGTTTTTGACTTCCCTGTTTTCTGGCATCCCTGACTCCTGGCTTTTCCTTATCGCTGTGTCTCTTTCTGTATCCCTTGACCTCGGTTATTCCTGACTATTCTTTGGTACGTTAGTCCGGCCATTCTAAGGTCCGGTATACGTTACCTATCAGTCCTCTGTGTTACACAATTTTACGTGCTGGATCATTCTGTAATCCTGACAGTATGTATCTGTATGTATGTCAGTATGTGTATGTATGTATGTATCTATGTATCTGTATGTATGTCAGTATGTGTATGTATGTATGTATCTATGTATCTATATGTATGTCAGTATGTGTCTGTCTGTCTGT
>OW240915.1:16330794-16383477 GCA_933207985.1 Pelobates cultripes | reverse complement strand
TTCAGTATATATTAATGAGGATCCTATGGCAAGAGATATGCAAATGATTGCTGCAAACATTTTGCAGATAACTTGTGACTGGATGACTCAAGACAAGGTGCTACAGCAGTTAAAGAAAATTAATATAAATAAAGCTCCGGGGCCTGACGGTATTCACCCACGAGTACTTAAGGAGCTAAGTGGGTAAAGAAGTGAACCTCTGTATTTAATCTTTCAAGATTCTTTTGTTTCAGGTATTGTACTGGAGGATTAGAGGAAGGCAGATGTCGTTCCTATATTTAAAAAGGGTTCAGAATCCTTGCCTGGAAATTATAGACCTGTGAGCTTAACTTCTGTGACTGGGAAAATATTTGAAGGGCTATTAAGGGATAATATTCAGGAATTAATTGGAAAGAACTGTGTTATTAGCAATAATCAACATGATTTTATGAAATATAGGTCATGTCACATGAACCTAATAGAATTCTAAGAAGAAGTTAGTAGAAGTATAGATCAGGGTGTGGCAGTGGATGTGGTCTACTTGGATTTTGCCAAGGCATTTGATACAGTTCCTCGCAATAGGTTAGTCTTCAAACTAAAAGAAATTGGTCTAGATAAATATTCTTGTTCTTGGGTAGAACATTGGCTTAAGGATAGAGTACAATGAGTTGTTATTAATGGTAAAAAAAACAACAACAAATGTATTATTTCCCATGACAAACATAAGAACAAACCTACATAAAATTAACACCCAAGAAACATCCATAACCCATTCTACCATGCATCCTCTAGTAACTGTTGTGTTCTCCTGAGCATCGGAATTCCTCCTCCTCTTCCTTGAAAAGAGTTAATCTTTCCTTTGTTTAATAATTTTTTTTTTTTTTAAAGGGGGGGAAGGAATAGAGAAATTGTTGACAGTATTGAGACTCTATATGCCGTGGTTTAGGCACTCTCTCATATGGTAAAATTCCAAGCAGGGCAAAAGTGGTAAGTGGTGTCCCACAGGGTTCTGTTTTGGGACTGCTTCAATTTAACATATTTATAAATAATCTTGCAAAAGACATTGGAAGCCATGTTTTAGCGTTTGCAGATGACACAAAACTTTGTAAAGTGATAAAATGTGAGCAGGATATTGCTTTGCTGCAGAGGGATTTAGATAGATTGGGGGACTGGGCACTAAAATGGCAGTTGAAATTTAATGTAGAGTTATGCACTTCGGGGTCAAGAATGCACAAGCAACTTACATCCTAAATGGTAGTGAACTAGGGATAACATCACATGAGAAGGATTTGGGAATTGTTATAGACAACACATTAGGCAGCAATATGCAATGTCAATCTGCAGTTGCTAAGGCCAGTAAGGTTTTGTCATATATAAATAGGGGCATAAATTCTCGGGATGAAAATATGATTTTGCCTCTTTATAAATCGCTTGTAAGACCACACTTTGAATATAAAATGTTCAAAACCAAACGACAGATCCTCTCAAAGCTTAATGAGATGAAGTGTCATATGGAATACTAACAGTATCCTCTGAAAAATAAACGTAACAAATGCTGTTTAATCAAGTAGACTAAAGTCAAATAATAATAATCATTAGCCTAATAAGGCTAAACCACTCCTTATTGCTAGAGTCTAATCCACAGACAGACATACACACACATACAGACACACAAACAGACATACACATACATACACATACATTCAGACACACAGACATACATACATACACATACATACAGACACACATATACATACAAACACACACACACAGACACACACACACACACACACACAGACATACATAGACAGACAGACAGACATACACATGCATACATACAGACACACACAGACAGACATACACACACAGAAAGAGACACACACATACATACAGACACACAGACAGACATACATACACACACACACAGAGATTAATACAGACACACATACTTTTCCCTGGGGTCCAGTGGTTCAGCCTGATGGGAGTCAGAGTTCCCACTCTGACTCCCTCCTTTCCCTCCTCCCGTGCCGCTCCCAGTGGTTGCTGGGAGGAAGTGACTGGGGCAGTCACTTCCCCCTCAGGCTCTGACCTCATCAGAGGGGGCCCGGTCGCACTGTTAAAGCGCTGACTGGGCCCCATGGAAATACATAGCATCGGGTGGCCCTAACAGCATGGACCACCTGATGGATCCTGAACGTGCGGCCCCGGTTGTTACACTGCTCGGGCCAGGGCCGCAGGGTGGCTACAGGTATCTAAACTCCAGGTAGTCTATAGATGTACACATATCCACATAACAAGTGTAGAACTAAAGATATACAGGTTAGGAAAGAACCAGCCTCTCTCCCTTCAAACTTAGCTAGAGAGATAGAGGAATAATACAGAAATAGAATCACAACATATTCCAAGCAAATAATCTCTGAGTTTCAAATGTGAAGTGCAATTAAGTGCCCATTAAAAACTTTGAGATGCCCTGGGGCATCTCAAAGTTTTTAATGGGCACTTAATTGCACTTCTAAAAAATGGGGCCTCTCTGAGTTTTTAATGGGCACTTAATTGCACTTCTTCACATTTAGGGATTTGAGCTTACTTGCTTGGAATAAGTTGTGATTCTATTTCTGTATCTATCTAGCTAATATTAAAGGGAGAGAGGCCTGTTCTATCCTAACCTGTATATCTTTAGTTCTACACTTGTTTTGTGGATATGTGTACATGTATAGACTACCTGGAGTTTAGCTACCTGTAGATGTATGGGAATTGGAGCGTCTCCTGATTGGAACCCTCTGTACATACATTCGATATAGGTAGTAGTCTATGATTCAATGCGCTGGGATTTACAATATTTTTCTAGCCTTCTTACCCCCGCTGAACCTAAGGACCTAATCGGACAAAGATTTCACCCTCCACTGTGGCCATATTAAAGCCAAATGGTGGATGAGGTTTCAATTACCCTAACCCAGGTTTGGATTAAACTCTAGCAATAGGTAGTGGTTTAGCCTTCTTAGGCTAATGATTATTATTATTATTATTTGACATTAGTCTACTTGGTTAAACAGCATTTGTTACGTTTATTTTTTCAGAGGATACTGTTAGTATTCCAGGTGACACACTGTCGTTTTGTTTTGTATGTTTTATATTTTTTGGGTTAAACCCTGAGACAAACCTGGAGTGTCTTACTGGTATACAGACACAGTGGAGGTCTGTATGTATGTGCATGCCCCCGACCACTGACCCCGTGTTCTTTTTTCGTCGTGTGCACAGCTTGAATATGCCGTGCAATTTTGGGCACCTGTTCTAAAGAAGGATATCATGAAACTAGAAAAAATCCAGAGACGAGCTACAAAAATTGATAAAAGAAATGGAGCATTTTAGTTATGAAGAAAGGTTAAAAAATATAAATCTCCTTAGTTTGAAAAATGTTGTCTCAGAGGGGATATGATAACATTATACAAAAATATTCAGGACCAGTACAAACCTTTATCTGGAAATCTATTCATAAACAGTGCTATACATAGGACACAAGGTCACACATTTAGGCTGGAAGAAAGGAGATTTAACCCCTTTCCCACCGCGGACGTATGAGGTATGTCTGACAAAAAACGGTCCTTTAGGGCTGCGGACGTACCTCATATGTCTGCGGTAAATTTGAGTCTGGAAGCTCGAGGTGCCGAGGCACTCAGTAAAAGTAAAAAAATGAATTCATTAAATAAAATGTAAAAATCAATCAAAAAAAAAAATGAATTCCTCCCTCTTCCTCCCCATGTACCTACCGCTGGCTGGCGATCGGTCTTCTTCTGAGGTGGACTGTCTGGGCTCAGCCCAGAAAGTCCCCCCGCTGCTCTGTAGGACCCCCAATAGGTGTCCACAGTCCTGCCAGCAGGTGGACTGCCTGAACTTACAGGCAGTCCCCCTGCTGGTGAAAAAGTTAAAATTAACTTAATAAAAGTAAAAAAATAAATAAAAATAAAATTAATAAATTTAAAATAATATATATGTATATGTATATATAAGATAAGTCTTTATCCCTTTGTATGCAGTCTTATCAAAATTCACGTCTAACATTAGCGGTTTCCAAGCTGCAGTAACAATGAGGAATACTTCCGTACGGTCACGTATTCGTGCGTGATGACGTGTTTCACCTGGGAGGCTTCCTCAGATCACGTCATAATCCTGCCATTTAAGACCACTTGAGTAGGCGTGGTATTACAAAAGTCATTACCGATTGGTACTTGAGTTGAGTGGCTATTATGCAAATATAGAAAGTCCACAGATTCATGAACTATCGCCTAAACAATGATTTTGGTGTAAAATCAAAAAAGTCTTACAACATACATAAAAGAAGAATATATATAAACAATGATTTTACAATCATTGTTACAAAAAAGTCATTGTTACCAAAAAAGTCTTACAACATACATAAAAGAAGAATATATATATATTCTTCTTTTATGTATGTTATAAGACTTTTTTGATTTTACACCAAAATCATTGTTTAGGCGATAGTTCATTTTATATATATATAAAAGAAACAAATGAATAAGAATAAAAAATTAAAAGATAAATAAATCAGATCCCAATACGAACATGATATAAAATAATGATTAAAAGTATATATAAAAAAAAATATATAAAAATATAAAAAATACCTGCTCAAAGGGAGAAAATAGAATGGAGTTAATATCAAATGGAATATACATCAGTAAAAGTAACCTAAAAAAAATAATAAGGAAGAATACTAAACAAATAATTTATAACAAATTTAATAAATCGAACTCTGTGTTTAAACCCTTGGGTTCTAAGGTATCCAATCTGTGGACCCATTACATCTCCCTATATTTTGTATGTAATTTCTTCAATGCCAGGATCTCTTTACGGTGTGTATTCATAAAAAGGTTAGTCCACTAGGATCTCTATTATGGTGTTTTTTGAAATTAGCAGAAACACTGTGTTGGTCAAAACCTTTTCGTATATTATTTATGTGCTCATAAATTCTTTTAAACTAGGAGCACCTCTGAATGTGATGAAAGGTTTCTAAGAGATGACGGTAGATAATTCCTTATCTTTTTTTAAAAGGTGCCAACGTTTATTAATAATTGATTTGATTGTACTAGAGTCCCTATCCAAATCCAAAACTAAAGCAGGTTAGCATGTTGATTATTCACATATTTTTGTTTAAAAACAAATTCATTTTGGTCAAGTTTGTTCACATCTTTATATGCTTGTTCAAGTATTTTAGTAGGGTATTTCTTTTGTGTAAATTTTTTAATCACTATTTTCGCCTGTTCCTCAAATTTATCTTTGGCGGTGGAATTCCTACTTATTTGTTGTAATTGGCCTTTTGGAATATTGTTTAACCAGGGGATATAGTGACGAGATGAAGATGAAATGGGTCCACAGATTGGATACCTTAGAACCCAAGGGTTTAAACACTGAGTTCGATTTATTTAATTTTATATAAAATAATTTTATTAATATTATTTTTATTATATTTGTTTAGGTTACTTATATTGATGTACAGTATATTCCATTAACTCCATTCTATTTTTTCAGTTTGAGCAGGTATTTCTTTATATTTTTTTATATATATTTTTATATATACTTTTAATCATTATTTTATGTCATGTTCGTATTAGGATCTGATTTATTTAGTTATCTTTTTATTTTTTATTCTTATTCATTTGTTTGTATTGGTCTTTTATATATATTCTTCTTTTATGTATGTTGTAAGACTTTGCACTGTTTTTTGATTTTACACCAAAATCCTTGTTTAAGCGATATTCCATGTATCTGTGGACTTTCTATATTTGCATAATAGCCATTCGACCTTAGTTTTCTGGAAGTACCAATCGGTAAAGACTTTTCTAATACCACGCCTACTCAAGTGAACTTAAATGGAACAGGACGGCAGGATTATGACGTGATCTGAGGAAACTCACCATCAAGCACAAATACATACAATGTCATCACGTGACCGTACAACGCTCGTATTCCCAGAAGTATTCCCCATTTTAGCTGCAGCTTGGAAAATCCTAGTGTTATCCACGAGTTTTGATAAGGCTGCATACACAGGGATAAAGACTTCATTTGGGTGAAAGAGCTCAATTATTTTCTGTGATTTTTTTACCTTCTTTGCAATAAAATAAGAATTTATTCATATCCAGTTGCCGTCCTGGACATCAGCGATCTCTCAGGCCTGAGTATAAGGACGAATGCCAGCAAAGTTAGAGCAGACTTCACTGCTCCTTTCTTGTGAGTTTATTGCTGTTAAGACACCCCTGGTGTCTTTAAACGAAACCGCCATTTAGTCAACCTTCCCCTTCTGCAATACCAATAATCTCCGTTCGCATGAACTGCAGTGCACGAACCAAACTCAGGGGAAGCGGCAATCTCCCGACCGGGATCCGTGAACGGCTCCAACCTCCCGAACGGAACTCCACGAACTGCTGCTAGCCGCAGAACAATAACATCCACCAAGCGGCTTTCGGTTCCATCCAGCAGTCTCTAAGCGCAAATAATAAATCCCCCCAATAACGAGACAGAAGCTCCGCATTGAGGGTCAAACAGGATCTGGCTTACTGTGGGCTACCTGCCCGTATTTATGCAGGTCTCCCACTTGGTGGACACTCCCCTAGGGGACCAAATGGGAGACTGTAATGACAGACAGACATGGTGACATTCCAGACATACAGTCACAGCTTTTACCCACAATACACTATGGTTTCCTCCCCTCTGCCCTGGAGATAATTAAGAAGTAACTCAATTATCTCCAGGACAAAGCCAGTCGCCATTTTAAATATAAAACCAGAAAATGCATAAAAATATATAACTTTACAAAAACCGAACATTTCCCATTCATATCACATATCCCCAGATAGCCTGGATCTGAGTGCATATTATTAGCGAATAGCGCTCAGATCCCACACACATAGTTCAATCGCCATGGAGTCAAAGTTCTTACAGTCCTTCGGTATACGAATGACTCCATGGGAAGGCTATCTGGGTTAAGTCCTTTCGTATGCTGCAAAACTCCCGAACGGCCGGTATTCGTATGCTTTCGTGGAGGCAGCCAGGCTTTCCGTTGTTTCAGCGGTGTTCGGCAGAAAAAGTGTCCATTTTTAGTTCCATGAAAATAGAGCCGAACACCGCTGGGCTTTCGTGCGTTTTAAAATGGCCGCTGCCTCGTGGTCGACATACGAACGACGACCACCCTGAATTCGGTTTAATTGAGAAGTGTCTGCGGTTAACCACAACGTTCTAATTGGGATCAAAAGGTTAACCAGCAGCACACTTCTCTCCTGGGTGGCCGTCCGTTCGGTAGGTTTGTTTGGGAAAAACAGTCATTCGTATGGCTGGGCTATAGGAAACAGCCATTTACACGAACGGGGTAGAAACAGACGAATACACCTGCAATAACCAGACAGATGGTTCTGTCACAATTGCATTTGCTTAAATTACCTTCTGTGGTGTTACAATATTACACTATATTTTCTCCTTTTTTGTTTTCATCCATTATGTCTCAATGTATTCCTGGGAGATAATTATGAAGTCCCTAATTTCATTTTCATAGTAAGTTTGTATTATTCATTATCACTTGTTGCACTTGGAATTTACATGTACTTTATTGTATTTATTACATACAGAATATAGCACTCCAAAAGTGCACTGTCCCTTGCACTGTGTGCACTTTATGTATGCACTATATGTGTTAAAGGTATAGCGTACCTTTTTTGTTGTTGACTAATAAAATATAGGCCATTTATATAACCATTGGTTTAGAAGTGATATTTTCTAACATTAATTTTAAAAATATTGATAATTAATTAAACAATTATTGAGACTCTACTAAGATATGACTGATCTACAGTAAGTGGTAATGAATCTCTGAAGAAAAAAGCCAGCTATATATATATATAGTATTAAAAAGGGAAGATACAGATTCATTCTCTCTGTCTCTCTCTCTATCCCTCTCACACACTGCTTCTTTTGATATTTAAAGGAGCACTATAGGGTCTGGAAAACAAACATGTATTCCTGACCCTATAGTGCTAAACCCACCATTTAGGTGGCTGCCCCCCTTTAGCCTCCATATAAAAATGTAAAACTACGCCTTATTTCCAGCGCTGCGTGGGTCTGTCGGCGCTGGCTCTGCCCCCTTTGTGACATCATCAAAATGGCAGATGTTTAGCCTATCCAATGCTTTTCCATAGGGAAAGCATTGGATTTGCTAAAATCGACACGGGGTGGGGCCAAATGCCGTTTTGGCCAATCAGGACCACGTCATAGAAATGCATTGAATGAATGCATCTCTATTAAGAAAATTCAGCATCTCAATGCAGAGCGTGGGGACGCTGAACGGCAGAGCTGCTTACTGTGCAGCCCCTCCAGTGGCCATCTAAGGAGTGGCCACTTGAAGGTGTCCCTAGAGTCAATGTAAACACTGCCTTTTCTCTGAAAAGGCAGTGTTTATATGAAAATGCCTGAAGGTAATGATTATACTCACCAGAACAACTACATTAAGCTGTAGTTGTTCTGGTGACTATTGTGTCACTTTAATGTATTCTTTTTCTTGAAATATATATATATATATATATTTACATTTTCATAGCTTTTCCTTTATATCTTATCTCTGTGTTCCTTTCCTTTAGAACAAAATCTAATTTAGGTTTGTCTAAGATCACATTTGTTTTCTCTCGTTTGATTTAAAGTGACCTTAAACGTATGCTAGCTTTTGTTTCTATTTAAAAAAATAAAAGTAGGTTCTTTTATCGAGAGCCTAAAACATATGCATACATCTAATTATGCACTCAATGTCAACCTGACCATTCTAACTGAATACATTGTCTACATAGACAAGCGAAATGTCAGGAAGAGAATCTCTTGCTTCTCCCACAGTGAGAGACACATTTACTTTGATACAAAATCTGTACAGGGGGATCAGTTAGAATCCTCACTGCTGATTCTATGCAAACAAGTATCTTATCGAAGAGAGCAATAATCGTATGCAAGCAGCTTGGGCAGCTCACTCTGTACATTATAAAACATTTATCTAAAAATACACAACATTTTCCCTTCATTCTGGATTCGTCCAGCTAATCGTGGCTTCTATTACAGAACCAAGGTTATGTTTAGTGGTTCAATTTCTATCAAGTCTCTGGAAAGGGGATCGGCTTATTGGGCTACTTCTTACAAAGCCAGGCATAAATAAAATAGAGAACAGGGTGTTACACTCTAAATCTACAATATGTAGCGAAGACATCTAGAATGTAGAGGAACTTTATTCATCCTGGGATCCCAGAAACGTCCCCACTACATTGATGGACTATAGTGAGGGACTAAAGTCTTGGATCTTATTGGCTGCCTGATAGACTTAATCTCTGTACCCAGCCATGTGGATAAAGAATCCCTTAGTTTTGGGATGTCTAATCTCAATTAATATACAGTATGTTTTTTTTTCAGATTGGAACTTCAAGTTTACTCATTTTTAAGTACCATTCTTGATGAACTGGCCTGGCTTTGTTTTAAGAGTAAAGTACCAGTCAGATTTTTGATGCATAGTAAGTTTTCTTTTTTCTCAAACCTAACTGGTTGGACAGGGAGCTGATTGCAATATGAGGTTTTTGCAACCGCTCACTGTTAGACTCAATTCCAATTCCAAGCTGGACCTTATAGGAGACATCCAGTAATTCCAACCCTCCAGAGCCCCCAAAACGGTGGGTATTCAAATATAGTGCAGAATTTGCACAAGAACTTATAATAAACTAAACACACCTCCAACTAGGTGTAGATAGACCTATTTGTTTTATCTAACAATATTGTTATGCCAGTGATTTACGTATCTTAAAGGAACGTTCCAAATTCCATAATCACTACACCATTGGTGGCGTAAGTGCTGTGATGGCTAACTCATCAAACTATTTTAGATCAGTTTGACTTCTTACCTGTACTCCAACCTTACTACTTCAGTGGAAGAGCTCCCTCCACTAATCCTTCTCATAAACTTCCATTAGCTCCCTTGCAGTGCAGATCTGTGATTAGCAGAGACAGAGCGTCAGAAGCTCTCTGTCTATAATAGTGCAGACGGTAAGAAGTTAAGAAATTAGGCTAAAGCGTTAAACCATTATTAAAGGGTTTGACTACTTGCAATGGAGTGGCAAGCTGTGTTTTTTATGGTGCTTAGAGTGTTCCTTTAAAATGAAATAGCATTTTGCTAACCTAAATCACGAATGTGTGTATTATCCTGTCCTGCATTGCCAAGAAATAACCGATTGCCTGTCATCACTAGGCCCACATTAAAATAAGTAAGAGTAGTCATGAGTATATTGCATTATAGATTTTCAGATGTTGACTGTAATAGAATTGCAAAACAAACCATAAACAGCACATTAGAATTTAATGCCACATCACAGTCCACCTTAAATGCGATAAAATGGGCCCCCAAGGATAAAATGCCACCTTATAATAATTACAAACATAAAAATTCCTGCTAAAAACTACATCTCCATTAAATAACCTCAGCTCCTGCTACACTGTTTCTCCTGTCATTTTAAATTAACCTACTCCATCTGTCAATGGCTAGTGAACATTGTTTGTGTTCTAACAATGACTAATTCCCTTTAAGAACTATTTTGGCTGCATTCCTCGTTCTTTGTTAACTTGTGCCATGCCAGCCTGCATTGCTTTGTTAATTACCATTTATTCTTTGTTAGGTCCATGCACTTCACTTGAAGGAACTATATTTGCTCTCTTCTGTTATTTCAAATTCTTTGACATTTTTTTAAAGTTTAGATCTTGAAGTATGGAAGAAAAGGACATTGAAATTAAACAATAATATTGAGAACAGGCTTGGAATTAAACAAAGCGAATGAATGATCGCTGTATTATTAAATTACACAGTTCATTTTAAATGTAATATTAAATGAATAATCATTTGATTTTAAATATAAATTTTGCTAGCATAACTGCTACTATAGATTTTCTAATAGGGTAAAATATAAGTAATCTCCTCCCCATCTATCAGTCAATTCTTCGTAGACCTGAATGGTGAGATTTGAGTGACAGAGGAGGAGGTTCTCCTAGAAAGAAAGTAAGAATTTAATGAATATCTGCTTAAGCATTAAAATATATAATTGATCATGAGGATAAATCATATATTCAGTGTCTAAGGATATGTCATAGCTTAGAGTGGATCTGTCATGACAGATTCAATTTAAGTTCAACCTTAATTTCAATGCAAATTCTCTCTAATTTAGAACCCTATTCACTAAACACATATAGTGATAAATGAGTTGGAAAATTTTGAGCACAAGTTGAAAGAAGATCTCCATCTCTCCTTAGTTTGAGATTTTTAACGTGGCTCTTTTAGATTGCAATTCTGCAACTCGCTAGTCAATTTGTCACAAATTATGTTTTAAGCAATAAACCCTGTAATCTTTAAATATAGAAATAAATCAAATAATTGTCTCTTTTTTATGGCTGCCAGGAATGGGCCTATTTATTTTGCGTTCCAAACACTGCTCACAGAGACACACAATTGATAGCTCCAGTTGGTAATTAAAGAATTACATTTCTGAGATCTATTAATTCTATAGTAACTATGTTAGCCCATTCCCACTCTCAGCAGTCTCGTGATTTCCACTAAATTTAAAGTCTGTATTGCTTTGTTGAGCCTAATCATATGTGTGAGACAAGGTAACAGTTCAGCTTTCTCACACATTTCTTCAGCACATTATATTAGTACCCTGGGATAATTGGGTTAGTGACAACAAGGTGCCTTATTGTAATTTATTTCTTGTCAACCCCTCACCCCTGCTGGTCTAATTTCATGGGTTGGTGAGTGAGACACTGAATTATAGGTGGTCTGGTAGAGGCAGTAGGACCTGTGACAGAACTTTCTTTTCCATTTTCCCTCTTCAGTGCTACATACGGTCCCAAGGTATGACATCCAATATTGGAGTCCATTTGTAACATTATTAGAGTAAATGCAAGATGCTTCACGAGTTATAGAAAAAAAATTATAGTCTGTGGAATTGGTCAGCATAACATTCAATTCTATAAGGTCTATAAAAATAACTGGGGATAAAGTCTAATTTACAGTGCTTTTAACATTCTTCCCACCTTGGACAGAAATACATTTTTGTGTCCTCGGTCCGATTATTATAAGACATGTGAAATGTTCCTACTATTCATGATAAAGGAAAGAGGTCCAGGCACTCCTTGGTTCAAAATAGGCAATTTATTAGAACCACAGCAACGTTTTGACCTTCTCAGTCTTTTTCAAGCTTGAAAAAGACCGAGAAGGTCGAAACGTCGCTGTGGTTCTAATAAATTGCCTATTTTGAACCAAGGGGTCCTGGACCTCTTTCCTTTATTATACTACTTCTATGGGAATCTGGTGTTTGGTTCTGGTACAGTTAAGCACCCTGGCTCAGATTGATGGGAGTAGGTGCAGTTCCCTACACACTCTGGAAGGATTAAGCCTACTAATCATGATGTCACGGTGTGCTAATGGACTATTTCCTGGACACAATTGTTCTCAAGGCACAGTCATCAAAGCACAGAAGACTACCTCTTTCTTCTTAGTCGTTTGGTGAATGTCCTGTCCCTGGCAAAAGGGAAAAGTAGGTTTGTGACGGCTTGCAGAGCTCATCGGTCAAGTGCCTCTAAGAAAAATACTCTTCTTGCAACCATTATTAGTACATCACTGCCAACGAAATGTGGTTAGATGATGTAGAAGCCAAATAAACTCTTGCTGGTAACTTTTACCTATTCTCACCCAGAATTCCTAAATGCAGTGTAAGCATCATGTGCTGATAAACTTTGCTTTACATTCAGTGAAGCCCTTTGTGTTATGTATGACTTGCAATAACTGATATTGTGTATACTCCTCAGTCACTTAGATAATGGAAAACATGTATACACTACAACAATACAAATAAAATCCACAGTGTGAAAAAGAAGAGAAAGCTTGAAAAATATGTCTACATCGACACAAAAGAAGAAATCTGATAAAGACTAGATGAATACAGCATATTATATCCTGCTCTCGACATACACAATGAACTTGCGAAGAACCATTAGGAACCATAAGATGATAATGCAAAAAATAAATAACTCTGGTTAACCCATGTAGTGACATACAAATGTGAATTATGAAATGGCAGGTTATTGCAAATGGAGACTAGAGAAACCCTGGGCCGAAATCAAAATGTGAGAGAGCTATCTGTAATTATTTTGCATATTTTACATGGCATTCTGGGAAACTTGTGTGAAAGCAGTCTTTAAGCACCATTGTGTCATATATATTATAGTTTTTTTCCTTCTGATCTATAAATATTGCTCAGTGGAATGTTTTGCAATTTACATAAGTCTTTGGTCAGCTTCTGACATTTCTTTTAATCTCACCACCGCTTTAATAATACTATGAGAGCAAACTTGACAGTAGCAAGGCTGGTTAAAACCAGATAACAGAGGACAATTACTAGTGTTAGGTCAAGCATGACGTGATGGTATGAAACTGATCAGAGGAAATCAATAGAGGACAGTTACTGTGACAGTAGTAAAACAACGTAGAACACTGGCTTAATGGCTAATTAAATGTTAGTAAACAACACAGCAATGACATACACATTGTGCTAGGCAACAATAAATAAATAAGGGCATAACCGCTGATGCAGGGTCGTGATTTAGATTCTAAAGCACCAAAAATAAATAAATCTGAATTAATTGTTTAATATCCACGAGCCACGCTATTCGTACCCGACCATTTAACTACCCACATCAGCAGAAAACAACAGACAGTGGAATTAATATACACTGCTTAACATTCACTAGAAAATACATTAAGGAGGACAATGAAAGTCCCATTTAGTGGTAACTACAAACCTAATATAAAAATAGCAAAACAAAGGTAAAGCACTGGAAGTTCTCGTAAACCGAAGGCAGCAAAATCTGAAACTGGGGACCCCTCTAAGCCCCAACAAAAAGTTAAGTCAATATAAAAAAACTAATAAATAACTAAATAAAAAAGGGAGCAAAAAGTAGATACTGTGAAATATATATAATGAAATAAAATACAATATAAAGTAAGGAATAAAACAGAGTCCTGAAAATCTTCTAAAGGAGTTATTTTGCAGTCTATTCCATCCTCATTAGGTGTATGTGTGGATAGAAGAGACAGAAAGAGGAATACATATAGTGTAGCATTTAGTATACTTGGTTAATGACAAACAACAAAGTGCTTAAATGCCCACTCACATGTTTTGGAGCTTACATACAAGCTCCAGTAATATCAGCATGTCACAGTGTTATCACCACTGTTAGAGTCAGTCTTGTAGATCCCAGTAGAACATTAAATGACAGATTAAAATCCAATAGTGCAACATTATAACTACAGGGTACATAACGTGTCAAAGAATATAAATTGTTCACGTACAAGTGTAGAGTTTTGTATTAAAACTCACATTTTAAGGGATAAAATGGTATACTCCTCACCTAGGTATACAAGCCTAATGGCTTTTAAAATCACTTTAATTTGAAAAATAATCTGCCTCCAAATTCACAAAATGAATAGGATGAACCATAAGGTCTGGAAATTGCCAAACAGAGTATTGCTAAATATACACATAACATAATATGTATATGTTTTAAAGTACACAAATAGGAGCATTGTTGTACCATTTGGTTTACAAATCAAGTGAGAAAAAGTAACAAATAATACATTTCCATCTACCACATTTGTTTGCACCTTTGTAAACACACACCCATGATATTCTATGTAAATACTAAATTTAATGGGGGATGCACATTGTGACACATTACTCAATCGATTCACACATATGATTTAAAAAAATAAATAAAATATAAAATATAAAGCTAAAAATGTTTTTTTTTGTTTTTTTTTACAAAACTTAACATACATTACAAAGACAGTATAAAACTGGACAAGCTATGTTGGCGGATAGGAGCCACTCGTATGGGATTTCACCGCCCAATGGTGGTGCATAATACACCCATCCAGACCCGTAGTAGGACTGATAAAGTACAGAGCAGGGGCCATGAGTAGAAGGAGGAGTCACGGACCCCCCCCCCCCCACTCAGCATCAAAATGAGACTATCTCAATACAAGGAATAAGTAAAGGAGGGAAGGGGGCTCGACAACCAGAGTGTATCACACCATGATGCATATTATACAGTTAGGCCAGTATTATTGTTTTATGTGCAGTTTTATGTTTATTAATATAAAAACCAATGTTGACAAGATGTGAACCACCATCATAACTGGAAAGAAAGGGACCAATGTGTACTGTCAAAGCGTTGTATATTTGTATCCTGATAACACTTGTTGCCTGTAGATGTAAAAATTATCTATCTTATCTACCGTATATGCTAAGACCGCATTGGGTCAGAAAATATACCTGGAATGTATGTGTAACTTAGGTCAACAAAAAAATAAAGAATTTTTAAAGAAAAACAGACATATTAGCACAATAATTGCTCTCCAAGATATTACGTTATTATTGCTTTTCTTCTTGATCTTCTCCATATCTCATCCATTTTACATTCCATATTAAATATATTCTCTCTTTTCTTCTTCTTTTTTCTTTTTTCTCTTTTTTCCTCTTCAATTCATAGTATCTAATTTTGTTATTCGTTTGCAGCAGTGTTCATTACTATAATTTATTATATTTAAAAAATTGTTAGAGGTATTGGAGAAGGCAAGAAGAATTGTCTTATCTATGCAGTATACCATGTGCTTATTTAACATAACAGACTTAAGCATCCCCAATGCTTCAAAAGAAAACCCTTGCATTGCTATCTACTGTCTATAACAAACAAAAGGCAAACACACATTGTGCCGAGAAATCCCAATGAAAATAAAAATAAGAATTTAGGGCGAGTAAATGATACCAAAAAGGTTTAACGTCTCTACTTTTTCCTTACTTTTATACCTCATTTTCCCCGTCGTTCTGTTCTTAAGTTAAGAGGGATACACTATCACAACTTGTCCATCACTATTTTGCGTTAATTTAATTCTTAGTATTAATTTGTCTCCCATGGAGGAGTATCTGAAGGTTTCCAGTGGCTGGTCTATTTAGCTTAAATGGGTATAAAAATATGGATGCCTTTATTCTTATTTCCTTATCTCCTCTCCTCTACCACTCTTCCCCCATTCCCATCTCCTCTCTTCTCTCTCTCCTCTTTAAATATATTGTAATAAATATACGTAGAGGAACTTATTATCTCACACACATTTCAATATGGGCAACTAGTGACTCAGACACATGTATATACAGTCTTCTACCCATGTCCTAATGTGTTATATCATAATCATATTATTAATTATTACTTTCTCTCACCCGTTCTCCCATTCCTCAGGGAGAGTAAAATAGAAGATCTATTATATCTTGTGCTTATATTATCAACAATATTCATTTGAATCTCTTATATATTTATATTTCCTCTTCCAGGCATTAACTATAGAAATTGACTAATGAGAATAATATACTGAGTAAGAGATTAAATGGGGAGAAAAACTAAATAAAAAATAATAGTTATATAAATAAATAGAAAAAAAAAGAAATAACAATAATAAAAAAACTGAAGAAGATCCATTATTAATAGAGTATATTAATCCTCATTTGATTCCCATTTTTATAACTCCCATTGTTCTATTCTTGGATTAAGGTAATTGTCCTTTCTCAAAATTCCAATCTCAATTTTACAATGGTTCAGAACCTGATGCTTTATCATCTCCTAAGGGGGAATATCAGAGATTTTCCAATATCTCGCTAATGTCGCTTTAGTCTCTGTAAGAATATGTATCACTAATTCTTTTTTACTTATTTGCATTATAGGCCATCCAAGATGTAGCACCATTGACCTGCAAGTAAAATCTAGGTCTACCACTATCTCCTCTTTACAAAATTTCGTTACTTTATTCCATAATTGGCTTATTTGCGGGCAGGACCACCAAATATGGACATAATCTGCCTTAGAAGAGCCACATCTCCAACATGTGTGTTGTATAGAAACATAGAAACATAGAATGTGACGGCAGATAAGAACCATTCGGCCCATCTGCTCTGCCCAATTTTCTAAATACTTTCATTAGTCCATAGCCTTATTTTATAGTTAGGATAGCCTTATGCCTATCCCACGCATGCTTAAACTCCTTTACTGTGTTAACCTCTACCACTTCAGCTGGAAGGCTATTCCATGCATCCACTACCCTCTCAGTAAAGTAATACTTCCTGATATTATTTTTAAACCTTTGTCCCTCTAATTTAAGACTATGTCCTCTTGTTGTGGTAGTTTTTCTTCTTTTAAATATAGTCTCCTCCTTTACTGTGTTGATTCCCTTTATATATTTAAATGTTTCTATCATATCCCCCCTGTCTCGTCTTTCCTCCAAGCTATACATGTTAAGATCCTTTAACCTTTCCTGGTAAGTTTTATCCCACAATCCATGAACCAGTTTAGTAGCCCTTCTCTGAACCCTCTCTAAGGTATCAATATCCTTCTGAAGATACGGTCTCCAGTACTGTGTACAATACTCCAAGTGAGGTCTCACCAGTGTTCTGTACAATGGCATGAGCACTTCCCTCTTTCTACTGCTAATACCTCTCCCTATACAACCAAGCATTCTGCTAGCATTTCCTGCTGCTCTATTATATTGTCTGCCTACCTTTAAGTCATCAGAAATAATCACCCCTAAATCCCTTTCCTCAGATGTTGAGGTTAGGACTCTATCAAATATTCTGTACTCTGCCCTTGGGTTTTTACGTCCAAGATGCATTATCTTGCACTTATCCACATTAAATGTCAGTTGCCACAATTCTGACCATTTTTCTAGTTTACCTAAGTCATTTGCCATTTGGCTTATCCCTCCTGGAACATCAACCCTGTTACATATCTTAGTATCATCAGCAAAAACACATACCTTCGAATATATTCCATTGACTACAACCAATCAGCCACTGCCTTACCCATTCAACAATATTGGAATCCAAACTTAAAGATTGCAGTTTATTGATAAGCTTTCTATGTGCAACAGTGTCAAAAGCCTTACTGAAATCTAGGTAAGCAATGTCTACTGCACCACCCTGATCTATAATTTTAGTTACCCAATCAAAAAAATCATAAGATTAGTTTGGCATGATCTCCCTGAAGTAAACCCATGTTGTCTCTGATCTTGAAATCCATGTGTTTTTAGATGTTCATCAATCCTATCCTTTAACATGGTTTCCATCACTTTCCCCACTACTGACGTAAGGCTTACTGCCTATAGTTGCCCGACTCCTCCCTATTACCTTTCTTGTAAATGGGCACGACATTCGCTAACTTCCAATCTTCTGGGACTACTCCTGTTAACACTGATTGGTTAAATAAATCTGGTAATGGTTTTGCTAGTACACCACTAAGCTTTTTTAATAGCTTTGGGTGTATTCCATCAGGTCCCATTGACGTATTTGTCTTTACTTTTGACAGTTGAAATAGAACCTCTTCCTCTGTAAACTCACGTGTAATAAATGACTCATTTATCCTTTTTCTCAACTGAGGTCCCTTTCCTTCATTTTCATCTGTAAATACAGAACAAAAATATTCATTGAGGCAGTCAGCCTGACCTTTATCCTCTTCTACATATCTTCCTTCTTTTGTTTTTAATCTAACTAATCCTTGTTTTACTTTTCTTTTCTCATTTATGTATCTAAAAAATGTTTTATCCCCCTTTTTTACTGACTGTGCTATTTTCTCTTCTGTGTGTGATTTGGAAGCTCTTATAACTTGCTTAGCCTCTTTCTGCCTAATCTTATAGATCATTTTGTCTTCCTCACTCTGGGTTTTTTTATAATTCCTAAATGCTAACTTTTTGTTTTTAACTATTTTGGCCACATCTGCGGAGTACCACAGTGGTTTCTTGAATTTTTTGCTTTTACTGACAAGCCTAATGCAATTTTCTGTTGCCTTCAATAGTGCAACTTTTAAATAATCCCATTTCTCTTGGACTCCATTTAAATTGCTCCAGTCTGATAATGACTTCTCTCCCCGTATTCTAATTCTAAGTCTAAAACTTTTGTTTTTGTGTGGTGTGACTCAGTCACTGTTCTTATATTAAACCACACTGACTGATGATCACTGGAACCTAAACTTTCACCTACAGTCATATCTGATACCAAATCTCAATTTGTTAACACTAAATCTAGTATGGCCTCTTTACGAGTTGGCTCCTCAACAACTTGTTTTAGAGACAATCTCAGTAGGGAGTTTAGAATATTTGTGCTCCTGGCACAAGTAGCTATTTTTGTTTTCCAATTCACATCAGGAAGATTAAAGTCACCCATGATGATAACTTCCCCCTTCATTGTCATTTTAGCTATTTCCTCAACTAGTAGATTATCTAACTCTTCAATTTGTCCTGGGGGCCTATAAATAACACCTACACGAGTTACTGTGTGATTACCAATGTGGATGGATACATTTTTACTAATTTAGTATGGACATAGTGCCATCTGTTAATAATCTTCTAATGACTTTCAATTAAATTTAGACAATGTATTGCCTTAGTTACAGCATTATTTGCACTGACCCACTCCTTTCTTGTAATGGTAATATGTAGATTTTTTTCCCCATCACATTAAGGCTGGGAATGCCGGGATTATTTTATATAGATTATATAGTTTAGCACATTTTGATACCAGACTTTTATTGTTTTTAGAATTGATTATATTCATAAGGAGTTGTAATCACTCAGATGGTTCCAAAATCTTATGTTTATTTTAAAAATGCTTTATCCTCAAATATAAGAAATTCTCTCTATAAGGAAGAAAAAAAATATTGCCTAATTTCCTCAAAAGTCATAATCTGGTTCTATTGCATTATCTGGTCTATTCCTTTAATACCATTAGCCATCCAAGTTTTTATGTTTAGAACTTCTATATTAGCTGTCAAGATACCCATTGGTAGGTCATTAATAATTTTATCTGATATCTTAAGTCTCTTTTTCCAATTTTTCCACTGCAGTAATAATTTATTCATAATTAAACCTATATTTACTTTATTCCTCTTTTGTATTCTCCAAAATAGAGCTAGTAAGTCTGGCACTTCCAGTCTTGCAGCTTCTATTTTTGCCAAAGCTTCCTTTGCAAAGCTCTCTTTTTTGAGTTCAAGTTTAATATTTTTTTAATTCACCCTAGGTTGTTTTTTTCAGCCATATAAATTTATCGAAGGTTGTCTGGATCATCGTAAGCCATGGTTTCAGGGGTTTTGAGAGGTAAAATACGGAATATATAACTCCATTTAGGCATGAAATAGGATTTTACAACTTTTATCCTGCCCATCCATGATATCTCTGCAGTTCTTAAATCTTTAAGTTGTGTATTTTTTTGTTTCATCAGAGGTAGGATGTTAGGCTCCCTGATCTTATTTGGATTTCTTGAAATTTTTATGTCTAGGTATTGCATATATTTTTTTTGCCCAAGCAAAATTATATTTAGTCCTAATCTTCGCTTTCTCTTCCTTACTTAGATTTTTTGCTAGTATGATTGTCTTATCTACATTCAACTTAAGTATTTGAATACTGTCCAAATTCAGTTATAACCTTCAATAATTCTTCCTTTTTGTTTCGGGATCTGAAATGGTAATTAGAACATCATCTGCATAAAGTGATATTTTATATTCTTGTTGACCTATTCTGACTCCTTTAATCTTTATGTTCTCCCTAATTTCTCAGACCAGGGGTTCAATATATAGGAAGTAAAGCAACTGCGAGAGGGGAAATCCCTGTCTCGTGCTGTTGCCTATTTTGAACCAGTCGGATATTATACCTCTACCTACGGTTCTGGCCATTGGGTGAGCATATAAGGCCATAACGGCATCCATTACTCATCCTTCAGACCCAAAAGCTTTCATAGATGCTTTCAGGAAATCCCATCTGACCCTGTCGAAGGCCTTCTCTGCGTCCAACGACAGGGCCAGAAATGGGACCCCCGAATCATGTACGCTAGCTAAATGATTATCTATTGTTCTCACACTATTACTAGAGTATCTACCTTTAATAAACCCAACCTGGTCTTCGTTGATCAGGTTCGGTAGAACGTTTTGCATCCTATTTGCTAAGATACTTGCGTATATCTTTATATCAGAGTTTAGCAATGAGATGGGCCGGTAATTCCTTACATGATCTGTTGATTTATCTGGCTTATGTATATGGATAATATTTGCGTATAACATCTCTTCAGGGATGACCTTTTCCTCTACGATATTATTAAACAGATTTTTAGGATGAACCAACAAATAATCCTTGAACTGTTTATAGAATAAATTGGGGTAGCCATCTGGGCCTGGGGTTTTATTTTTTTTCTAACATATCTATTGCCTTCTTAATCTCTATTTCGGAGAAGGGTTTATTGATAACATTTACTTGTTCTATCGATAGTTGTTTCATCTTTTTATTTTTAAAGTATGTTTCTGGATTGTCTAATTGATTAGGCAAATTACATAGCTCTTGGTAAAGAGAATTGTGTTTTAACTCCCCCCAAAAAATGAAATACAATCAAACTCCAATTTCTGATTTCTTTAAATGACACAGATACAAGGCATGCAAATATCAATATAACAAAATAGTATAACACACACACATTCACAATTACATGCATGGTCACTGTCCTGTGCATTAGGTGTGTTTGGTGAACCTATCACCCCCTAATGCTGCTGTGGAAGTGAGTAGGGCAGACAGACAATCTCCTTGACCAGCCCCGTGCCTATCCATTTCTTCTAGGGAGCTTTTGGTCTCCACCTTAAGTAGGTGCAGAACACTTTAAGTGCTCCCTCGTTGTCCTGGGCTGTAAGGAGCATTTGAAATTATCTGTAGGTGCAGACAACAAGCTCCTCCCACCAGACCACCAGGGATCATGAGCAATGTCTCACTGGATCACCAAAGAGCCTGATCTATGGCTATCCAGACCATCAGGGAGCAAAATCATTGTCCCCACTAGAACACCAGGGAGCCGCATCATGTTATCAGAAAATACTGGCAGACAATTTGCATTCTTCTGCACGAAGGCTGCGCACGGTATGGCATTTTGCCAAGACGAATGGGCAGCTATACCACCTGCAAGAATTAGGGGCCTCATAGACAACCATTACAAAAGACTGCATGCAAGGGGTAGCGGTAGTCTTAATAGATAAGTCATTTTATGTGTGGGTTTTTTTTATTTATTAATTGTCCGATAATGTAACATTGTAAATTAAATAAAAACACAGAAGCAGAGATTTAGAAAACATTTATAAATTTTTTAGATGAAGGATATAAAAATGGAAGAATGAAGAATGGAACAATGGAAAATGAATACAAATTTTTAAATAAGAAAAATGCAAAAATACCTGTGATTAATGTTGTGTTGTATATGTATTTATTGAATGGAATTGGGTGATTGATTCCCCTGGAGGGATTCAGCGGCACTGCATATTGCACATTCTTTTTTCTATTTACTTTTATAAATGTTTACTGTGTAATTTTAAAACTTTTTCTTTATTTATTTTGTTTTGTATGTTGTTTTAAAGGATGTGCTTGCTGGTTAAAAAAAGACAATTGTCAAGTGGTGATGTTTTTTTTTAATGAGAGTTGTTGAGGTTAGATCTTAGAAAGAAATTGAGGTTCTAAAATTGTTCAAATGGACTACATAAGAGAAATTATTTCGAGGAACAGATTTTGGAAAAATGTTGCCACAGTTCATTGCTGTAAAAATAATGATCCATTATGGTATTTGTCTTGTGTGAAAATTGCTCTATATAGACTTATTTTCAAGATCAAATTTTGTTCCCTCTACTTTGTCAACCAAATTACTGTTAGTACTCGTGTGTTTGTTCGTAGTCTGTTTCAGCTGAGCAGTTTTTTGGCCTGTTTCCACTATATTTATACAAATATCTTGTTTCAATGAATTAAATTCCTCCCGAGTCAATGTTTACAGAACTGGTATATCTCACATTTTTTATTTAGTAACGGGGATGTCTGAATGTTATGGTTTAAGTCTTGGTGTATGTCATGGTGTAAAGTCATGGTGTATAGATGCATATTAGAGAACTCAGGAAGACTGAATTGAGATCCTGGATGGACCTGAAATCAAAGAAGAGAAGGGGAAGTTAGTTTGACTCTTTGCCCTTTATGCGATACGTATCTGTCCTTGCACGTACTTTGGTAGTAAATTGGCATAAATGTTGTGGGTGGTTGGGAAAGCTTAATAGTTTAACATGGGTAGCTTATGATTCAGAGTTTCCTTAATAACAATTAACAGAACATCATTAGATCCTATGTTTCATATGGCTTTTTATCTTTTCTGGCCTGTCTGTATGACAACCTGACTTGCCCCGGTCGTATATACGTCTCCAGAATGGCAGGTCTCTTTCTCAACCTTAAATAGTTTGTTTTACTGCTTATAACGTGCAGGTTCTTGTTGATCTGACCTATCTACTGATTGTTTTGTATCATGCTTCAAGAGAGATTGCAGATTACTAACCTAGTAGGCTGCAGAACATCAGTTGGCATAGGGAGCCTCAATTTGTCATAAATTGACACCTTGGGCTGTTCTCTGCATTCATAACTCTCTGGACCTTAGAGCGGGTGTATCTGGCTTAACATATAGCTCAATCCCCCACCACCATTTTTTTTTTTTTTTTTCTTATTTCAGTTTGGCTGATTTTACATATTTTTAATGAATTAGTTATCCATTGCAACAAAAAATAGATGAGTACCATTAGAATCCTTCTCGATATTTCTCAACAGCAATCAATACACCATATTCCTATTTTGTCTCATGTTCAATATCATGCAGAAATCCTTATGCTTTGTTATTCTATTTTTTTAGATTTTTTTTTTTTTTTTACAAAATGGACTTGGTAGCAAAGGTGTTAACTCATATGATAAGGGTGGTGGGTTCAATCTTGTTTTCATTTTGCAGCATACCCTTTAGGTTATGATTTGAAGAATGACCTTTGTAGTGTTGATGGATTGATGGACAACCCGTAGAACCTTTTGCCAGTTCTTCTCGGTGGCTGCTCTCCGCACGTTGCTTAATGAGTTCATATCCAGACATCGCTCATTATTTGAAGACAGCTTCTGGATCTTCCATTTCTGAGTTTGTCAATTACAGATGATGTTTCTCTGCATTTGATCATCCTTTGGCAGTTACTTCTTCACAAAACTACTGATTTGAAATATTTCAAAAAGTTAAAGCTCAGAGTCAACAATGGTAATAAAGTCATTCTGAAAAATAACATTTTTAAAGACTGGGCAAAGTGACTTAAATTTGAATACAGCATCCTTATAAAAAGATATACTGAATACATATATTTATTTTAAGTGAATTAATATATCTGAATACATTATACAAATATATTACTTCTCATTGTTGACTCCGAGTTTTATTTTTCTTGTACATCCATAAAAGATTTGGAGCTCCTTCACTACATAGCAGTTATAAAACCTCTCAATGGACCATCAAGTTTTCTGGTGATTGCAAAAGGTTTGCAAGGATATCCCATGTCACATTCACCCTGCATGCGTCCCCAGTTTATTCACATTGTAGTGAATGGAAAATTAATTTCAAAATTCAGGATAATATAGCCATGCTATGGCTACAATGGAATTTCAAATTTTTCCAAAGCAATATTTATTTGCCTAAATTTATCAATATGGATTTGGAGAAAGCCAAAACCAATATTGGCCACTAGACTTGTGCACAGTGGAAACATTTACATTTGGCCAAATTAATTTTTCTGAAAATGAAATTTAGTTTGCGACCTCTGACACTGATTTCTTCCAAATATAGTTCATGGAAAATATTCCACAGATGAATGGACAATGCAGATAAACAAAAAAGGGCGCAAAAATTGGCCAATAAGTGTACTGCAAAATATATACATAATATAAATGTTATATTGCAGTACATTGATAAGAGCATTTTTCCGCTATTTGATTCACAGGTCAAGTGAGAAAAAGTAAGCAATTGTTGCTTTTATAATATATAAATATAGATTTTTTTCCCTGCTCTCCTGTTTTTCCCCCCTGTAGCTCACTTCTCACTTGATTTATGGATAAAATCAACATTTAATTGCTGTCCCCTAGCCATCAATCCTTTTTTCCCCATTAGTCATTCTTTTTCTTTTTTTTTTTTTTGTTGCCTTGGGCAGAATTTCCGAATTTAAAAGTAAGCGAACAAGCTCGGCCATTACGCTGGTTATTTGCTTGTTTATATATCCCTAGGGCACTTCAGAGATATGGAAACTGGTCAAACCGCAGTGGGAAAATAGTTTAAAAAAGTATTTAAACCAGGCCAGCACTTGCATTAAAATGTTAAGAATATAAAAATAATGAAAATAATAATACTAAATTAATAAAATAAAAAGCTGATGTTGCTTTAAGAGAGATAATTTTACTAAACTTTTAAGACTAGTGACTGTCGCTAGAAAGGCCTCATCACAAGGAGGGGGAGGGACCTTCTAAATACTGGAGGGGGGGCACATACTGGAGGGGGGGTAGGGGAGATCACTATTAACTGCGCTGCCCCCACTGGTGGCCAGCAGGTCATCCTTATGTCTCCTCTGCCCCCACCCATGGTCAGCAGATTATTACAAAATTGGAGGAAACCTTATTTTCCATTGGCCCCCAACCCTTGGCAGTGGGTGGGGGCCCTAATTATAATATTCAGGGGGAGGACCTTGTGTCTCCCACGGCTTCTAGCCATTAGCAGCGCTACTAATAATAGAATTCAAGGGGTGTGGGACCTAGTGTCCTCCCCAAACCTTACTCATGGGCAATACGTGGGGGCTCTAATTAATTAAAAGTTAGGGGGTAGTGTCATGTCCACTCTCCCTTCGCCCTGTACAGCTAAGGGTCCTCAATCCACCACCATTAAAATGAAATGATCCTTCCTATTCCCTCACCCCTAATAATAAACTGCAGTGAATAACCCCTTATGTTTTATGTGATCCAAACCGTCCACTGCAAAGAAAGTTAGTTTTGTCATTTTATCTGCATTTTTGTTTTTGTTAGAGTAGTTTAGTGAGAATATTAGTTTTAGGTAGTTATTAGAGAGTTTCCCCAGAAGATAAAAGAGGTAACAGGCTATAATAATAATAGTAACAAGCCACACATTGCTATGAGGTTTTTCTTTTCTACGGAGGTAACTTTTTCCGTTCGTGAGTTATGGTAGTTTTACACTTTCAATAGAATAGCTGGAGAGTTGATAATCATATAGGCTGCTTTATCACACTTCCTGTGTGCAAGTTTGGCCACCTCTGTATGGTTCAATAATACTATTAAGCATAATATAACAAAGCCAATATCCAGATAAAAGCACTGGCACTTTAAAAGTGCGGCAAGCACGCAGATACTGACACAAGTGATTTACTGGTCCCTTGAAATAGCAATTACATCGCTTGATGCCTGGAACAAAACAAAATGGATTTCATAGCAAAAATTATTTTATTTTTTTCACTTAAGAAACTGAATCACATGTTTTGAGAACACCCATGAATTGTGTTAAACTTATTTTTTAGATGGATTTCTTACTAATAGAGGATCTTAAGAGCAGAAAAGAGAAATTAAAAATAAATGTGCCTTTTGACTTATTGGTAACCCTGAGGGCTAGGAGTCCCTATCATTCATGAGTCTCAGCCCGTCTTGCTTCCATTCATTTTCTACAGAGACGCATTGATTGTGTATTGCATACCCTATAGGCTAAGCAATTCTTTTTGATTAGAAGAATAGATCCGAAGGCCTTCGAGGGTCTACCTACTGAGATTCATTGAGCAGGATGTAAAACTAATTACTAGCCTATTCTAGCAAGCTCTTCACCCGTATGGGAATATTTGAGCTTAGTCTCACAATGAGTATATTAGATGGTTGTTTTTTTTCTTTTCTTTTTCTTAATTCTTATCTTGAGTATAGAGTGAGTTATTTCTAAACATAATAAAAAAACAATAATTCAGCTCCCTTGTATTAATAATACGGCTATTTGAGTCAAGATTTTACATGCTCAGTATTTGCCACATTCACTACAGTGCATGTTAAGTACACAGGCGCTTGAATATCTTCAAATCTATTCCTGAGAATTCACGTTTTGTTAAATTGTTCAGTAAGAGAATTTGTTTGGCATGACACCCAGGGGACCGGCAATTTGGGCACTAATATAATCTAGGGTGTAGGATATTCAGTGGTGTATCCTGGTTTTGTGCTGCCCTAGGCCACCCCCACCCAACCCTTCTCCCCGCCCCACCTTCTAAATACACACACACACAGTCAGACACATACACAAACACACACACACACAGTCAGACACATACACAGACACAGTCAGACACAAACACACACACACACAGTCAGACACACACACACACACATACACAGTCAGATACAAACACACACACACACAGTCAGACACACACAGTCAGACACAAACACACACACAAACACACACAGACACACACAGTCACATACACACACACAGTCAGACACAAACACACACACACACAGTCAGACACATACACAGACACAAACACAGTCAGACACAAACACACACACACACAGTCAGACACATACACAGACACAAACACAGACACAAACACACACACACACTCACAAACACACACAGTCAGACACAAACACACACACATTAACTTGGCTGCAGGGCTGCAGGGCGGGCGGCGCTGGCAGGCGGGCGGGCGGGCGGCCGGCCGGCGAGGGAGCACTTCCCATGAGCTGACTGCTCAGCTCCCTCGCGCGTCGGCTGCAGAGTGAGGCTGGGAACCGGAAGATGATGTCATCTTCCGGCTCCCAGCCTCACTTTGCGGTGCGCGAGGGAGCTGAGCAGTCAGCTCATGGGAAGTGCTCCCTCGCCGGCCGCCCGGGATGTCAGTTAGCTGCAAGGCTAACAAGGCATCTGCCTTGGGCATTTGGGGGGCGGCGTTTTTTGCCGCCCCCTGAAAAATGCCGCCCAAGGCAAATGCCTTGTTTGCCTCGCGGTTAATACGTCCCTGAGGATATTAGTATTGCTATGTATTTATATACATTTAATATAACGCATTCTCCAGCACTTTACAATTATAGAAATGGGATATTTAGAGGTGAAGGTGACCCTGTACAGATGTGCTTACACTGTATGAAGATTTGAGATAGACAGATATTTCTCATTAGGTGTCTTGCCCAATAACACTTACTGATGAAGTGGTCTAACCAGGATTCAAACTGGGGTTTACCAGTTTTAAAACATTGACTTTACCACTGTTCTAACCAGCCAAGAGTGGGTACATACATGCCAACAATATTTCCTAATTAACCCATGCACCCACAAACACGGGATGTAGTAATAGGAAGTATTTCTGATTGATAGGGTCATGGGGACTCCACTCTTCAATATTACCCAACTTCCTGATACACTTGGGGTGTAACTGTAGAAGACTTGTTGCGGAAGGTGTATTGAGGCCAGATGGCTTGGGGAACCAGTAGTATTGTCTGACTTGAGAAAAGGGGAGAAGGGCATTCCATGGTCATATAATCATTAGACTAGGTGGCCTGGGGACCCTATCAAAGTATTTATATATTACCCCCTACCTAATGGGCCCATGGCATTGAGGGAAATAATACGCATTATTTGCTGAGCCCCACTGTTTAATAGATGTTTCTGGGGATTTTCAATTACCTATTTCGTGGGGAAGGACAATCACAATGTATTTCCTTTTTTATGGGTCTCCTTATGTTATTTGAGTCTTACAGATACCCAATATCTATTTTGAAATGTTTTACGTATTTCTGTGCTGCGGTTTGACGCTTTCACTTGCAGCAATGGAAAGGATAGATTGTAGTTAGCTATTTGACGTTGCACATGCACATGGAGGGTTTAGGTCATGGCTAAACTCACTAACGGATGTTTATTTACTCCTTTTAGAGAGTTTAGAAGCTTTTAATCACATTTACATGTTCTAGTTAATGTTGAAGTATGGAGAATATACTATTAATTCCATGGTCAGCTGTTTTATTCTGACGATATGTGGAGTTAAATCCCTGGGGCTAAAGACTAGAAAGGTTGCACTCTGAATTTACTTAGCCAGATATTTCCTGTGTATGTAGCAACTATTCTTAACTAAATGAACTACATTCTAGGAGTGCATTTACATTATATAGTATATAATAATGCACCTCAATGCTCACACTCTGCAGACATCTATCTTGATTGTAGTCATGAATTATTGATAGAGGATGCTAGATTGTACCTGCTGACATGTTCTGGCATGAAAAAAAATATAATTATTCCACATCTGAGTATAAATGTTTCAGTAAGTTACATTAAAGACCATTTTATATTCTCATTACATTAACCATCTGTGCACCTGAAGTTGAAAATGAAAAGATGATAAATTAACTATTATTTTTTATGAATTAGTTAAAAGACAATTAAAAATGCATACTTATGTTTTGGGCATGGGCAAAATGTTTCAATTTAGAAGGACCTTCACCTTGGCTAACAGGAATGCAGATATTAGGATTAAATAATCAATTAAATTTGAAGTTATTTATTTATTTATGTATTGCAATTTAACTATATTAAGAAAAAATCTGCAGTCCCATTCTCAGTTCCCCAATATGGTGCTGAATTAATATTTTTGGATAGGCTTTTATCAAATGATTTTATATTTTTGGATATGCCTTTCAAATGAGTTTTTCAAAATATTAAGATATAAATATATATATAACACATAAAAATACATCAGTATATAAAAAATATCAAAATATTTAAATATTTTTCAAAATGTTGACTAATTTTAAAAGCTTAAAGGGACACTATAGACATCTCATTGAAGTGGTCTGTGTGCAGTGCCTCTGTCCCCTTAATTGTAATTATTGCAGTTATTGAGAAACTGCAGGGTTAACTCCACCTCTAATGGCTGTCTACCAGCATCTGTGTCCTTAGCAAACTTTTGGTCCGCTAAATGACGCTGGACGTCCTTACGCTTTGCATGAGGATGTCCAATGTCAGCTAAAACCCCATAGGAAAGCATTGATTCAATGCCACGCGTGCGCAATAGGTTGCCCCGCCGGCTGACGTCGGCAGAGGAGGAGAAGAAGAGAAGCCTAACCCTGTGTCGAGGGACATTGGTGCTGGAATCAATCACGTTAGTGACAAAAGGTATTTTTTATTTTTGTATCCCCAGCACTATAGTTTCCCTTTAACCAATAATATTACATTGAAGACTATATCTAGTATTGAATGACCAATGAATTATCTGAGCTCACCGACCAGTGCACGAGTCCAGCTTGCCCCGTAACCACAGCACTCAGACTACAAATAAAACGAGATCAGTATTTTTTTAGCACAGCTTCACTACATACAACATATAAAACAGATACTTTCATTTTAAACAGGAAGAACTGTAACAAATAACACTTCTAAAATAAACTGTAATGACAGGCAAACATGAAGAATACTGCCATCCAGCAGCCCGTAAAGCATAGAAAATACCATAAACCCCCATTGTTCTCACATTTATATCCATTTCTGAAAATGAATGTAACCTCCAGGCAGTTTAGACAGATTATAATTCACTTCTTCATCGATTTCCAGCAAGAGCGTAAATATAATCTCCTGAGTTATTGGCAATAAGAGGACTATTTTATACTCAACATAAATGATATACTAAATTGGGAAAAATATGCTACGCTGTAAACAATTTAATGGAAACTCACAATTGTTTTTCACGCTAATATTATTACAAAGACAATCCATTTTAGATCATGGCATGACTCCTCTATAAACCTTCCACACAGAATTTTATAAAATCATTAATGAATGGAGCAGAAGACGCTTTAACCCTTCAACTGCAGGTTTGAGCACCCTAAAAAGTTAGACAAAAAATGTTCATGATTTCTTTTTACGTGATTGATAGATATTAGAATCTACTGCATGTGTGTACATATTTTTCTGGCTGCTGGTAAAATGTTTCGATGACATATTAGTAAATGTTATAGGCAAGGTAAGCAACGACAAAACGTTCAAAAGTATCAGATGCAGCAAATGGAAATATGTACCAAAATTAACTACTTTAATTAAAAAATACTAAAAACAATAGAAGACAAATACAATGTATGGTTTTGTTCTTTTTTCCTCCTTATTTTTATTAGTCTCTATCAAATCTGTCTTTCTTTCTATCTATTTAAAGAGAGAGAAAAGAGTAAAACGTGGAACCGCAGGGTGTGATAGAGAGAGTGTAAAAAGAGGAAGAGAAATTAGGAAACGAGTACAATAAGAGAGACAGAGAGAGAAAAAAAATAGAGTGTAAAGAAGACAGACCAAATAAAAATAGACTTGGCATACATTTATAGGAGTCTACCCGGAGAGTGGTACACAAATAACACTGGTAAAATATAGCATGGTAAAAAAATGGCAATGTGAAATTATGGAATGATAAAATTATGGAATGATAAAATTATGGAATGATAAAAGTATGGAATGATAAAATTATGGAATATAAAAAACAACATGGTAAAAGTATAGCATGGTAAAAGTATGGCATGATCAACGTGTGGCATTGTAAAAAAAATGGCATGGTGAAATTATGGCATAGTAAAAGTATATTCTGTTTGGTAGATAAAGGAATGCATGTTGCTTTCATTCTGCTACAATTTTTGACAGCTTTCGGATCTTGATCATGATAAATCAGATGTGCAAAATAGGGAGCAGGACTCAAAGGATTCTCACTAAAGTGGATCTCCTCCTTCACTGGCCACACACATGGGCTGAGGCAGTCCCCAAGAAACCTTGCCCCTCTAGGGTCATCACTATCACATCACTATCACAGCATTATGACCTGTATTTTTGAATATCTGTAAAAAAAAGTCCTGGCAGAGCTCATGAGCGATAGAGGCCTACAGTTCGACCTCTCTACTAATAAAGCGCAGCTCTATTTTAGCACTTTTAAGATCACAGGACGCATTAGGCCACCATCACATCATGACTCAACATACATAAATGGACAAAATGCAGGTTATTAGCTCTAAAGCATGTTCACAATCAAATCAAACCACTCTAACAACAGCCAAACCACGTCCGTGATAGGTAGAGTCTTAAACATGATCTGCCCCACATTTCCCTACAATCAAAAAAAACCTAGGAGTGATATCTTCGACAGCAAACAATTGCAATGTTAGGAATAATGTGAATGATGCAGGTCATGACTAAATAATAAATTGTCTTTTAATTTGTGAGCCTTAATTATTTCCATCCTTGGAGGATAGCCGCTCTGCTTCCTGCTTACAGCACCGGTAAGAGAAGTGATTGGAGACGGGGGCTCATTTATGTTGAAGAAGCTGTGCGGTTACCATGGAGAGCAATATTTATTACACTTTTAGAACTTTGACCTGGTTTGATCTTTGTATAACCCACACTATATATAGTGCATCAAGCCTGAGAATGTATATATATATATACATATATATATACTGATAAGCCACAACATTAAAACCACTGAAAGGTGAAGAGAATACAATTGATTATATTGTTACAATGGCACCTGTCTTAGGCAGCAAGTAAATAGTCACTTCTTGAATTGCATGTGTTGGAAGCAGGAAAAATGGGCAATCAAACAGATCTGAGCAACTTTAACAATGGCCAAATGGGGGTAGCTAGATGACTTTCAGAACATCTCCAAAATGGCAAGTCTTGTGGTGTGTTCCCAGTATGCAGCGGTTAGAACTTTTCCAAAAGTGGTGCAAGGAAGGACAACTGGTGAAACAGCGTCAGAGTCATGGGTGCCCAAGTTTTATTGATGCACATGGGGAGTGAATGCTAACCCATTTGGTCTAATCATACAGAAGAGCTATTGTAGCTCAAATTCCTGAAAAACGTAATGATGGCCATGATATAAAGGTGTTAGAACACACAGCGAATTGCAGTTTGCTGCATATGGGTCTGCGTTGCTGCAGACCAGTCAGAGTGTCCATGTCGTTTCACCAAAATAGCTTCCTTAATCCAGAGCAAAGTGCAGATTTGCACCAGATTGAGAAATCTATTTTGATGAAACGCGTCTCTGGGACTTGAGTAGATATTTTATATCGTTATATTCTTATGTTAGTTTTATAATAAAGTATATACTATTTAATTTTTTTAGCTAACACCTATTAACCAACACAGTTCCTGCATCTCTAAAGAGGGGGTATGGTCCCTAATCATACCTGGCTGTTCTACTAAGTCAATTTATAGGTTCCAGGCCTGTAAGTATTCTAACCTTTATATACAGTAATTACTTGTGAGAAAGCACAGTGCTTAGTGCTCCATCTACAATGTCTTAGTATAGCACATTTGGGCCTTGACTTATGAAGTTTATTTTTTAATATTTACAATTTTTGATAAATTGATATTTTTTAGACATATGATATATTTTTTATATAAGGAAAATTAGGTGAGACAGTGGCGCTTTAAATATATGCAACAATTCCCTATGTCTTTGATCGCCTACTGGGGCACAAATTAAAAGGAATAATGCAAACGTGTAGAGTAACATAATACAAGACAAAGAGAGGGGAGTGCACTCAAACCAACGTATAAATTGCACAATAATACTTATTACGAGTTACTGTTAATCCAAACCGGGTTCATATGCATCTATATAGAAAACATAATAATAATAATAATAATAATAAAACATAACAACAGACAAAGTCATAGTGCAATATTGTATGATGGCAATTTTGATAAATGTACTCTTTCATAGTTTCACTCACATTAACCAGAGCCTCATGTGTCAGGCTCCAACTTTAGAAGCATGGAGATTTCACTAACTGGTTTTCCTCATGGAAGGTCTACAGCAATCAGAAATCAGGTATAGAATACTGGATCTTCAGTAAAATTGATTTATTCTATAAAATCCCAAAAATAGTAAATTGGTACAGGTTAAAAAGAGTGCTTCGACAATAAGTCTTTATCAAGTGCGTGAAATTAAAACATTAATTCCCGGTATTTAAATATCCGTAATGTAAATTGTTTTTCCTGACAGTTTTTTAATTCTATCTAGATTGGGTAAGTCTTTTCAATTACGTATATCATGTGCGTCTGTGTGCCTATCCTCCGCAATCGCATGTAGAAGGCGTGCTGGCTTATCTCTTCCGGTCTCCTTTGAAGTTTATGCGTTTCATTTGGTATTCATATGTTCCACTTGGCGCATGTGTGGAGCTTCCACTGCTCGAGAAATAATGTAATTACCGTTCCGAATTAAAATTCAAATATTTTGCTAGCATATCCTGAATTCATATATGCTAGCAAATAGTCCATTTGCATAAAATAGTCCGTATACATAGAAAAAGTAATTCATATATATTAAAAACATGATGACCTAATCATAGCTAAATCCAAAGGCCACTACTCCATACTAATTCCTCTTGACCTCTCTGCTGCCTTTGACACTGTTGATTATGTTCTCTTTCTCCAAACTAGCTCCGTCTCTGTGACACTGTCCTCTCGTGGTTCTCCTCCTATCTCTCCCAATGTACGTTCAGTGTCTCCTTTTGCAATGACACTTCCTCCTCTCACGCTGTCTCGGTTGGAGTCCTCCAAGGATCTGTTCTTAGTCCCCTTCTGTTCTCTCTTTATATTGCCTCTCTTGGCAAACTCTAACTCCTTCGGATTCCGCTACCATCTGTATGCCAACGACACCCAGATATATCTCTCCTCCTCTGATCTCTCCTCCACCGTCCTACAACGTTTCACTGCTTGCCTTTCTACTATTTCTGATTGAATGTCGTCCCACTTTCTGAAACTTAATCTCTCTAAAACTGAGCTTCTTATTTTTCCCCCTGATAATGTTGATCCTCCTCCTTCGATTTCCCTGCAAGTTGATGGTACTTACATCAGTCTGTCCTTCTAAGCTCATTGTCTTGGTGTTATCTTTGATCCTGGCCTCACCTTTGTGCCTCATATCCAGAATGTTGCTAAAATCTGTCAATTTCACTTTAAAAATATCACCCGCATCCGCCCCTTTCTCACGCAAGATGCTGCCAATCTCTCGCATGGATTACTGCAATTCTCTCCTAGTTGGTCTCCCTGGAAGCCGTACTGCCTTGCTACAATCAGTAATGAATGCTGCCGCCAGTCTGATCGTCCTCACCCTTCGCTCCTCCCATACTTCGCCCCTCTGTCCATCCTTACACTGGCTTCCTGTATCCTATAGGTGTCAATTCAAAATGCTAACCCTTACCTATAAAGCTCTAGCCTATCTTACCAGATTCATAGATATGCCCCTTCTCTGTCTCTCCACTCTGCCTGTGACCTTCTCCTTTCCGCTGCTCGCACCCTACTGCTAACTCGCGCTTGCAGGACTTCTTGCGGGCGGCTCCCTTCTTTTGGAACAGCCTGCCTACCCCTATCAGACTCTCCCCTACTCTTCAATTGTTTACAAAGTCCCTCAAAACACATCTGTTCAGAAATGCTAATGGACTCCCAGAGTAACTTATTTAAACTTGCCAAAGTATGTCTTTTGCTCTCCTAAAGAGCCATACTCCACTCTCACCTCCAGCTCTGCTACTTTTCCACCTTGTTTGGTGGCTGTCACCCTTGCTGCCCTGTTGTGTATTTGTACCCCACCTCCTCTAGACTGTAAGCTCGGTTGAGCAGGGTCCTCATCTACCTATTGTTCCTGTGTCACTGTGTATTTGTCTTTATTGTAAATCCCCTCCCCCTTCATAATATTGTAAAGTGCTGCGGAATAAGTTGGCACTGTATAAATACCAATAATAATAATAATTATACCAACTCCATTATTTATACTTAATTCATTTATATGCCTTGGGGGGAGGAAGCATAAAAGGTTAATAGATAAGGAGATAATCCCTATATTAAAAAAGGAAGAAAAAGAAAAAATAGAAAATAAAAATTTACATCCATGAATTTTAAAGTCCAAAATTATAAATGAATTAACAAAGAATCAAACAAAGAAATTTACATCCATGAATTTTAAAGTCCAAAATTATAAATGAATTAACAAAGAATTACATAAATCAAATTAAAACACTCATTTCGAAATCCATGTTGAGATTCTTTGGCGATAAAGTGTCCAAATCAAAAATCCATTTAATTTTATTGTTGCTGAAAATCATCGGTATCAACCTCTCCAATGTCCCATATATTTTTTTATATTTCATTATTTTGAAAAAAAAAACATTTTAATCATGATACTAGATCATTAAAAAATGTATCCATAAATATTGAAATGAGTCCCTGATTCCTAGTAGATTCACCTCTCATCCTTACTTGGTGATAGAACGAGTGTCATTATATGGAGAAACAATACTGTTGAAAACTGGGACATGCTAAAGCAGAATTATATCATTCTAATTTCAGCTTCACTGTCCTCCAATGGAAACATAGAAATATGGGAAGCAAGTCCTACTCCTTATGCATGAATCTCCTGGCTTGGAGTAGTGCCCACTTGGCATTACGAGGCTCTGTGTTTGCTGTCTCCAAAATATACACTATTTTACCATCCATTAATTCTACAGCAAATTTACACTTTTCTTTGTTAATATATTGATGAAGGGGAGGAAAAGAACACAATATTCATTTATTCAGGATTTGTCCTGGCATTCATTGAGGCATTTTATCAGTCAATTTCACGAGACATTAATTAATGAGATACTTTAATTAGATGATCTGTCTGACAGTGAATGAATTATTCTCTATGGGCAAAATTACATCATCTTAATTAGCCTTTCTCCAAATCATTTGCCTCTTTTCAAGCTGCTAGGACGGGCGCATTAATTTCAGGTAATTAATACTCGAATGAATTGATTATGTTCATGTTTCTTTAGGACTCCCATTTAAATCAATCAGCATGCACAACCCTTGTATTGAAAGTGGCACAAGATGCATGAAAAAAAAACAGCATTCCTATCGCAAATCAGCTAACCACAATGGGAAGAACTCACGATCATTTGTCATTACACTTGTGCACTGCAATAGAATCCAGTTTGTACAAAGTGATGTCTTCCTCTTTTTTTTCTTCAGTTGGTCACTTCTCATTTGATCAACATTTAGTGGCTGCCTGCTATCCATTAATCATCTTTTTTTCCCCATCAATCATCTTTTTTTTTTCCGCACAACAGGAAACATTAAAAAATTAAACCATTCATACATTGTGTATTTTGCTTGTTTCATAGTTTGCTCGTACACTTATTCAGAGTTACGGAATACGGATGACCGCCAATCGCTTAAGATTTGGCCCAGTCACTATTCGTTTTGAAACCTAATAACACAAGTTTATTTGTCATGTTCCATACAAAAAAAACAATCTTCTGACAAAATTATGAAAATCCCCCGATGTCTAAAGTTTCAAAATGTATGTTACTGATGAAAAAGCAAACAAACAATTAATTTGGTCAATTTTCTCCCGATCTCCCCTGTCGGCTCACGCAGAGCCGGAGCTATCTGAGTGCCGGCTCTGCTCTAAGCCCCCCATGGGCCAGTGGGGAGATCAAAGATCTACCTCACTGGCCCACAGCAGCATGGAGGGAGGCAGGAGAGGACACAGGGAGCTCTAGACAGCAGCTCCGCCAGGTTCCTCTCGCGATTTCTGAGCGTTGCCGCAGCAACGCTCAGATCTCGCAAGAGTTAACTCTAGCCCCGCAGGCTAGAGTTCACTCTGCACTGGACCACCAGGGATGGCACATGGCAGCAAGGATCCCCCCTACCTACATAAGGTCAGAAGGGAGGGGGAATATTTACTAATCTGCCCCCACCTCCACAATCCCTCCAAACATACAGCACACACACACACATACAGCACCCACAGCACCTACACACATACAGCTCACACACAGCACGCTCACACACACACAGTGCACTAACAGCACCCTCACAAACACACACAACACCATTTAAAAAAAACACAACACCCTCACACATAGCACACTAACAGCACCCTCACAAACACACACACACAAACAGCACCCTCACAAATACACGACACTCACACAAACAGCACCCTCACACACAAACAACACCGTCACAAACACACACACACCCTCACCCACACATCACACTAACAGCACCCTCACACACACATCACACTAACAGCACCATCACACTAACAGCACACACAGCACCCTCACACAGCACACACAGCAGTGTATGTATATGTGTGTGTATATATATCTATATATATATATATATACACACACACACATATACATGCGGCGTGTGTTTGTGCTTTAGGGTGCACACCCTAATGCAATAGGCTGCTCATGCCTATGTTCATTAACATATGTAAAGAAACTTGAGGTCTCTCAATATAAAATCCCAGATGCTGCAAAGTAGAAAGAAAAAAGTATATAGCCACAATGTATAATGATTTAAAATATATATATATTTAAAGATATATAAAATCCACAGAAAGACAAGTACCTCTAACCAGGGCCGGCTCGTCCATTGGACCCGATGGGTCAATGGCTCCAGGCGGCACCTTGATAGGTTGCCACGGGCTGTCATGCCCGCACAAAATGTGAACGTAATAGGGGTGTGTGGGAGGGGGAGGCTGACCTGGGGGTTATCCCACTAAAGTTCCTTGCGCTCTCTGATTACCTGCCGCGAGTGCAGGAACTTCAGTGATTTACTGTACTGAAAACATTGTGGCAGTGCTCTGTGAGTGGGCACCAGAGCCTCAATGTCGGATTATCTGGGTGCTGCAGTGACGGTAGGACACAGTGCCCCCTAATGAAGGAGTAGGCAAACAGGAGCAGGACAGGAGTCTTGGAGTCAGGTTAGTCCACACCACTGCAGATACAACAAAGGTAAGTGTCATTTGTGGCTGCAGTAGACTGCACCCCCAGCACACAAACAGGCCCACACACAGACACACACTGCACCCCTAGCACACAGACATACACACTATACATCACCAGCACACACACAGACACACACAGCACCCCTAGCATACACACTATACATCCCAAGCACATACACAGACACACACTGCACCCCCAGCACACACACAGACACAAACTGCACCCACAAAACACACACAGAAACACACACTGCACCCCCAGTACACAGACACACTGTATCCCCAGCACACACAATGCACACACAGATATAAACTGCACCCCTAGCACACAGACATACACACTATACATCACCAGCACACACACAGACACACACCGCACCCCTAGCATACACAATATACATCCCCAGCACACACAAACACATACTGCACCCCTGCACACACACAGACACACACTGCACCCACAACACACACACAGACACACACACTGCACCCAACACACACACACACAGACACACATTGCACCCCAGCACATACACAGACACACACTGCACCCCAGCACACACACAGACACACATTGCACACCCAGCACATACACAGGCACACACTGCACCCCTAGCACACATACATACACACACTTCGTCCTCCAGTACACACACACTGCATCCCTTGCACACAGACACACACTGCATCCCCAGCACACAGACACACACTGCATCCCCAGCACACACACACTGCATATCCAGAACACAGTCACAAACTGCATATTCATCAAACATACACATACTGCATATCCAGCACACAGACATATCTACATATCTAGCACACAGATTCACATTACATCCCCAGCACACAGACACACTGCATCCCCAGCACACAGACACACTGCATTACCAGCACACAGACATACTGCATTTTACACACACACAGACACTTCATCCCCAGCACACACACACACACACACACACACCTCATCCCCAGCACACACACAGACGCACAACACATCCCCAGCTCACACAGAGATACACTGCATCTCCAGCACATGTACAGACACACAGGGCCGCCACCAGAAATTTTGGGGCCCCTAATTCAGCTCAGGGTCTGGGCTCCCTGGGGCCCACCTCCAAATATCGCCTACTGGGTCCGTCTCCAAATACCGCCCACCGGAATACACACACAGACACAAACACACACACTGATACAAAAGGACACAGATACATACTAACAGACACACATACTGAAACAGACATACACGCATACATAGTGACAGACAGACACATACTAACATACATACAGACACACATGCATGAGGACATAAAGACACATACATACATACAGACACCAACATACATACATACACACACACATACATACACACATACATTCATACATAGACATACTGACAGACATACAGACACTGACATCCATACACACATACAGTCATAATGGCATACAGACATACACAGATATACATTCATAATGGCATACATACATTCAGACTGACATACATGCATATATACAGACATACTGACAGACATACATGCATACAGACATCCATACACAGATACACACAGACATACGTTCATAATGATATGCAGACATACATTCATACTGACATACAGACATACATATATAATGACATACAGACATACATATATGCATACATAGACATACATACAGACAGACATACATGAATACAGACATACATATATACATACATTCATAGACATACATGCATGCATACAGACATACACATACATACATACATACACAGACATACATACAGACAGACATATATACATAGACATACATGCATGCATACAGTCAGACAGACAGACAGATATACATAGACATACACACAGACCTACATACATACAGACATACACAGACATGTATGCATACAGACAGACATACATAGACATACATACATACATACATACATAGACATACATGCATACATACATGCATGCATACACATACATACATACAGACAGACATACATACATACACAGACAGACATACATACATAGACATACATGCATGCATACAGACAGACAGACCGACATACATAGACATACATACATGCATACAGACATACATACAGACATACATACATACAGACATACATACACAGACATACATACAGACACACATACAGACATACATGCATGCATACAGACATACATACATACAGACATACACATACATACATACAGACAGACATGCATGCATACATACAGACATACATACATACATACAGACATACACATACATACAGACATAGACATACAGGCATACATACAGACATGCATGCATGCATACATACACATACAAACATAAATACATAGACATACATGCATACAGACATACATAGACAGAAATGCTTACAGACAGACAGACACATGCATACAGACAGACATGCATACATACAGACATACATACATAAATACAGACATACATACATACACACACATACATACAGACAGACATACATACACAGACATACATACAGACATACATACATACATAGACATACAGACAGACATACATACATAGACATATATACAGACATACATACATACATACACAGACAGACATACAGACAGACTCCCTCTTCACTGCCTGGCTCTCGCTCTTCACTGGCGCGCGCGCTCCTCCCGCGCGGAGTGAACTGGGAGGAAGTGACCACTTTCTCCCAGCTGCACTTGCGGCTGCTTTTTTTTTTTTTATAAAGGGGCCCGGTCGCGCTACACCACGGCCACAGCGCTGACCGGGCCCCTGAAGATATAGGGCCCATCGGGTGGCCCGAAGTGTGTGGGCCACCCGATGGGCTCCACACTATATCCCCTACACAAGATACTGTACTCACTACACATACTGTATAACATAGTGGATGTGGACGTGTTTTGGTGAGCGTGGTTTTATTAGGCACGGTTTGGGGGGAGGGCAGCATTTCATGTTTGGACCCAGGCAGCACAATGTCATGGGCCTGCCCTGCCTCTAACAGTGCTTTAGTTTACACCAACAAGTGGCAATGTTTTGGCTCAGAAGAACCTACCCTAAATCATGGAAAAAAAGAAATGGTAAGTGTAAGTAAGTGTTCATGGAAAGTTTAGAAAGATGATCACAGTGCACCACAATGCTACAGTGATCTATTAAAGGGCATATTTAGGTACAAGCATTTCAGGCTGGAGACTATTAAAAGATCATGCCCAGGGCAAAAGACAGCATTTATTATATTAATAGGACACGAAGCACCAGGACAACTTTAGTTTAAAGGGCACCAGGGTATGTTGCCCTGTTTCCCTCTCAGTCATTCTTTTTATTCACCTACGGAGGGGTCACGGCACAAGTTCTGAAAGCAGGACATATCCATCCTCACTATTTCATAATCAATTAGGGCAACCACCGGCAGCCGATGGGTGGGGGCCAGGAGAGGTCCCCACTGTGTATTATAAATATTAGGGCCCCCACCTATTACTAATGGGTGGGTGCCCAGGGGATACACTAGGACCTCTCCCATTAATATTTAAATTAGCCCCCTTCTGATGTCCACGGGTGGAGGCATCGTGAGACTACATCCCCCACCATTATTATTTTACAGGTCCCATCTCATGGTCCTCTTTTAGTGAGTCACTAGGTTTTAAGGTTTAGTCTGCATTTCCCACCTGCCAAGTGACAGGTGGGGGCATATGGAAGTTTACAACATCTGTTATTGAAATATGGGTGTCTCATTGACCTCCCTAGTATATTTAATTATTAAAATTTTTCATTTATTTTACTATTTCCATGTGGTGGCTGCCTAGTACGCTAACGCTGCCAGTGGGCAAACAGTTTGGATTTTTCAAAATCCAGGCCCGGATTTAATTTATTCGGCCTGGATTTCAGCAACCTGGCGATGTTTTGTTTTGCTGAAATCTGGACTAAATTCAGCACAGTTCGGGACATGATTTACACAACCTGGACATTGTTAATGAAATCCCATCATCAATGTCCAGATTGGGCAGTCCAGATGGTCCCGTATCGCAGTGAATGGTTTTACCCCATTCAGACTTGAATAACGCTGTTATTGCATTCCTTAGTAGTACTGCAGTAAACGCTGAATGTTGTTGGGGTGTCTGACCCTCCTAAACAGGGACAGGTGGGGGGTATGCTGATATGCAAAAGCTGTGGACATGTAATGGCTGAATTGAGCTAAAACCTGTTGGAGACCGGCTGAATGAAAATCTGACAGACAATTCACTTGAATTTTTCCTACTTCCATTATTCACATCAATTATAGTTTTGCAAGTATTGTCTAAACCAGAGGCTTTGTCATTAGTGAATATGGCAATTTAATTTGATTTGTGGGTGGAGGAACAAATATAGATGTTTATATATTGTTTCCTTATATGTTTCATATTTTAATATATGTGTAGGGTTTATAAGAAGTAAAGAAATAGTTAGCATTCTAATCTTGCTCCATCAAGCCTTGTAATCAGTTTGGGGTTCTCTAGATGTCCTAACATTAAAGTGATTTCTCCTTATTTCTGTTTTTCCTGTATCCCATATCCCAGCCATCACGTGATGAGGCAACCCTCGAGGAGATGGAAGAGGACGTGAGGCTGCTGACGGAAGAATGGGAAGTGCTTTCTGCAGAAATTGCAGAGACAGAAGAAGACTTGGAAAAAATAGTGAGTGCTGCACTTTAGTGAATCTAGAATTAAACAGAATCCAGTGTATAGACATAGACACTATATGTTTCATTAGTAGTTTAAAGGAGCACTATAGGGTAAGGAACACAAACATGTATTCCTGACCCTAAAGGGTTAAAACCACCATCTAGCCACCCTGGTCCCCTCATGCATCCCTAAATATAGTAAAATCTTACTTGTATTCAAGTCTGCAGCTGCTTACTTTGTCCCTGTTTCCTTTAGACCTGCCCACTGCCTGCTGACATCAGCAGAAGTGGGAGCCTGATCCAATCACAATTCTTCCCCGTAGGATTGGCTGAGACTGACAAAGAGGCAGATCAGGGGCTGAGCCAACACAATTCAAACACAGCCCTGGTCAATCAGCATCTCCTCATAGAGAAGAACCGAATCAATGAATCTCTATGAGGAAAGTTCACTGTCTACATGTAGAGGGAGGAGACACTGAATGTTTGGATGCATTTTAGGCAGCAATGAAGGCTCTCTAACAGTCATCTGTTATCACTAGGCTGTAATGTAAACACTGCATTTTCTCTGAAAAGACATTGTTTACAGCAAAAAGCCTGAAGGTAACGATTCTACTCAGCAGAACAAATTCAATAAGCATGTACTTGTTCTGGTGACTATAGTGTCCCTTTAATGCATTTACAGAGTAAAGAAATGGAAAGACAACATGTTAATCTCACCCCACAGAGACTGGTAAACTGATTGGGGTTTTCTAGATTTCTTAACATATCAGAGTATTCTCCTACTTCCTATTTTTCCCATATCACATATCCCATATCACAGAAACAACGTGAAGGTACAGCCCACCAGGCGAAGGAGTGGGAAGTAGTAATGCTGAAACAAACGATGGAAGGACTTCTACACCAAAAGGCTGAGATGCAAGAAGCCATCAGAAAAATAGTGAGTGCCACTCTTTAATGGAACTAGAATCATCTAGAACCCAATGGAATACATTGTAGATACGGACACTAACTCCCTGTAACATTGTATCCTAACATGCGTCCCTGTTAAACAGTGTAGACTTCATGTTACATGTGTGTATGTGTCAGTGTATTGCCCTGTTTCCCTCTCAGTCATTCTTGCTATTCTATATATTGTTCTTTCTATATATTTTAACCCCTTAAGGTCTTCCATTTAAGGACACAAATAATTTCTGCTTTTTATGCGGCTTGTGCTCAACTGCAATGTGCAATTTTCTTATTTATTGTATCAACACGTATTATATACCATTTTTTTAAGGGAAAAAAGGTGCAGGTGGGAAATTCAAAAAAGTAAGCATACACATACACACAATACATTGTAATACATTGTAATACAGTGTAATCTGTTAGGATTACATTATTGTATCAAACCTATTCACCTCAGTTTTGTCCCAGTGCTTTGTCCAGTGTCCTGCCTGCACTTTTACCGTTGTTTCTGCCTGGAAACTTGAGAATGTCCATGGCATCCATAAAGCGTCCATTTAGGTCAAAAGTGGTTTTAGACCAGCTAAAAAACAGCGATAGTGAATTTGAATCACTTGCAGAATTGAGCATTAGTTATTCATGGGAAAATTTGTCATCAGACACTGAAAGTGATGACAGCGACGATTCTGCGACTGAGCTCAGTGATGTGCGAACTTGGTGCTCTATTGACTGTGGTACGGATCAGGCAGCGTCCCCAAGATTCCCATTTGCTGAAGCATCTGGTATGAAAGTAGACGTTGAACACAACAACCCCCTGGCATACTTATGATCTTTTCTGACCAATGAAGTTATTGAAAGAATAGTTACTGAGACAAACCAGTACAAAGAGCAACAATTAGCTACACTGTATCAGAAGTAATGGGTCTATGTCTCATTTTGGGGCGTTATAGCAGTTTGACTGTTCAAATAACCCCACAAAGGCTTACTATTAGTAAAAGTAGACACTCCAGAATAACTCACAATGAGATGGAGGGAGGCAAATCAGATGTCGCAGTAGAACTGTCTTTGCTGTGACTGGCTGTCATTGCGATCACATGGTCTGAGACATCGCCATTTGCTGCTTCTGCAATTGCGTCAATATGACGATAATTTTAGTACATGACGTAAGTTTTCCGCCATCCGTCTTTAAGGGCAGGACTCACGTGATATAAAATTTCAGTCCAGTATCACAAAGGGGTTAATTGTTGATCATTAAAATGTTTAATGGGCTTCTTAAATGAATATGTTTCAAAATAGTTTATCTTGTTTGACATATAGATTGGAAAAATTCGGCAAACCTAAAAGAGGCAAACCTTAGCAAGGAAGTGTCGTGTCAAACAGGAGAAGAGCAGATTAATGACAAAGAGGGAGAGGAAGATCATGTCCCTGAGGTAAGAACACTAGCAATATGCCATATTGGTTATTAGCTAGTGGTTTAGACTATTGAAAACTTTTTTCTAAGTAAACAATATGATATCTTCCTCTTCAGACATCTCTGAGTCGCAGAACAGATGATATGAGCAGCAGCAGTGATCAATCCTCAACAGGGGCCGTGCAATATAACAATTCCAGCTGCAACAGTAGTGATCCCTCTTCAATTGGGGCCATACAGGATAATTACAGTGGCAGTGATCCCTCTTCAACCGTGCAGTATAATATTTCCAGCTGCATTAATATAAAAAAATATTTTGTCACTGTTTCCCCTTGATTGATTTATAGCAAAGAGTTACTCACTATTTTAACTCTGAAAGACCCTCGAGTATGTTTACTAGAGTATTTGTATTTCACATATTAATCACAACCACAAATTATAAAAATATAATTTATTGTGACAGATAATTAATAATAATAATAATAATAATAATAATAATATGTAACATGCATGAATATATCAGTGAATAGTTAGGTATAACAATAAGTATAAGATATGGCAACAGTTTTGATACAATTAAAGAGCTTAAAATCAACATATCCAGCAACATGAGTTAAATTAACTTCTAAAGGAGTTACATGCAAAATTACAAATAATCCCTCTGGAATTTAATTAACAGTCGTATCCAACCAACATAGATGCATTTTTTTTAGCAAGACTACAGGAAACTTTCAGAGTTTAACTAGAAATTCCTTAACACAGAACGTAACCCAGTAACACAGAGCATGGCAGCACAGCTTCAAGTCTTAAACCTTAGATGCTATCAGTTTGAATCACACTCACTGCTGGCTACAATTCTCACAGGGTAAACTTTTTAATATTGCAACTAACAAGATACAATATTTCTCACACCAATAGTCAATGTAAACCATTTTCTTTTTCCATACAGTAAACCAAAAGAATAATTTAACCAAGTTTTTACACTGCAGATGATTAACTTTTCCAATTAAAGATAAACTATTCTTAAATTCAGATAGGTCAATATCTCTGGATAATAGCTTGATATGCTAAACTTGGCAAATTACCAGTAAATATATTATTCACTTATTTCACCTGCAGATATAGAATATGTAACCATATAGTACTCAGCTAAATATGATTTCAAAGGTTTGAAATCTGATCAGCATTATCCAGGTATATTTCTGCTTTTAGTAAAAATGAATTCATTTAAATTAAATTAATTAAACCAGCATATTTACCAGCTTTCTTGGTAGAAATTCTTTAGGTTTGGAAATATATTCTGTGAATGGTGAATGCAAGTATGTTTTGCTAGGTTAGAGAATTTTAGAAAGTTATCAAGAGTTCTGACTAGTAAAGAATTTAACTAAGTCCCAGAAATTTAGTTGGAAAGAAAAAGTAGAGTAGGTTTGAGAGTCCCAGGATTCATTTTGAAAAGAGAGAGGTGTGTCCAGAGTGTGTTCCAGAGTCCGGTTTCTTTCTCCTCATCTCTTTTTGCTTCTCCATTCTTCCTGGCTATCCTTAATTTTTTAAAGAAAACTTTACCTTAAGTTTCTTTACGTCACTAGTTTAAAGTGACCAATGTGATAAGGTGTGTGTACCTTTCTCTACTGATTGTCTTATACACTTTGATCAATAAATGGCGTTGTAGCATCACAAGAATTTCTCATTACCAATTCCAACTAACACTTTGTATAAGGGGTTAATTAAAAATTGTGATTGCTTTGAACTGGACTTTTCTGTACCTTGCAGCAGGACTCCCTTCTTGCCGGGACTGTCCCGCCATAGTAAATTACCCGGGACAGTCTCCAACTTGCCAGGACTGTCCCGACAAAAACGGGACAGTTGGCAACTATGGATTATTCATATTTATAGTAACAGGATTAATGTTCATATAACAACGTGCAGGGCCGGCTTATTTAAAAAATGTTTAAAAAATTAATTTAAAAAAATTTATTTTCTCGAAGATGAATGTTACAAGAAAAAGCTAATTCCATCCTCTTAGTAACAAATCTACAACACTGTTTACCCTCTTAAGTCAATGAACTTGTTGGCTTCATACGCTTTTTAGATAATTTATCCTCTGTCCATAATTTTGAAAGACACGCTGTTATCTCTCCTGTGTGGAACATTGAAATGGAGGGATGGGAGAAAGATATGCACAACACCAGGTGACTGAGAACTGAAACTCCCGAACATCGCTGGACTTCCAGCATTGCCTGAGTTTGGTTCTAAAACACTTAAAAAGGCGATTTTCGGTGGAAACGTTCCCACGAACAAGGGGAACAAGCTCCTTGGTAAGAACATTGATTTTGTTTGGTAGTTTGTTCAGTTTTTAAACTACCGAACTAAACTGACTGCAAGCCCTGATTCTCTGGAACTGTTTTCGGCATGGGACCATGCGGGCGGGCGGTCAAATTATGACTTACAGGAAATTCCTGAACCGATCTGGTTCATTTTTGGATATGTTGGTCATCTAGATCAGGGCTATCAGAAGATGTAACTTTTGTGGGGATTTTGTGTGTTTTAAGGTATTTTTGGAGTTTTGTAAAAATGTATGTTTTCTGTTCCTGGAGATAATTGGGTTTAATACAGTGGCTGACTTAATTATCTCCCAGGCATAGGAGAGGAATTGACCTATTTTGTATGGGAATGTCCTGGACCGTGGAGAGCCAATATAATCGTGAATATGTTTTTACTGTAGTCTCATGCATATAAGGCCAGATGGAGCTGCCATTAAACAGATTTGTTTTACCCTTCATGAAGTCTAGGCTCATGTTTGGTGGATTGGAGAGCTATATTCACTCTGGGGATTGCTATAATCCCTATACTCCCTTGGATCACAATGTCTGCTCTTGTAAGAGCAGTCTGCTTTGCTCTCTGGCCTAGGAGAGGTCTACCTATTTTAAGCTGGATCCTGGTCTTGGGTCCAGGGTGGGTGGAGGACAGCGAGACCCCAACCAAGCTGCGGCGGTTTGTAGGGTTCACGGTGGTTATGGTGTACGGTGTGGTGCTTATGGTACACAAGGATTACTAGGAAGCAGCGATTGACAGAGGTACTCGGTCGGGGTGCCAGGCGGTCTGTCACAGCGCCAATCACCATCTCCTCGCAGAAATGTATTGAATCTATCATCTCTATGGGGAACGTTCAGTCCCTCCATGCAGACCGTGGAGATGCTGAACACTAGTGCTGTATACTGTGCAGCACAGACCCAGGACACACCTCTAGTGTAAACACTGCTTTTCTCTGAGCTGTCCCAGAATTGCAGTCAACTATCCTTTGTAGAATTTTCTATCTGGATTAGGCTGGTAAAATGTATATTCTGTGCAGTTATTTCAGTACACAATTCCAGCAACTTGTTTGTGCCGCTCAGTCCCTGCTAACATCTTGCGCCAAGCTACCATGTGCTGGATTGTCTCACAGTTTCCGCTTTCGGTCTTACCTGGTGTGGTAGATGCTACTTCTATTGATCTGGTGCTGAGTGCCTGTTCCTGTGCTGCTAGGATTGGTGCCTCAATGCTGTCTTTCAGTCCTGCATTTTCAAACTACTGGTAGGATTTTGTAATGTGAGTAACATCCACTATCTGCCGATGGCACACTCCATGGAGAGGTTTGTCTTGCCATGGAAGCTTGTCATTTTCTGCATCCTCTATCTGTTGATATCTCAGACATTCCCTTAGCTGTTTATCTTTGGGTGCCATCCTCGTGATGTACTTGTGGATGCTTTGTGTTTTATCCATTACTGTGGCCTTGACATTCATCAGGTCCCGACCTCCTTCCTACCAGCTGGTGTACAGTGTCTGGGTGCTAGATTTCAGGTGGAGCCCTCCATTCATAGCAAGTAGTTTCCAGGTCTTGGTATCCATGGTGTCCAGCTCTTCTCTTGGCCAGGTTATTATTCCAGCTGGGTACCTGATGACTATTAGGGCGTATGCCTATGCAAAACATCTTCATATGTGTGTTGGTATATTGTGTGTTGGTATATTATGTGTTGGTATATGCCACATTTGATGATCCCCTTTGTAATTGTCCTGGAATTGGCTTCTAGAGTTAATCTCTACTTGCCTTGATGAAGACTCTTAGAACATTGTTGACCTTGTATAGAATCAAGCATTCCAGTATCCATGTGTATGGCATTGTGGTATGTACTGTAAATACATCCCTATATATAGCAGATATTTAGGGGTATATTTAATAGCCCAATTCAGTAAAAATGACTGGATACCTGACTAGATTCAGTTGAACATCAGTGATTCTGACAAAGGCCTTGATAACATATTTCTAGATAGGTTTGTCAAAGGTTTTTTTTTTTAGATTTTTGGATAAACATTTCAAAGAAATGTTTCAAAATTTTAAAATATAAAACAATGCATCTATGTATAAGAAAATATATTAAAACATTTGACAAAATATGAAATAATTTTAAAGGTTTATCCTGTGAGTGGCTGGGTGCTGTCTGCGAGTGGCTGGGTGCTGTCTGTGAGGGACTGGATGCTGTTTGTGAGTGGCAGAGTGCTGTCTGTGAGTGACAGGGTGTGGTCTGCAAGTGGGTGGATGCTGTCTGTGAGGGACTAGGTGCTGTTTGTGAGTGGCAGAGTACTGTTTGTGAGTGGCTGGGTGCTGACCGTGATTGACAGGGTGCTGTCTGTGAGTGGCGGGGTGCTGTCTGTGAGTGGCAGGGTGCTGTCTGCAAGTGGCTGGATGCCGTCTGTGAGGGACTAGGTGCTGTTTGTGAGTGGCAGAGTGCTGTTTGTGAGTGGCTGGGTGCTGACCGTGATTGACAGGGTACTGTTTGCGAGTGGCAGTGTGCTGTCTGTGAGTGGCAGGGTGATGTCTGCAAGTGGCTGGATGCTGTCTGTGAGGGACTGGGTGCTGTTTGTGAGTGGCAGAGTGCTGTCTGTGAGTGGCTGGGTGCTGTCTGCGAGTGGCTGGGTGCTGTCTGTGAGGGACTGGGTGCTGTTTGTGAGTGGCAGAGTGCTGTCTGTGAGTGACAGGGTGCTGTCCGCGAGTGGCTGGGTGCTGTCTGCGAGTGGCTGGGTGCTGTCTGCGAGTGGCTGGGTGCTGTCTGTGAGTGGCTGGGTGTTCTCTGTGAGTAATTAGGTGCCATGAGAAAGTGGACATTGCTACCAATAATTTATTTTATTTATTTATTACTGGCAATAAAAAGCACCAGCACATTCAGCAGCACTCTACAATTAGGAAAAAGACAGTACAATATACACAGACCAATACAAAGGGTAAAGAGGGCTCTGCCGTGAGTGGAGATCTAGCCATTGAAGATTTTTTATAAAGAGTACTGTGCTAGATACCCCGTGAGCTTACAATCTAAAGGTTAAAATGGGGAGGTGAGTCTGGAGGGAGCAGTGGTTGTGTGTGTGTGTTGGGCAGACTAGATGGGCCGAATGGTTCTTATCTGCCGTCACATTCTATGTTTCTATGTAATTTGGAAGTGATGGCAGAGAGAATAATACACAGCTCCAACCACCTAAAGAAAATCTGTCACATCTGAGTTTTTGCACAGCCCAACATACAAGTCATCCTAAATAGGAACTTTCACTTTCAGATCAGTTCAAGGTCATCCCTCCCCTTCCTCATGCTGCATTTCCTATGTTGTCACCGTACGAAGAGTGATTGGATATCTGTGTCTGGAGGTATACGAAGGCTGCCTGTCTTCCCAGCACAGAAAGGGTTAATTAGCAGCAGTGTTCTCATATCGTCTGCCTGTACGGTAAGTAGCCAGCATGACATTTGTATGTGTGTGAGGGTTGAAGTGTGTTTGTGAGGGGTGCAACTGTGTGTATGGGGGGTGCAGTGTGTGTATGGGAGGCAGTGTGTGTGTGTGTGAAGGGTGCAGTTTGTGTATGGGGTACAGTGTGTGTGTGAGGGGTGCAGTGTGTGTGTGAGGGGGCAGTGTGTGTGTGAGGGGTTCAGTGTGTGTATGTGTGAGTAGTGATGTCGCGAACATGAAATTTTTGGTTCGCGAATGGCAAACGCGAATTTCGGCAAATGTTCGCGAACCCGCGAACCGGGCGAACCGCCATAGACTTCAATAGGCAGGCGAATTTTAAAACCCACAAGTTGTTTCAAGGGGACTAACACCTGGACTGTGGCATGCAAACTCCGATCCGCGGCTGCATCTTGCAGCCGCTTAGTAGATAACTCCCTAATTCCCACGGTATTAGGGAGTTATCTACTAAAAGGCTGAAAGACCTAAATTGGTCTTTCAGCCACATTTACTAATACTAAGTAAAGATCAGTGGCTGCTCACTGTAAAAAAACAAAAACAAAAAAAAACCTATTGCCCCCACCCCTGTGCAATGGGTGGGGGCCATAAATTACAATGGGGGGGAGGACCTACTGTCCTCCCCCCAGCCCCCACCCCTGGGCAGTGGATGGGGGCCATAAAGATAATGGGGGGGGACCTACTGTCCTCCCCTCCGGCCCCCACCCCTGCGCGGTGGGTGGGGGCAAATAAATCACAATGGGGGGGACCTAAGGTCCTCCCCCCTGGCCCCCACCCCTGAGCGGTGGGTGGTGGCCCTAAATACTAAAAAGGGGGGGGACCTAATGTCCTCCCCCCGGCCCCCACCCCTGAGCGGTGGGTGGGGGCCCTAAATACTAAAAAGGGGGGGGACCTTATTTCTTCCCCCCCGGCCCCCACCCCTGAGCGGTGGGTGGGGGCAAATAAATCCCAATGGGGGGGAACCTAAGGTCCTCCCCCCCGGCCCCCACCCCTGAGCGGTGGGTGGGGGCAAATAAATCACAATGGGGGGGACCTAAGGTCCTCCCCCCTGGCCCCCACCCCTGAGCGGCGGGTGGGGGCCCTAAATACTAAAAAGGGGGACGACCTAATGTCCTCCC
>OW240915.1:16304475-16330694 GCA_933207985.1 Pelobates cultripes | reverse complement strand
TCTGGCACCCCGAACGGGTGCCTCCGTCAATCAATGCTCCTAGTGCTCACTGAAGACTCCAAGCACTCCACCAGACATCATAAGCACTGTAGACCCCCAGGACCAGCCACGCTGTCCTCTACAACCGTGGACCCAAGACCAGGATCCAGCTTCCAGTGGGAGAACCTCTCCTCCAAGAGAGTATAGCAGGTCTAGCTGTGTAGCTCTTTAAAGAGCTAGTGATTATAGCCTGTATAGTAATCCAAAGAGCAATCCCAGGAGCAGGGATAATAACTGGTATAGCAGTTCCCTACAACAAGAGACGAGACTCAGTGTTGAGGGTAAAAGTAAGACTGGTTTAATGGTAGCCACACTGGCCTTTTATGTAAGTCCCCATGCAAGGGTGACACCCACATGGACCTTGTTGAGGACAAGGACACAAACTGACAAACCAATAAGAACAGTGATTAAATGCATGACGCTCCCACATACAATAAAATAAGCCTTCCCCTTTACTTAGGAGATAATTGAGTTAAGCACTATACTAAACTCAATTATCTTCAAACACAAAATAAAGTTTTTCTAAAAAGTCCCAAAAGTACCCCAAAACACATAATATCCCCACAAATGTTACATCCCCGCATGGTCCCATAGCCGAAAATTGTTCCATAGAATCGTGGCTAAGTGCCGCTGGAGGACCGACTGGTTTTGGTCCATGCGAAGAAGATGGCCGCCACCACGTGGTCAAAGGGTACTTCGAAAGTTCAAATGGTTCCAGTTATAAGTCCCAACAGGTAAAAATAGTGATTTAAACCAAGTTTTATCGCAGGGGCCATAGTCACAGGGTAAGGGGCTGGCAAATATTCCCCTCCAAGAACCTGTGACATGGTCCAGTTCGTCACAGGAGGCAATATGTGTGAGTGGTGCAATGTGTGTTTATGGGAAGTAGTGTGTGTGAGGGGTGCAGTGTATTTTTTACTTTTTACTACTATTGCTCTTATTCAGACCTACAACAAAAGATTTAAGAAGTTGTTTACGGCTGTCTCTGTGATAATGGATACACCAAGTAAGTTGTTACATGTGTAGCCAGGTCTGGACTGGGTATGAAAAGCAGCCCTGGAAAAAATTACATACCAGCCCCATAGCATTGCGTAATTATGCCAGCACAATGCCATTTTCTTGTTCATAAAAGGTAAAATCATGCATTTTTCGTGCTCTTCAATTCTCTGGAATTCTTTTCATCAAAGCTACCATCAATAAAAGCACTGCCGTCTGCAGTGGCGTACACATGACCCATGGGGCCCCGGTGCGAAAATTGATCCGTGGGCCCCCCTCCCCCCGCGTGCGGGCCGGGCCGCAACACATGGCGGTGGGCACCTGGTCGCAGGGGTTACAGGGCTGCGAGCCCTGCGACCGCGGTATGTACGCCAGTGCATGCAGATGCACACACACTTAAAGGACCACTCTAGGCACCCAGACCACTTCAGCTTAATGAAGTGGTCTGGGTGCCAGGTCCAGCTAGGGTTAACCCATTTTTTTCATAAACATAGCAGTTTCAGAGAAACTGCTATGTTATGAATGGGTTAAGCCTTCCCCTATTTCCTCTAGCGGCTGTCTCATTGACATTGATTTTCACAGTGAGAGCACGCCAGCGTCCATAGGAAAGCATTATGAATGCTTTCCTATGTGACCGGCTGAATGCGCGTGCAGCTCTTGCCGCGCGTGCGCATACAGCCGACGGGGAGGAGAAGAGGAGGATCGGAGGAGGAGAGCTCTCCGCCCAGCGCTGGAAAAAGGTACGTTTTAACCCTTTTCCCCTTTCCAGAGCTGGGCGGGAGGGGGTCCCTGAGGGTGGGGGCACCCTCAGGGCACTATAGTGCCAGGAAAACGAGTATGTCTTCCTGGCACTATAGTGGTCCTTTAAAGGACCGCTACAGACACCCAGATCACATCAGCTCAATGAAGTTGTCTGGGTGTCAGGTCCCTCTAGTTTTAATCCTGCAGCTGAAAACATAGCAGTTTCAGAGAAACTGCTATGTTTCACTGAGGGTTAATCCAGCCTCTAGTGGCTGTCTCACTGACAGCCGCTAGAGGAGCACACTGAACGTCCATAGGAAAGCATTGAGTAATGCTTTCCTATGGGCGGTTTGAATGCGTGCGCGGTCGCATTCGGAGCTGAGAGGCTGAGGGATCCCCAGCACCAAGGGAGTCCGGCGCTGGAGAAAGGTAAGTGCTGAAGACACACACACACTTACAGACGCATACACACTAGCTAACAGACACACACATTTACTGACAGAGACACAGTCGGCGACAGACATACATACACTCTCATTGACAAACACACACTCACTAGCAGACACACACACACACTCACTCTAACACTAACACTCACTAGCAGACACACACACTAACACTCACTCTAACACTCACACACACTAACACTCACTAGCAGACACACACACTAACACTCACTCTAACACTCACACACACACTAACACTCACTAGCAGACACACACACTAACACTCACTCTAACACTCACACACTAACACTCACACTAACACTCACTAGCAGACACACACACTAACACTCACTCTAACACTCACACACACTAACACTCACACTAACACTCACTAGCAGACACACACTAACACTCACTCTAACACTCACACACACACTAACACTCACACTAACACTCACTAGCAGACACACACACTAACACTCACTCTAACACTCACACACACTAACACTCACTAGCAGACACACACACTAACACTCACTCTAACACTCACACACACTAACACTCACACTAACACTCATTAGCAGACACACACTAACACTCACTCTAACACTCACACACACTAACACTCACACTAACACTCACTAGCAGACACACACTAACACTCACTCTAACACTCACACACACTAACACTAGTTTTTTTTTTTTTTTAAATTTAATCCCCCCAGCCTCCTTACCTTTTGGAGTGCTGGGGGGATTCCCTGGGGTCCAGTGGTGCTGCTGGGCTCCTGGGCGGGCAGTCTGGGTGGCCGGTCGGGCAGGCAGGCGGGCGCGCGAGGGAGCACTCAGTGATTCCTCTTCAGCTCCCTCGCGCGCCGCGTAGGGATGCCGGCGCCGGAAGATGACGTCATCTTCCGGCTCCGGTATCAGTGCGGTGCGCGAGGGAGCTGAAGAGGAAGCACTGAGTGCTCCCTCGCGCGCCCGCCTGCCTGCCCGACCGGCCACCCGCCTTCCGGGTGTCAGCAGGGCCAGCCTCGGGGGGCCCTGGCGTGGCCGCCTCCTGGGCCCCCCAGGGGAAGAGGCTGGCCCTGTGGCTACATACCGGGTCGTAGGGGCGGCCGGGCCCCCTGGTGGGCCGGGCCCGGTCGCAACCGCGACCCCTGCGACCCTGGTATGTACGCCACTGGCCGTCTGTCTTTTTACTGAAAGCTAGACACAACATGTGAAAAAAGCACCATATCCATGTGAATAAGTCAACCAGTGATGCTTCTTTCCATCCCTCCTCTGATATAACTTTTTTTAATTAAAAGAAAGGACAACTGGTTGACATGGATGAAACAATAAGAAGAAATCTTAATTTTCAGATTTTGGTCTGATAAACCACATTTTATCACCACCTGTGTCAGGCATGTCCTCCTAAAGACCAACTACTTCTGGAATCTCTTCTTCTGCTAATGATTCTTCATGTTCATCAGTTTCAATCTCAACAGGAACTCCAATACTGTGGTGAATATCTTCACCTGCATCAGAATCTATATCCAACTCTACAGTGCTTTGCATAGCGCTATGCATTGCTACAGCTAGCACCACTGTCTTCATGTGAAGATACGGGTAGTAAGTCATGCTTTGTCGTCACTATCTTAAACAAGCTACTGACTTTTTGATACTGGTGTGCATCTTTTTCTAACAGTTTTTTTTTTCTTCATGTTCTTTTTCTGATCCACTTTTCTGTTTTCTTTTTCCTTCACACTTCTTATCTATGGCAATCATTAAAAAAATAGATATATTTAATTCAGCTACAAAACACAAATTAATTACATCTGAACCATGGGCAAAACGATCCAGAATCCCAAACTATGGGAGTGGATGGATTAGAATGGTAATTCTAATCAAATTGCTTAAAATTGTCCGCTGGGTCAAAAGGATAAAGACTCCTAAAATTGCTACTGCTTTTTATTGTATTTTATTAAACTTTATGGAAGTTCCATTTCTCTTGCTCCTGATTTGGTCTGGCTCCTCAAGGCTACAGAAGTTTGTCAAGCCCTGGAATAATACATGCAAACCCTGCATTGCAAGTACAACTGGAATGTAGAATGTTCATTGCAAGTTGTTGATGGTATGCATCATATTGGGCCAAATAAGGTATTGGCACCGAGTTGTTCAACATCCTTTTTACACTTATGCAAACACGATCTCTGTGTTTAAAAAAATACATATAATTGTTTTTTTCACTATATTTCTCTGAATGACGTCTCACCCTATGCTCTGCCTTCTGTGCAGGTATAAAATCTCAGCCTCAGCAATATTCCAGAGTCCAGGTTGTTTCGGTATCACCTCACCGGTACTGTTGTCAGAAGTACTGGTACAACAACTAAAATAAATAAATCAATGCAGTACTTTACAAATGTAAGTAAAAAGTTTTCAAATGGACACTTCAGGCACCAACACAACTTCATCGGAGGGGTCTACCTCTAAGTTTACCTCTAAGTTGCCTCCAGCGCTGGTCTAAACTCCTCCCCTATCTACATTCGGCTTCTGAATTTTGAGATTCAGGAAGCGCGGAGTTCTGTCCGAAACGTGCGCCGCTGAAACTGGCTTGAAAAAGGGTACTTTTCTATGCAAGCCAGTTTAGTGAATAAGGAATCACTGATTGGCTGAAAGCATCAGCTGAGCGCTCTCAGCCAGTCAGTGGCGCCTCGCCCAGCAGCCCTCCGCGCTTCCTGAATTTAAAAAATCTAGCTAATAAAACACAGTCTAAAATCCACGAGCAATGCAAAGTTCAGTTAATAAAAAAACCACAGTCTAAAAGCCACAGCTGTGGCAAAGTCCAGTTAAAGGGACACCACAGGCGCCAAGACCATTTAATCTCATTGAAGTGGTATGGGTGCAGTTCCCCTGTCCCATTAACCCTGCATTAATTATTGCAGTTTCTGAGTAACTGCAATAATTACATTGCAGGGTTAACTCCTCCTCTAGTGGCTGAATAACAGAGATCCATTAAATGACGCTGGACGTCCTCACACTGTGCATGAGAACATCCAGCGTCATTGAAAACCCGGTAGGAAAGCTGCTTTCCTTAGGAAATGCCCTAATACGTTTGGCGGTTTCAGAATGGCTGTGACATCGGCAGAGGAGGAGCCTGACCCATTGGCGCTGGAATCAGATAAGTGCCAAAATGGTTTTTAACCTTTTGCCAGCAGGTTTGTATACCTAACACCATAGTGTTCCTTTAATAACATATAGTCTAACAACCACAGGCTTGGCAAAACCCAGTAATGTCTAGCTCATCTCTACAGAGTATCAACAATGTCAGCTGAGAACTACAGTTCCTATTAGACTGAGCCAACAAAAGGGCTTCAGTGTTGCTGGCGAGGCATAACAGAAAGGTTAGTCAAGGGGACTACAACCTGGTAACTTCATATTCACTATAAACCAGGCATGTCCAACTCTTGTAATGCAGCCCACTTGCCGTCCGGGCTTCTGGGCAGCGAGGGAGGCAGGGAGCCCATTACTTACTGTGCTCTTTCTGCAGTAAGCCAATAAGCCAGTAGCTGGGATATGATGTCATCTCAGCATCACTACTGGCCGCATGAGGAACATGTGCAGGAAGAGCACAAATATCCCATCACAGCAGCAACCACTGGCCACCAGGGAGAAGATACACTTCAGCCCTCACATAGGGAGACTGGGTGGACCTCATAATTGCTAAATGTGTGTGTATGCTAGTAATTATGTGTGTATGTGATTGTATGTGTGTATAGGTCTGTGATATATGTATATGTCTGATTATGTATATACATGTGTATGTGTTTAGCAGATAGCTCCCTAATTTGGCATCCTTAAATATGGCAATCCCACATAAGGATAACAAGTAAGTGAGTTATCTACTAAACCAGCGTTTCCCAAACCAGTCCTCAACACCCACCAACAGCCCAGGTTTTGTCAGTATCTCCATTGCAATAAAAAAGAGAAATACAGAAATCCTGGACTGTTGGTGGGCCATGAGGACTGGTTTGGGAAGCACTGTACTAAACAAATTAAATATATTATATAAATTAACCCCTTAAGGGCAGAACCAGTTGTACAAGTTCTAGTCAAAACAAAACCGGCAATTTGCGCTATATATTTGTTCAACCATAATTTATCTCTTTCTTATTAACTGTACTCACACCTATTAAATATAATTTTGTTCAGGAGAAATAGGGCTTTCATTTCACATAAAGTATTCATATATGAAACAATCTAATATGAGTAAAAGCTAACAAAATGTACAATATTTGAAAGAATGTTTTCATTTTTTTAATTCTGCATGGCATTTTAACTGTGAATGTCATAATAATGATAGCTTTCACTGCAACAAAACACACATATTTGTATTTAGCAATGTCTCACGAGTACAACAGTACAACTCATGTACAGGCTTGGTGGGGTTTTGGAAGGTTACAGAGTTGGCATGATTTCCCAGGGAGGGATGGTGGGACTGCCAGGGTTCAAAGCCGTTACGTTCTATGTCGCCGCACGGCTTAACAGCCCATTAAAATGCGGATGGCAAATAACGCTTTAACAGCGTTAAGGGGTTATTTTGGCCTGTGGAATCCAAGAGGTTATACACCTATGCTCTAAACCAGGGGTAGACGTCCTTTGCCAATCCAGATGTTGTGGACTACACCTCCCATGATGCTTTGCAAGCCTTATTGGAGATGTAGTCCAAAACATCTGGAGTGTCGAAGGTTACCTACCCCTGCCTAAACCAAAAACATATAATATTGCAATATATAATACCACCACCCTAGTCTTTCTCCCACCACCTAAAGTTCCTACCCCATGAATATAATATTTAATGCTCTCCTCCCAACCCCCTTCCCTCAACAGTTTCTAATAAATAAATTACAAAATATAATTCCCTCACCCCTGTAGCTACCTCTATTTACATTTCCTCCCCCCCCACACATATATATATATATATATATATATATAATTTACTCAGCCCAAGCCATCCTAACTCCACTTTAAACCCACAACATAAATATGATATTAAAATATATAATCACCACAGCCCAAGCTGCCTAACTTTAGACCCCAACATAATATATTAAAATATATCATTGCCCCTGTCACAAATATAATCATTGCCTCATCTCAAATTCCCAAGTCAGATCTTTCCCGTCCTCCACTCTTTCCTGCGCTGCCCTCCCCTCTATCTAATACAGTGCGGACTCCCCAAACTAATACACTGCAGAACCCCTCCCCTCTATTAAATACACTTCTGACTCCCTCCCCCCTATCTAATACACTTCTGGTCCCCTTCCCCCTAATACACTTCTGCCCCCACATCTAATACACTTCTGCCCCCCCCTCTCCACTATCCAATACACTGCTGACCCACTCCCCCCTCCCCCCTATCTAATACACTTCTGACCCCCCTCCTCCTATCGAATACACTACTGACCCACCCTCTTCCTATCAAATACACTGCTTACCCACCCTCCCCTCCCTTAATACACTGCTTACCCACCCTCCCTCCCTAATACACTGCTGACCCCTCTCCCCTATCTAAGACACTGCTGACCCCTCTCCCCTAAAATACACTTCTGCCCCCCTCCCCACTATCTAATACACTGCTGACCACCCCTTCCACGCTAATACACTGCTGACCACCCCTTCCACCTTAATACACTGCTGACCCCCCTTTCGCTAATAAACTGCTGACTCCCCACTATCCAATACACTTCTGGCCCCCCTTCCCACTATCTAATACACTTCTGGCTCCCTTCCCCACTATCTAATACACTGCTGACCCCCCTTCCCTTAATACACTGCTGACCCACCTTCCAAGGTTCCAAGGTTTGAGATGTGCAGCCACATCTCAAACCGGCCCCAGGGCCGGCGGCCTACGGGAAATTTCCCGGTATCCCGGTAGGCCAGTCCGGCCCTGTCCATCCACCATTCTGCACGCATTCGCACCTGCTACAGCAGAAGAGGTTTCTGCTCTGCTCTGCTCCGGTCCTCCCACCCCACCAGCTGTTCCCTCAATCCTATTCCCTCATATCTCATCCACACTTTTTCTCCCTCTCTTGCTCTTCCTCTCACTAAAATTTTCAATCTCTCCATTTTCTCTGGCACATTTCCCTCACCCTTCAAACATGCAACTGTAACCCCAATTCAAATTATATAAATCAATAAAAAATAAATATGTATGTATATATATATATATAGGGTCAGCAGCTTTGCTAGCTAATGTACAGATTAAGATAAAAACCTTTTTAAAAATAGTTTTTTTTTCCTCCCATTTGTGTCTCAATTCCTCGGCAGACACAGGAAATCCTTCTGCTCCCCATCCACAGAAATTACAGCACATGATAATTTAAATGTGCATATAATTAGCTCACTGTATAATTTCATTTTTAGTTTAATTTTTTTACCCTGAAAGGACCAATATTTTAAATCTTAAAAGAAATCATACCAATAATATATGTGTATATATATATATATATATATATATATATAATATTATTGGTATGTTTCTTTTTAAATTTAAATATTGTATATATATAATTGGTATGTTTCTTTTTAAATTTAAATATTGTATATATATAATTGGTATGTTTCTTTTTAAATTTAAAATATTGTTCCTTTCAGGTTAAAAAAAAATTAAACTAAAAATGAAATTATACAGTGAGCTAATTATATGCAGGCACAGGCAATCTCACTGTCACCAGCTCTCACAAGTTCACTGATATATATATATATATATATATATATATATATATATATATAAAGTATATACACACAAACACTAAGTGCACAGGGCTGTATTCCCAGTCTGGCACTGATGACAGTGTTACTGTAGCAGACGGATGTGGTCTCATTGGATATCAAAGGAAGGTACTGCATTCTCTGATAGGATGAGAGTTAATTTATTTATAATGATAATTGCAATTCATTAAAGGAAATTGGTAAAAGACACATTCACTGATAAATTACCCTTTCACTGACTAAGTTTGGAGTTATTGTCAAATTAAAGAGATGAATTTTGAATTACTTATAATAAAATGCCATATGCCTCACCGCGACACCTAACTCAAGTCAATCTGCCAAAGATTACAAAACGATGACTTCAAACATATTTTTTCCTACACCTACATATGTACAGATATTTTCGTGATCATCCTTAAATTTTTTTTTTAAGAATAGCGATCATGTCACTCTGCCTAATATATTCAAATATTTTTTAAATCCTTCATAAAACAGTAGCGAGTGCATCCAACCTGTCTTCACATAGTAGTGGTAGTAATGAACTCTTTACATAAGAAATGATGCACCATGTTAAGCATATTCACCCCGGTTGTCCTGTTATTTGTGTTATACTTGCACGTAGGAGCTCCTTTCATAGGCGTGCGCAGCCTATTGCATTAGGGTGTGCACCCTAAAGCACAATAACACGCCGCGTATATGAATATATACACACACATACACTGCTGTGTGTGTGCTGTGTGAGGGTGCTGGTAGTGTGCTATGTGGGTGAGGGTGTTTTTGTGTTTGTGCGCTTGTGAGGGTGCTGTTAATGTACTGTGTGTGAGGGTGCTGTTTGTGTGTGAAGGTACTGGTAGTGTGCTGGGTGTGTGTTTGTTAGGGTCCTGTTAGTGTGCTGTGTGTGTGTGAGGGTGCTGTTTGTGTGCTGTGTGTGTTTGTGAGGGTGCTGTATGTGTGTGGGTGCTGTATGTGTGTGTGGGTGCTGTATGTGTGTGGGTGCTGTATGTGTGTGGGTGCTGTATGTGTGTGTGTGTGCTGTATGTGTGTGGGTGGGTGCTGTGTGAGTGGGTGCTGTGTGTGTGTGTGTGGGTGATGTGTGTTCTGTTTGTGTGCTGTATGTGTGAGGATGCTATGTGTGTGGGTGATGTTTGTTTGATATGTGTGTGCTGTTTGTGTGCTGTATGTGTGTGTGCTATGTGTGTGCTGCATGTGTGTGTGTGCTGTATGTGTGTGTGCTGTATGTGTGCGGGTGCTGTGTGTGCTGTATGTGTGTGGGTGCTGTATGTGTGTGTGCTGTTTGTGTGATGTATGTGTGTGTGTGCTGTTTGTGTGTGTGGGTGTTGTGTGTGTGTGCTGTATGTGTGTGTGCTGTTTGTGTGCTGTATGTGTGTGTTGTATGTGTGTGAGTGTTGTGTGTGTGTGCTGTATGTGTGTGTGTGCTGTATGTGTGTGTGTGTGCTGTTTGGGTGATTTTGTGGGGGTGAAGGTGGGGGCAGATTAGTTAATAAATATACCCCCTCCCTTCTTACCTTATGTAGGGAGGGGGGACCATGCTGCTGCCTTCTCTGGTGGTCCAGTGGAGGTGGGGGCAGATTGCTTAATATCCCCCCTCCCTTGTTACCTTATGCAAGGGAGGTGGGATCCTTTCTGCCTTCCCTGGTGGTCCTAGTGGTGAGAGTGAACTCTAGCCTGAGGGGCTAGAGTTCACTCTCGCGAGATCGGAGCGTTGCCGCGGTAACCGCAGCAACGCTCAGATCTCGCGAGAGGAACCCGGTGGAGCTGCTGGCAAGAGCTCCCCGGGTCCTCTCCTGCCTCCCTCCCTGCCTGTGGGTTGGTAGGGAGGGAGGCTAAAAGCAGAGCCGGCGCTCGGATAGCGCCAGCTCTGCATGAGTCGATAGGGGAGATCCTGAGATCTCCCCTGCAGGTCTCAATACATAGGCGTGCCGCGAGGATTAGGGTGTGCCCAGGCACACCTGGCACACCCCGTGCGCACGCCTATGGCTCCCTTTTCTATTCTTGACTTAACATTTGAGATACAACAATCGAGTTGAATTATAGAGCATGCCAAGGTCTCATTCTTATTGTTTCAAGTCCTCTCATGCTACAATGAGTCGTGTTGTTCTATACCAGAAATAAAGAGTATAATTCTGTGACAAATGTTTACTATGTGAATGCCATGGGTGGCTAAAATGTAGACCCCCAGATGTTTTAAAACTGCAACTTCCATTATTCATTGTCATTCAAAAGGCATGCAAAGCATCATGGGAGCTGTAGTTATACAATATCTAGGGTTCTACCTTTTGGGCACTCCTGCTGTATGCCAATAATTCTAAATCATATCTCGCTAACGTGATCACATGTGTCTCACTTATTGTGATTTGAATCACCTGCAAAAACATACAATTAAAAAAAAAAATGTTGCACCATATTATCATCATAATTTGATCCATAAACAATCCCTCTAGGCACCATAACCACTTTATCGTATTGAAAGACCCTGTCCATGGAGCCTTTTTTTTTTTTTCAAAATGTTTAATTCCTGGCTGGCAATATCATTTGTGTGAAAGTTATTAATCTGGTGTCAGCAAACATAACATAACATATATAACATATATTTTGATTTTGAAATTCATCTTTCAAAATAAGAAATTGGGAAGTTAAGTAATGTCTGTGTGTGGTTATAATGCTCTCAAATACAATAAGTAAAGATACCTGGTTAAAGCAGGCATCTGTGCTGTACATGTATCACAGGTTACAATCCCCATTTCTGAGCTGTAGAGGGCAGTGCTGTGGTTACAGTTTCTCTGCATTATGTAGAGTTATTGAACGGACATTGGATAGAGCAAATAATTTAACTCCTGAGTGAAGACTTGTACAGAATGGGAGGGGAATGCAACATTTCTGCTCAGTTGACTGATGAAATTAAAATAAATGTAAATAAAAATAAAACTCCTTGTTGACTCCTTGTCTTATTTCATGCCATGTGACCAGGATATTTTAGTGAACTGTAGAATTCCTATCTTAACAAGGCTGGTTGTTCATTGACCAACTGCTTTGTTCTGAAATTAATTACATTACCATTTTAAAACCGTTGTAAAATGTAATCACCAAGGGGACACTAAGACCGCAACAATTCGTTTATTTATTTTAGTTTTATGGGGTGATTTTCTGTAAGCGCTAATGGCTTTCAATTAAAACTTCTTTATTGTTTTATTGCAATGTTGAAATGAATAATGTCACAGAGACAATTGGATTACAAAGTACTGCTAACATAAAGATAAATATACACACTTATAAAAAACACACAATTAAACAAGAAAAATATGGAATTTAAAACTTGTATTCCCAACACTATAGTGCTGGAGTACCTATTTAAGATCCTGGTACCCTCCCAGTAAGTAGTTAAAATGTATTTTACTTACTTTTACTTACCTTTTCTCCACTGTCGCGCCAGCTTTGCAGTGGTTAGCCCTGCCTCCATGGCTGAGATCATCAATCTTGATGATCTCAGCCAATCCCATGATCTCCCAAAGGAAAGGAAAGCATGCAGAGGCTATTGTGCATGCGCAGCAAAGCATGGCGTGACGAAGTCAGTATCTACTCATAGAAATGCAGTGAACCAATATTATCGGGCTAAATAGAATACATCTGCTATACATTTTTAAAAAATAATGTAGAGGGGAATACCTAATGCTTATGCCTATAGTGCCATAAATGTGCATTTTCACAGTTAATACAATCTCTCGGGTTACTGACAAACTTTGAATGACTAAGAATTTCCCAGTGAATTTACTATTTTGTTTATCCAAAATAAGTAAATTGTGAGAATCCAGCTTTCAATTCGGTTTATTTGGCCCAAATTTTAAATTTCACTTTGATTTTCCAACAATTCCCACTCTCATATATAATGCTATTTCAGTTCCTGACCATTCCCACTCTCATATATAATGCTATTTCAGTTCCTGACCATTCTCACTATCATATATAACGCAATTTCAGTTCCTGACCAAACCCACTCTCATATAGAACGCAATTTCAGTTCCTGACCAAACCCACTCTCATATATAACGCTATATCAGTTCCTGACCATTTTCACTCTCATATATAATGCTATTTCAGTTCCTGACCATTCTTATAAAAGAGATTTGTTCTTCCTGTTTCACAAATACAAAGCCTGCAATAAGTGATACAAGGCGAGCCACATATCATTAAGAAAGAAGAATTTACATATTTATATATATGTGAACAAGTATCAAGCAGAATAATTACTCTAAGAGCTCACTTTTTTTTCAGAGGCCAAGCAGCAAAGTGACAGTGTGACTTTAAACCGGGCTGCAACGTCAACATGTTAGCTTGTCACAATGGCATAGCTCAATTATTCAAAGAAAAAATATTCCTAAAAGTCAGTCCAATATAAAAACTGTAATAGAAGCGATTTACTTTTTCTTAAGTTAGCAATTGAATTGATTATTATAATCTATTTTTCTTTCTGCTTGGTAGAACAATCCCAGCGTAATCTCTCTGACATTCAAAAAACTACTCAGCATTAAAATTGCAACTGAGGTGCTGCCAGTCCTCACGCAGCTGTTTAGTCTATGTTCAATTTTACAAGACAAATTATTCCTTTTAAAAATTATTTTTAATAAAAATAAATAGATTTTTCTTGTTTTCCCCTATTTCACAGAGAAATAAATGTCTATAGCCATACATTTGGTGTTTATACATTGGGACTGAGCAGTAGAGAGATTAATATTGATATCCTGTACATACCCTATTTTTCATTATGACGTGTAAAGCTGAATTCAGCAATTTTACCATTTTCTAATATCTGAAAAAAGAAAACAAACTTACTTGAAAATATTTTAAGAGATACAAGATATTTCACAGAAAACCGTCCTGTAGATTAAATAGTTCTCTATGGAAACCAAACAAAAGACCCAAAAATATGATTTATACAAAGGAGAATAAATGTTTCTTTAACTCTTTCAGTATGGATTGTCTAGTGCAGGGCTAGGACACCTTTGTGACTCCGGATGGGAAACACGGTCTGGCATGTTTTCTTTAATCAAGCACAAAAATAAAATATAAATTCTCATTTAAACATATTGATTTTCACATAATAAAATGGTATAATAGAATAAATAATGTGTTAACACTTTGCAAAAAAAATAAATGGGTCTGCAGTATTTAGGGCCCTTTGCGTACATGCTCAAATAAACATGGAAACATAATTCACTATAGTTTAACATACTGAGGGAATCTGTTATATCTAAGAATATCATTATTATTCTGGATACAATTATATTCAATCGATAGTATGAATGGATAGTGGGATGTGATAGCTAACAAAATCTAAATAAGAAACATCTTAAATGTGTTATGGGTCAGATTGACAAAGCATGAGTGAAAGACAGTAGACAATCGTTCTGCTTTCTCCATTTACGAACACTGGCATGTGTAACAAAAACGTGCAAGCAATTTGAATGCCTACTCTTGCCTCCCAACCTTCCCGATATTGGCAGGACAGTCCAGAATTCGCATCCCAACTTAGTCCCCTGGTATCCTGTTTTTGGGGTTACCAGGGAACTGTCCCCATAAAACATAGCGTAAATGCATCATTAGACACGCAAGGGCTATGCTCAGAGAACAAGGACCACAAACAGTGCTGCATGTCCTGCTTTCAGTGGGATGGCCTTACATGATTGGCAGCCCCACTGATGTGCATTCATGCCAGGTAACATGCCTGTAATTTGGGTGCACCCTCTGGGTCGCGTCACTGGCGCACCCCCTTTACTCTCTTCCCATTGATGTCCCGCTTTTCTGGACGCTGGAGTTAGGAGGTATGCCTTCTTGGTCTTAAATCAGGATGTGATCTTGACCTAATATGATAGCCTTTTACCCTTGATAATTTACTCCATCACTTTGTGCTGATATTTTCATGAGCTTAGGGCAGGTAAGTGAATAATTATACAGAGTTTGCAACAAAATGCACAACAAGGGATCCATGCTGTACTGAAATGGAATGCCCTTTGTAATATGATATTTTTACAGGATGAGGGCCCCTTAATGCAGTAAACTGTAGCATAGCACCAGCAAGTTCTTCATTTGCAATGAGCCAAACTGCCACATGGATGACTATCGAGGAAAGCCTGCTTAGTCCACTGAGCACCCTCATCAAGAAAGAGCCATCTGATTTCTGTGACACCATGACAATAGACCCAACCTCAAGAGAGTAGGTGTGGGGATTAATTGGGTTGGAAGGATGAGATCATCCATAGGCTGTTAAATACATTATCTCTGCATAATTCAATCAAATTACTTCTACGAAAACTGCTCTCATGTCGATGCGAATAATAAAATATTAATATTTGGTTCTATGTGGTTTAGCATGAACTATACCATGTCCAAAATGTTCTTTTATCTTTTGAGAAAAGCATTTGTGTCTCATGAGGGAAAATTTTAAAATGATTGTGTAAGGTCTCCAAAAGTATCCAGACACCCTATCGTATAAAGTATTAGAAGAAAAATCATACCCCGTCTTAGGTTTGCAAACATCTTCACTTGTAGGAATTTGTTTGAACAATTTCTGTTAATTTAATCAAATGAAATGAAGACTTTCTAAGTCTATTGGTTACAGAAAGCAACTTGGACTATCCAGAGAAACCTTTAGGACTATCAACTAGATGTCATTGTCTATTTTATCTAGGTAGGTAAGGATATTTTCCATACTTTCGAACCCAACCTCCCGGTACTTGTTAATCCCTGTAGATGCACCCTACACAGAGTTTCCATATTGACATTTTTTATTCAGAGATGCTCATTCTATATTTATAGTTCTGGATTACGCTATGGAAATTATAGACAGGATTTGGTAGTCTACTATAAAATGGACCTAGTAAAGCTGGGAAATAATGCATTTTTAAAAATTAAACAGGAGCTAGCACCTCATTTATTAAAGATGGAGTGTCGATTTCTGGATTGCTACTATTATGTTTCCGTATCCCATGTTGGCTCTCCCATTTTGCACCCATTAGCCAGCATTTAAAAAGCCTAAAGAGAAGACATAGGAATAATATCTCTGTTTCTTCTCCAATGCAATGGGTGCCCTGGTTATGCCAGAACTGAACCGGATTATGATGTCATTTGATCCAACTTTAACCCTTTCACTACTGAGTAGTCTTCAAAAAAGACAGTCCCAGTATTTTCTTGCACTGTATGTATAGATAGCACACTATTTGATGAAAAAAAAAAGGAAATTTTGGTTTAACAGAAAAACTTAAACTAACAAATCATGTAGCAAATAATGAGGTTACAGTTAAGAACAGTGTTGTAGATAAAAAAGCATTTCTCATTTGTCACATAGCCTCTTTGTGTAATCCCCACATGTATGTAATCCCATATTCACTCAGTTCTCAGTTGTGCATATCCAGGGTACTCTGTTTATACTGAGAAAAAATACCTGCATTTGTATTGCCAGTATGATTGCAATATCAGCACCGGCCAGGCAGCCTCAAATACTGGCTGTGCCAATAATTTACCAGCCAGGTGGAAACTCTAAGAGTAGTGTGTGTAAAAAAAAAAAATTATGTTTTTTTTTTCTTTTTAAATCAATGGGCCTACTCCATGGGCCTGGGCAGCCACGCAATAGGACATCTATAAATATATAATAGGCGTGTTGTCGTGCTCACTCTTAAAGTGACCACGTCCTCATGGCGATCCTAATCTATTTTGAGTTGCAATGATGACATGGACCTATCAGCACATAGGTATACCTACGCAAGGCTTGTTTTAGCCCCCATTCATTGCCCTATTGTGGTTTCTGTATAGATCCTCGTTTTGTGCTCCTAGAGATTCCCTGGTTATTTTCAGTGTTTGACCTCGGCTTCGTATTGACCTTGTGATTTCTGGCATCGTGACCCAACTTCGTATTGATCTTGTGATTTCTGGTATCCTGACCCGGCTTCGTATTGACCTTGTGATTTCTGGTATCCTGACCTTGGTTTTGTATTTGACTTTGTGATTTCTGGTATCCTTACCCCGGCTTCGTATTTGACTTTGTGATATCTGGTATCCTGACCTCGTATTGTCTTTGTGATTTCTGGTATCCTGACCTCGGCTTCGTATTTGCTTCGTACTTTGTGATATCTGGTATCCTGACCCGGCTTCGTATTGTCCTTGTGATTTCTGGTATCCTGACCCGGCTTCGTATTGTCCTTGTGATTTCTGGTATCCTGACCCAGCTTCGTTTTGTCCTGGTGATTTCTGGTATCCTGACCTCGGCTTCGTATTTGACTTTGTGATATCTGGTATCTGGACCCGGCTTCGTATTTTACTTTGTGATATCTGGTATCCTGACCCGGCTTCGTATTGTCCTTGTGATTTCTGGTATCCTGACCCGGCTTCGTATTGTCCTTGTGATTTCTGGTATCCTGACCTCGGCTTCGTATTTGACCTTCTGATTTCTGGTATCCTGACCCGACTTTGTCGTGACATTGTGTATTTCTGTATCCTTGACCTTGATTCTCGCTATATTAATATTAATAATAAGTCCGGCCATTCTAAGAGTCAGTAATACGTCTTTTCGACCCACCTTTTGTGGGTGTCCACTTTCCACCTGAGTGTTGGGGTACAACTTCTGTGATATTGTGCTCAGCACAGCTAGCCCTGGCAATTATGTATGCATGATTGGTGGAATGAAGGGGTTAATATGTATTTAAAAGAAAACAGAGCGTGAAAAGGGGTTAAAAGTTAAAGGCTATAGGCGAATTTCAGTTTTATTCAATATTGCAATTTCAGGAGATGTGATAGTTTCCATTTATTATGTGATGAGAAAAAATGAATGAAAGAGTTAAATGAATTATACAGCGTCTCGCACAAATTCTACCACTTATATTATTATACACAAATGTTTTCTATCTTTTCATCAGCAAACAATGCTCTTGTGGAGTAAAAGTGGAAACATTCAATAAGAAGGATAAAAGCGGAAAAAAATTGCTCCTAATTATCCACTTCATGAACTGCAATCTAAGATCCAAACATAAAATTGTGAAACGCTGTACAAGTAAAATACAATCTCAGGCGGAATGCATTCTAGTTCAGAAAACTTTCTCTCTTGCTATTGTTCAATAATTAGATTTGCCTAATTGACCTCTAAGCTGCCATTGTTAAAATGAAGAAAAGTGTCAGAACTATCGCATTCTCTTCTAGCTGTCAGCTGAACAGTGTGCAGTATTTGATCTATTGATCTGTGCCGAGAACTCTGCAAACTGGTGGCCCCGAGTAACTGTTTTGGAATAGGTCGCTTTAAGATGAATGCTTAACTGGCAACAAAAATATCAGTCGGAAACTGCAATCTATTCAGTACTGGATATTCCATGATTGTCTTCACGGTCATTTTTCAAATGGCGCATAACCTTTACTTTTTTTAGCAGTCAATTTTTTTTTTTTTGTGGCATGAAACTCACAGATTTTTAATCGTGTGACTTTCAATTATATATATATATTTTATGTATTTTTTTATATTTTTTTAAAGTATCCATTTTCTCACCTGATTTATTCAGAACTCAAATTCCATTACGATATCTCTTCTCATTAATTCAGGATTGGGAGTACATTACCACAAATTCCATTATGCATTTGCTATATCCAGATGTGACAAACAATTTTCACGCAGTATCCAAATGCAAAGAGGCAATCAAATTTGGAGTCTGTGCCTACTGCATTACTGAAAATCACCAGTAATAATCAAGTAATCCAAAAGAAGACTCTCAACTGAGTGAAATAAACACCATCCATAATGTAATATATATATATATTTTTAAATGCTATATTATACATAAAGTTACATTTTCTAGATATTTAAATAAAAAATATAAACAGCTCAGAAATCTACAAGGAATCCCACAAATTACCCTGCTACTTACTTGTTATTATCGAGAGAGTGATTGAATATATTTTGGAAAAGACCAAATATGAAAACGGTAGAATAATAATTAAATAAAAATATACATAATATATACCAATAATAACCTAAAAAAAAACCTCTAGCAGATAAGATAAAATATTGCAAGCTCAGCTCAATATATTGCACAATTCCGACAATGGTTTTCTTACTGAAAAGTAAAATTCTTAAAGTGCTACAGTCACCGTACTATTTTATATATAGGAACATTAGGAACCATATTTTAGATGGTTCATGATCTCTAATGATTTTTGGCAATTTGCAGAGCTTAAATGAACTTTTCAACATCCCTCAAAACGATAGTTCCTTAACTAATAAATATTTGGTAGAGATATCACCTAAAAAAAATGTAATACTTACCTGTCGGTGTCTTCATTGTAGATCAATATCTTCTCTTGGGCCCAAATAAATTGACCATAAAAAAATAAAATAACTGGAAACAACTTTTAGAAAACAATATATAAAACCATACTATTGAACATTCATGTTTCTGCCTGGTGAAGACCATTGTGGAGCCAATCTAAAATTAAGCAGATGCAATGCGTGCCCAGCCATCTTTGTGCCCCAGCCGACTGACCAGCTCTTAGAGCCAATCCTTATCCCAAAGTTACCGATTTGACTTGCTGACTTCCCTTATCTATATTGTTCTAACACACCAGAGGCTTTTAACCTTGGAGGCCTGCTGAGTACGGCCCAGCGTGAAATTTACACCCCTTGCCCCAGATTTCCAAGGGCCTGCAAGAGCTCAACTGACCCACCAGAACCGCAACGCTTTCCAAGGTGTTGGCCCCTCTCTCATGGCAAACCAACTCCAGGAGACCCTGCTCTTTACAAAGAAAATATAACTCCCCCAGGGATTCTGCCAGCTTTTGCAGAAATGGTTGTGTTGACGCTCGCAAAGGTGCCAGTATTTCCAGCTCCAGGATTGAGGATCTGAACTCGAGTACCATTCGATCGACCGAGGGCGACGGAGGCCATTGCGTGGCACTTCCCAACAGTGCTTTCCTATATCTTAGGACTGCCTGACCGTTGTTCAACTACTGTTCACATGGAACCCTTCTCCAATTTGGCCTTCAAAGTTCTCATTTGAATGTTTGCTACTACCACCAAGATCTGCGTTCATGGGGGCTCCACTTGGGCCCTTGCACAGACCTTCCGCGCTTACGGCAGCGGCCCTCCTACTCATTGTGGCCTATCCTCTACAGACTTTCAGCACCTGTGATGGCCAGGTGTGCACACAATGCCCCAATATCATCCATTTCTGGGGCTAGTTGATTCGGCAGGTAAGCTGTTACAAACTCCTTAGCAGGTTCTGGAGGCTGGGGGGAGTGGAGGCAGTCAACTCTCGCAAAAGATGTTGCATGGGGTGGGTTGTAAAGCTGGGGAGGATGAGAGGAGAGGATCTCTCCCGCCAACCTCCCAACTCTGATTTTCCCAGCCCACCCAGGGCCAGTTGCTGCGCACCACTGCAGAGGAAATGCATCACGCGAGGGCTGGCATTGGCCGGACTGGGCCAGACGGATTTAATCCTCCATGTTGATTGACATGGACACCACCTGTTGACCTCTTAATGGTTTCACACTCCAAAATTCAGTCAGCCGGATGAAAGCAGAGTTCAGGAACGAGAGTCTGGGAGCCGTGTTGGAGGCCATGGGGAGTGGAAGACTTTCGCTTGTCATGGGGAACCACATGAGGAAAATAATTTCCTAATCTCAGGCATGGGAAGCCAGATTGAGGGGGGAAGGGAGGCTGTGAGCAAGCTAGGATCGTGGAAGCCCTTTTCCATTTTTAATGACAGGTGGCTGCCGCTTAATGTGCTAGAGATCCGGAGGAGTCTGCTTTTCAGTGGCGGATCCAGAGCCTGATCTCGGGAGGGGCATTTGTAGATTATTTAAATAAATAATCCAGGCACAATAACCACCACAGCTCAGTGTAGTAGTTATGGTGCCAGTAGTGCCAGGATTCCATCCCAGAGTAAGTAGTCATACCGTTTAAGAACAGTTTGACAACTTACCTGGGGTCTGCTGGGATATAGGGTATAGGAGCAGTGGCGTGTGTTAAGGGTGAAGTGTGTGAGTGCGGCAGTGTATGTCAGCGTTGTAGTGTGTCTGTGTTAGGGGGCAGTGTATGTGTGGGGCAGTGTGTGTATGGGGGCACTGTATGTGTTTTTGGGGCAGTGTGTGTATGGGGGGCACTGTATGTCTGTATGGGGCAGTGTGTGTATGGGGGCACTGTATGTATGGGGGGGCACTGTATGTATGTGTGGGGTCGTGTGTGTGGGGCAATGTGTATGGGGTGGCAGCAGTGTGTGTAGGGCACTGTATGTGTCTGTCTTGTATGCATGGAGTTGTGCAGTGTGTGTAGGGGCGTGGTACATGTCCGGGTGAGTGTGTGTATGAGAGCAGTGTTTGTGGGGCAGTTTGTGTATGGGGCACAGTGTGTGTATAAGGGCACTGTATGTGTTTTTGGGGCAGTGTGTGTGTGGGCACTGTAATGTCTGTGTGGGGCAGTGTGTGAGTGCATGGGGGGGAGCTTACACTATGTGGCAGGGGGCACTGTATGTATGTGTGGGGCAGTGTGTGTATGGGGCACTCTGTGTAATGGGGTGTGTGGGGCGTGTGTGTGCTTGGGGCAGCAGTGTGTGCTTAGGGGCACTCATGTGTCTGTGTCATTAGCGTGGGTTATGCAGTGTGTGTGTATGGTGGGGCCCAGTGTTTGTCCAGGCGGTGTGTGTATGGGTGCAGTGTTTGTGGTGCAGTGTGTGTATGGGGGCAGTGTTTGTGGGACAGTGTAAGTAGTGTGTGTATGGGCAGCAGTGTTTGTGGGGAAGTGTGTGTAGTGTGTGTATGGGGGCAGTGTTTGTGGGCAGTGTGCACAGTGTGTGCATGTGGGGCAGTGTTTGTGGGGCAGTGTGTGTGTATGGGCGGCAGTGTTTGTGGTGCAGTGTGTGTAGTGTGTATGGGGGCAGTGTTTGTGTATGGGGGCAGTGTGTGTGTATGGGGGCAGTATAGGGGGGCAATGTGTGTATGGGGGCAGTGTGTGTGTATGGGGCAGTATGGGGGGCAGTGAGTGTATGGGGGGCAGTGTGTGTGTATGGGGGGCAGTATGGGGGCAGTGTGTGTATGGGGGGCAGTGTTTGTATGGGGGGGAAGGAGGCTTTTTAATAATAATTTTTATTTTTTATTTAATAAAATAAATATTCATTATGTCCCCCCTCCCTTCTTACCTTTACTGGGAGGAGGGGGGACATTTCTTAGTCCCTGGTGGTCCGGTGGGGGATTCCCTGGTGGTCCCCGTGGCAGGAGTAAACTCTAGCCCGCGCTCCAGGGCTAGAGTTCACTCTCACGAGATTTGGAGCGTTGCCGCGGTAACTGCATCAACGCTCTAAATCTCGAGAGAGGAGGACCCGCAGGAGCTGCAGCTTGAGCTCCCGGGTCCTCCCTCCCCTGCCGGCTGCCAGCAGGCACATAGCAGGGCAGGCACTTGGACAATGCCAGCCCTGCATTAGCCGGCAGAGGAGAATCTCGGGGGGGGGGGCAATTGCCCTGTTGCCCCCCCGGATCCGCCAATGCTGCTTTCCCTTGTTCTGTTTTTGACCATATGGTGCAACACCAGGGAGAGAACTACCCTGCAGCTCCTATGGAGTGACCAGCAGAGGGGGAACTCCTGCAGCACTTGGCCCGGATATATGTAGGTCTCGATTTGAATTTCGGTGAGAAGTTGAATATGCAAATTAGATTTCTAACAGATTAGATTTTTCCCCTGTCCGCAGGCACATAGCAGGGCTGGCACTTGGACAATGCCAGCCCTGCATTAGCCGGCAGAGGAGAATCTTGCCCCGTTGCCCCCCCCCCCCCCGAATTCGCCAATGCTGCTTTCCCTTGTTCTGTTTTTGACCAGATGGTGCAACACCAGGGAGACGAGGTACCCGAGGCAGCAATGGATGGCAATGATTGGCTGAGAATGTCAGCTGACCACTTTCAGTCTATCACAGTGCCCGTTGCTAGTATGGATTGGTATGGCTACAAAGAAGTGTGTAATCTGTGTCCTAGCCACACTTCCAGTGGTGGTCAGAATAGGTGGCCAAGGACCCATATTTGGAGTTAAACTGTATGAAAATGAATGAAGGTACAGTGCCAATGGACTCCAGGTACTATAACCAATTCAATGAGATAAATGTAAAAATGAGTCCAATTTTCAAGGTTTAGTTTTTTAAAAGCAGCTTATTTATTGCAGCAATGACCTTTTAATTTTAAAATTATACTAGTAATTAGTCCCTTTTCACAATTTAAATGCATATAATTTTATTTTTTGTACTTCATATAGAAAGTTTAATAAACACATTTTCAGATTTCGTTAGTAACTCAGCAGGGACAGGTAGAATATGCAAATTAGATTTCTAACAGTGCCAAATTTAGTTTTTTCTGCCAAGAATATCATGCTACTTTGTAAAAAAAAAAAATTTTTACAAAAACCTTTCCCAACCCTTTCGCTACCAATTTCTTTTTGAGAAAAAAAAATGACATTTGAAACGTTATATAACTGGCAAATATAGGGAATGTAAAAGAGTAATTTATGTATGTATTACTATTCAGTGATATCTAAAACATTACATTATGTAAATTTGCGTAATTTTTATATTTCATTCATTCAATCACCCTTGGCCAGAATATTGGAGGTGTGTAAAATATAGTAAAACTATAACAGTTTATCTTCACTCACAATTCTTTTAACAAGATCAGGCAAATTAGTGTAGAATGAAAAATGTATATTAATAATAAAATAAACATAGAAATTGTGGATGTAATTGGCGCTACAAGGTTGAAAAAAATGTAATTTTACATTTTTGAGAGGAACCCTTTTTTGCATGACCTCAACAATTATTTTATCGTTAACATATTGACCTTGTCGAACAAACCACCCCTGTGTGGACATCAGTGGGATAAGTATCTATTACATATCTGTAAATATCTGATAACCATGTCTTATGAATTAAAATATCACATATCAAACATCACTCAGGAAAAGAATGTAATTTGTCTGCTGAGTAAACACCAATGTTGGAGCACAGGTAAAATCGGAAGTGAAGTTTCTTGCGTAACCCCTCTGGAACATAGTGATTTCTGCTTTAAGAATTACCCTGCAGCTCCTATGGAGTGGCCAGCAGAGGGGGAACTCCTGCAGCACTTGGCCCGGATATATGTAGGTCTTGATTTGAATTTCGGCGAGAAGTTTTTGGCACTTGCGGTTCAGAGAAGGAATCCTGCTAAGTGGGAGAAAGAAGTTTTCGGAGTAAGAGCTGTTGGGTTCAGTGTGAAGCCACACTGGAAGGAGGATTTCAGGGGGCATCTAAATCCTGACTCAGGCACAGAGCAGTTTCTTTGGCAGAGACTTGTTAAGGATGGAGAGAGAACATTTTTTTGTTGTCTTGCCCCGCTACAGTCTGTAATGAATGCTGCCACCAGACTGATTTTCCTCTCTAGTCGGTCCTCTCACACCTCACCCCTCTGTCAGTCCTTACATTGGCTTCCTGTGTCCTAAAGGAGTCAATTCAAGGTATTAATTAACACCTATAAAGCACTGAACAACTCTAGCCCCTCTTATCTCTTCACAGATCCATAGGTATGTCCCTTCTTAGTCTCTCCGCTCTGCCCGTGACCACCTCCTGTCCGCTGCTCGTACCCGTACGGCCAACTTGCAGGACTTCTCGCGGGTGGCTCCCTACCTATGGAATAGCCTGCCTATCGCTATCAGACTCTCCCCTAGTCTTCAATCATTTAAGAAGTGCCTTAAAACCCATCTCTTTAGGAAAGCTTATGGCCTCCCAGAGTAACCTCCACCTCACATGCCTGTCTCTTGCTCTCTCCTATAGGGCAGCGCCTTACTCTCTCCTCCAGCTCTGCTTCACTCCCACCTTATTTGATTGCTATGTCCTGTCCTAATGTGTTTTATACCCCACCTCCTGCAGACAGTAAGCTCGTTTGAGCAGGGTCCTCTCCAACCTATCGTTTCTGTAAGTTTTTGTAATTGTCTCATTTATTGTTAAATCTCTCCCTTTGATAATATTGTAAAGCGCCACAGAATATGCTGGCGCTATATAAATACCAGTAATAATAATAATAATAATACTCCATTATGACCCTGTTTTAATTGTATTGTATTCTGTTGGTGTGTGTCACCTGTTGCATTAAATTCTGCTGTGCAATACAGAATTCTTTAATCCCTTAAGGACGCAGCTTCAAAAACTGGACTTACCCTTAAGGACACAATCTTTGCATTTTTTGGTGTTTGAGTTCAAACGCAATTTGCATCTGTCATTTATTGCACCAACACATACATCATTTTTTAGAGGGCAAAAAGGGCTTTAATTTGATGTCACATATACATAGATACATTCTCATAAATTATTTTTTTTAAATGCCAAAAAATGGGAGGGAAAAAACAATTTTTTTTCACAGTTTTGGCAATAATAGCGTTTATATATAGTGATGTCCCGAATGGTTCGCCGAACGGTTCGCGAACGGTTCGCCACAAACGGTTCGCCACGGACTCATCATTGAGTAAACTTTGACCCTGTACCTCACAGTCAGCAGACACATTCCAGCCAATCAGCAGCAGACCCTCCCTCCCAGACCCTCCCACCTCCTGGACAGCTTACTAAGAATGCAGCTTCACAATGAATGTAAAATGGATGCTGTCCAGGAGGTGGGAGGGTCTGGGAGGGAGGGTCTGCTGCTGATTGGCTGGAATGTGTCTGCTGACTGTGAGGTAGAGGGTCAAAGTTTACTCAATGAAGAGTCCGTGGCGAACTGTTTGTGGCGAACCATTCGCGAACTGTTCGGCGAACCGTTCGGGACATCACTATTTATATAATATGTCCAGTTTAGAAAAAATGAATTCAAAATAAATTCATTTATGTGTCTTGATTTATAGAGTACACAATATGTATAGAATTTCAGCTTATTTTGAAAGTTGCAGGTCACAAAACAAAAGGACTAAAAAACATTTTCAATGTGAAACAATTTTCGAAGTTGGTATGTTTGTCTTGTAGGTTTAGCAGCCACCACAGAAAACAAAATTGTCACACAAAAGTATATATTTATATCAAGTAGATATAAGGTTATTTTGACATTTTTTACGTAGCCATTTCATTGCCAATCTCTGCTAAATATTAAAGTAAAATTGTGTTTTTTCTCTATTTTGGCATGTACACAAAAAAACAAGGTTTTTGTAATGTGTATTTCGTAAAGCTGGTGTGTGCTATTCCTGTACAAAACATATGCTGA
>OW240915.1:16289485-16304375 GCA_933207985.1 Pelobates cultripes | reverse complement strand
TTCCTAAAATGGCTGCCATATACACGTCCACTGATAGGAGACGCGGAAGGTATTAAACTGATCAGAACAATACTAAACACACCACTAATAAGGTTTCTCTCCTGTATGGCTCCTCAAATGATGCTTAAGATTAGAGGCGGCTGAAAAGCATTTCTCACACAGGTATTAAACTGATAAAAATAGTACTAAACACTCCACTCCTATCTGGTGTCACATTAGCTTGACGGCGCAGTGCCCCAAATTTGCAGTAAGAGGACCGACCAAGCCTCTTCTTCCATCTCCCTGTTACAAAAATCAATGCCGTGTACACGTCCACTGATAGGAGACGCGGAAGGTATTAAACTGATAAGAACAATACTAAACACACCACTCCTATCTGGTGTCACATTAGCTTGACCGCGCAGTGCCCCAAATTTGCAGTAAGAGGACCGACCAAGCCTCTTCTTCCATCTCCCTGTTACAAAAGTGAATGCCGTGTACACGACCACTGATAGGAGACGCGGAAGGTATTAAACTGATCAGAACAATACTAAACACACCGCTCCTATCTGGTGTCACATTAGCTTGACCGCGCAGTGCCCCAAATTTGCAGTAAGAGGACCGACCAAGCCTCTTCTTCCATCTCCCTGTTACGAAATCACTGCCATATCCATACAAATTGTACCAGAATGTCAGGATAGTTTTCAGGGACAAATGTTGTGCGCCTGTTGAGCGAGGTGACCTTGCTTTCGGGTCCCCAGGTGTACGGTTCCTAAAATGGCTGCCATATACACGTCCACTGATAGGAGACGCGGAAGGTATTAAACTGATCAGAACAATACTAAACACACCACAAATAGGTTTCTCTCCTGTATGGCTCCTCAAATGATGCTTAAGATTAGAAGCGGCTGAAAAGCATTTCTCACACTCCGAACAAAAATATATTTTTTTAACATTCTCTCCACTTTGAACGAAATGACGTTTGGGAAGAGATTAACATAATTAAACACAGGCAGTAAAATACAGTTTTTAGCCATACACTGTAACTTTAAAACTACACATCCCATCTTCATAATTACATATTTGGAATCAGCACACTTAAAACATAAACATAACCAAAAATCAACCAAATCCATCCAGGGGTTAAAAAGTTAGCTGGAGGTCCCTTTATGACCGACCGCAAGCACATTTTCCTGCCCAAAACAGTTCCATAGATTTGGGCTGTGAGGTCGGTCTATTTCAGGCTGAAAAAACGACTAAGTCCCATGGCGAATGGGACTTAGTCTCTGCAGCTGAAATAAGGCTGAAAAAGACTAAGTCCCATGCTTGAATGGAACACAGTCTCTACAGCTGAAATAAGGCTGAAAAAGCGGCTGAAAAAGACTAAGTCCCCGCCAGCGAATGGGACTTGGTCTCAACTGAAATAAGGCTGAAAAAAGACTAAGTCCCATGTACGAGATGGGACTTGAGTCTCTACGCTTCGAAATAAGGCTGAAAAAAGCGGCTGAAAAAGACTTAAGTCCCATGCGCCCGAAGATGGGACTTACTTAGTCTCTACGCTTGAAATAAGGCTGAAAGAAAAAAGCGGCTGAAAAAAGGCCAGATCCCATCGCCGAAGGACCGAAGTCTCTCGCATTGCTATTGAAAAAACGGTTGAAAGACTAAGTCCCATCGCCGAATGGGACTTAGTCTCTGCAGCTGAAATAAGGCTGAAAAAAACGGCTGAAAAAAAGACTAAGTCCCATCACTGAATGGGACTTAGTCTCTGCAACTGAAATAATTTCCCATTTACTGAACCAAGTGGGAAATAGCAAGGCAGGCACAAAGGGTTTGCACCAGGTCTGGGGACACAGGGGACACCGTCTTAAAGGGGCCGTGTCCCCAACAAGTCTGGGGACACGGCCTTAAAGGGGCAGTGTCCCAATCTTCCTGATGTCCCAAAAAAGGTGTTTAAAGGGCCAGCACCAGTCACATAAAGAGTCCATAAGCCCCAATATGCCCACCGACAGTCTTAAAGGGCCATACACACCAAATAAAAGTGCATACATTTTCACAATCTCCCAGGGGCCATAGTCATGCGGGAGGAGGCTGGCAAAGAGGCTTCTCCACAACCCAGGGAAACAGGGCAATTTGCCATTTAAAGGGCCCGTTACAAATAGCAGTTTGTAACAAGGTGTCAATCCATATCTGCCAAGTGACCCGATGTAGGGGGAACAGTCCCTATTCTGCTCTGTGTCAGTGTGTATCAGGGATCCTTAGGACAGGTGTCAATCCATATCTGCCAAGTGACCCTATGTAGGGGTACCAGTCTCTATTCTGCTCTGTGTCCGTGTGCATCAGGGGCTCTGAGGACAGGTGTCAATCCATATGTCAAGGTGTCAACATGTCATATGTCAGGTGTCAATCCATATTGATTGTGATTTAGGAATGTTAGGTGATTTCTGCCCTTTATGGATTAAAACCAGACTCTGTATCAACTGTGTAATTTTCCATGGGAGTTTTGCCATGGATCCCCCTCCGGCATGCCACAGTCCAGGTGTTAGTCCCCTTGAAACAACTTTTCCATCCCTATTGTGGCCAGAAAGAGTCCCTGTGTGTTTTAAAATTCGCCTCCCCATTGAAGTCAATGGCGTTTCGGGCGGTTCGCCGGTTCGCGAACATTTGCGGAAGTTCGCGTTCGCCGTTCGCGAACCGAAAATTTCGGGTTCGCGACATCACTAGTGGGCAGCAGTCATCATGCTCCTGAGATAACTATATAGTGGGCAGCAGTCATCATGCTCCTTAGATAACTATATAGTGGGCAGCAGTCATTGTGCTCCCGGGATAACTATATAGTGGGCAGCAGTCATCATGCTCCTTAGATAACTATATAGTGGGCAGTAGTCATTGTGCTCCCGGGATAACTATATAGTGGGCAGCAGTTATCATGCTCCCGAGATAACTATATAGTGGGCAGCAGTAATCATGCTCCCGAGATAACTATATAGTGGGCAGCAGTCATCATGCTCCCGAGACAACTATATAGTGGGCAGCAGTCATTGTGCTCCCGGGATAACTATATAGTGGAGAGTAGGCACCATGCTCCCGAGATAACTATACAGTGGGCAGCAGGGACAATACTTTGATAAGCACCTTACTCTCTTCCTACTGCCTTGGTCATCTTTGGTCACTGGCTTGAATCCAACATGGCAATAGAGTCAATTGGCATCTCCAGTGATGTGAAATCTTTGTGCAACTAACCCATCAGTACCACATTGTACATGTTAGAGAGCTACATAACGGATCTTAGGAACAAAAAACACTTAAAAACCATATCAGAATTGTATCAGAAGTCGCTTGCTTTTTGGAGAGCAAACAAAAACAATCTATAACATTTGAAGTTTGCTACAGTAGACAGGGATTTGATATATATATATATATATATATATATATATATATATGTATCCAATCAATAAAGGAGCACTCCTAAGGATTTTGAAAAAATGTTTATAATGCGGTGTTAAAAAATCAAATCATCAACATTTCGACCCAATAGGGTCTTTATCAAGATCATATATATATATATATATGTATATATTGCGTAATTTCTTCTTCCATATAAATAAATAAACAAACCAGTAAGACATTAATTACGTCAATAGTAAACCCGAGGCAATCAGTCAAGAGCAAGTTATTTATTTTTATGTAAGTCTTATCTCTAAGGAATTGTGCATTAATAGGACTGTTTATTACTGTGATTTGCTTAACATTCTTACAGTTCACAGTAAGAGCTCTACCTGATATTCCGACAAGAGGAAAATTAATGATCATAAAAGCACATTATCAGAATCCATGAGCTTTAATTTCCTCGTGATGTGTCTTATACAGAAAACAATTATATGTTAAGAAACTGTTATGAACAAGCAACAATGTGTTCCATAAATGGGACTATTTAAAAGTAATATTTATAAATGAAATATCATGACTAAAGAGGCTTTTAGCATATTTGAAATTCCTTTTGCGTGTTTTGCAATGTTACTGATAAATACATCACATACTGACTCATCCTGACAGACTGGCCATCATCATTAATCAGTCCTCTAGGGCAGTGGTTCCCAACCCATTCCTCAAGTACCCCCTACCAGACCAGGATTTAGGGATTACCCCGTTGTATCTAAGGTGTTTTTAGAAAGAAAAACAAAAAACACTTTAGACACAGGGGGTTATGTGCATAGATCAAACACAGGCCTGACAAATAATAGAACAAAAATTTTTAGAACATTTCTAAGCAATAAGAAAATTAGTTTTGTCTGAATCATTTATGACATAGGTGAAAAAATAACCTTTTCATCAAGAACACACTTTTTTTATACCTTTCTCTTACATTCAGTGATCATTGAATATTGGGATGTAGTGTATGCAACTGTGCCACAAACCCACCTTCTTAAACTAAATACATTGTATAATTCGTTCTGACACTTTGTATTAGAATATAATTACTTTACCCACCACTGTGACATGTTAAAAGAGCTAAACTGGCTATCGCTGGAATCCCGACATTCTTCATCTTTCCAGCCTTGTGCATAAGAGCTTTACAGGGAAGCGCCCACCCTACCTGAGTAGAATGCTCTCCCCAGCTGTTCCCACCTCCTATAACCTCCGATCCAGTACCAGCATGATATTTAGTCTGCCTCAATACAAAAATAAAGTGGCTCGATCCTCATTTTCCTACAGAGCACCGCAGTTATATATATATAACTATATATATATAGTTTATTGTATTATTTTTTTAATATTGTATTGTACCCTATTGTAACAATGGAATGTTTTTGGGCCCAGGACATACTTGAAAATAAGATAAATCTCAAAGTATCCATCCTGGTAAAATATTTTGTAAATAAATAAACTAATTCCTCTGAATTTCATAGATATGTAGCCGTTTTCTCATTTTGTACTTGTTTTTCCTGAAGTCTGCAATGTAAAACTCCATGTGCTCTCTATCAAACCCATCTCTTAATCAGAACTCGAAATCTGTCCAAGAATCAGAATGTTCATCTTGTTAGAGCAGCCCTATAATACATACTATTATGTTCTCACTCTGCGTGATGCTTTGTCTGTTTATTGGAATTGCCACACTGCTTCTGATTGGGGTCTAAAAAAAATGAGTTGTAAATGTACATCTGTTTCCTCATATAGCTGGTCACTTAGTAAATTAGGAGATATCAGAACACAAACCGGAAGGCCAATTAACCTTGGCAATGCAGCTCTGTTATGTGCAGAATCTGTTACTCTGTTAGAGTCCAATATGAACACTAGTCTGTCATCATTTGGGTACCACGATGATGTTCTAACTAAGTTAACCTCTTTCACCTTGGGAAAGGATGCTGGGAATAATTTATTTAATTTGTATTGCAGAGAGGTGTCTGGGGTATCCTCACACAAGCTGAACATTCACTGCAATGTGTTAATAATTGCATTCCATCCTGCTTGCCAGTTTTATATACATGAAAATAGGTTTAAGAATGAATACATTTACAGAAAAAAACTGCTACAAATGAGAACTTATTCAGTAAACCAGAGCAACAGAGTAACAGTAACGTTAACTATAAATGAACAGTGACAAAATATTGTATGTTTTGGATTGCATTTTAACCCCTACTAAAGTTCTAGACCATGTTTGCATGTTCTGGAATGCATATTAACTCCTCCTAAGGTTCTAGACCATGGCTGCATGTTTTGGGGTGCATTTAACCCCCACTAAGGTTCTAGACCATGGCTGCATGTTTTGGGGTGCATTTAACCCCCACTAAGGTTCTAGACCATGGTTGCATGTTTTGGAATGCATCTAACCCCACTGAGGTACTAGACTGTGGTTACTTGTTCTGGAATGCATTTTATCCCCTCCTAAGGTTCTAGACCATGGCTGCATGTTTTGGGAAGCAATTAACCCCCACTAAGGTTCTAGACCATGGCTGCATGTTTTGGGATGCATTTAACCCCCAGTAGGGTTCTAGACTATGACTGCATGTTTTGGAATGCATTTAACCCCACTGAGGTTCTAGACCACGTTTGCATGTTTTGGAATGCATTTAACCCCCACTAAGGTTCTAGAGAATCTAGACCATGTTCGCATGGTTTGGGATGCATTTAACCCCCACTAAAGTTCTAGACCATGTTTGCATGTTTTGGGATGCATTTAACCCCACTGAGGTTCTAGAATGGTATCTTCATTCTGCTTCCACAGTGCTCTCTACTTTGTGTCCCTTATCGCTCCAATTCTCATACTTTTGCTCTTCTTGGATCCCTGGCATTTAGCGTTATCGACTGAACATGTTATGACTAGACTTGCTGTCTGGACACAATGACTGAGCAGACTTTGAATATTACTTCCTATCTCAATACTAGTACATCTGAGTTTACTGCTTTGAATTTCCATTTACCCTATGTTCTTCCATCACCTATAGAACTACCACCTACTGGCCATTTTTTACTCTGTTCTACACGTTTCTCCCTTTAATAAACCCTATAAGTTGCAGTATTCCAATTATATAACAAATATTTTTTAACTAACGTTTGCATGTTTGCATTGTGAATAATAGTTGGAAACTTTTTAATCGCCTTAATTTCATTCTCTACTTTTGAACAGCTGACATGTGTTACCAGCCCTTGATTAATTCAAACCTTTCAACAATACCAAAAGGACGGCATATCATTATATCTGTTCTTTGTCAGTCAATTGTGTCAATTGAAATGACAAAGTGTAGATACTTTATCATTTTCTCATTGGATACTGCCATATGTTGATTTTCTATGTAATGATAGATGAGGCAAAGCAGAAAATGCACATCAATTAGTATCGTTCTGCTAACGACATAAAATCACTAAGTTTTAATGTCAGAGTTAATTTATTCTGCTTGTACATCTCACTTGTACATCTCATGGTAAAATTCTGTTGTCTGGCGTTACAGTTCAGGCATTTAAAGGAAGAGGAAAGTTTATGAAACAAATTTAGGCCTGAACTTAATATTTTAGGATAAGCTTTTTAAATGATTTCATATGTTTGAATAAATATTTACAATGATTTAAATTTTTATTTTTTAAATATTAAAATATAAAAAAATAGTTTCTTTACAAAATATATCAATATATATAAAACAAAATAAAACATTATTGTTCAGATATTTTGAAAGAGTGTACATGCTGTAATTTAAGATATTGTTCCCTCCGTTTATCACCAGAATTGTACCTATTCTAGATAATATTTGATGAATTCACTAAAGTTGATAGAATACTAGTAGCCATGTTTTAATCGGCTACAATGGTTGCACCTAGATATTGGAAATTGACTACAATTACGGTTATTAAAGATGTTTTATCCCTGGTTCTGGAACATAAAAGGTACGAGCTGAATCTTCATTTACCATCTAGCCTAACTGATTAACTCAAGTTCAATTGGAAAATGTGGGAGGAAACTGTGAAACACAAATATTCTATATGATTAAAATTCCATTTGTTTTCTACTGTTTCTGTTAATTTTTCTCACCTATTTATGTCTCCATTTGCAGCACATAATATAAATGACCAATCCATGTCAATGTTTTGTTCAAAGTCCCATTGGAACAAAATTGGAAAACCACTGGATCTTGTACCGTCAGTGTACCTTGAGAACTGTGTTGGGAACCACTGCTCAGTGCCTCCATTCAGTGCCAATAACCTTCTATTATCTGTCATAGTCCTCCATGCCTCCATTCAATGTGACTATATTTCATAATCCTTAATACCTTCATCCAATGCCCAATTCATCTAGTCCCATCATTGTTCTGTCAGAGTAAGTTGTACCTACAGGTATCCTATCGATTCTATACCATAACCTGTTGTCTCTTTAAGCCCTATATAATGTTATCCACTGTGTTTATTTTTTTTCTACATTCTCAATGATCACCCATCTTCCAGTCTCTTAAATTCAACCTCTAAATTTTTTTTATTACGTAACTTCTTACATAACTCTTGTATACATTTTCCATCAACGATTTGGGTCTCTTTTCATTCTTCTAAGATATAGTGCAGTTGTCCACTCCCTGTAGTCCATTCACATGAAATGCTAATATCATCACAATGTTAAGTATCTGCACAGGTAACAGGTGGTATGAGTACTCTGCATTCTTACCCCAAATGAGAAACATTACATGAATGATGAACTGGCAAATGATGATTGCAGTCCATGTGTTCTGGGCAAGAGGACCAAATTCATTCACAAAAAGTACCCAAAATAATTGTTTCAGTTTTTTGTTTTAAACCACAAATATTTTTCCTTTTATTTTTTATTTTTTGTATTCTTAGTTAATAGTATGCAGATAAAGAGTCATGCATTAAAAATCAGCCAAAGTTTATTTTGCTCATTTTGAAAGTAACAGATAAACATGATTAGTACAATGTAAGGAACATTGATCTGGAGTGATAATGTGAAGCTACGAATACTCAACTTAAATGCACATAAAGGCACTAATTTACTAAGTCAGGGGTTCTCAACCCAGTCCTCGGGACCCCCTGCCAGTTCAGGATTTGGGGATTACCTGGGTGTGTCTCAGGTGTTTAGAAAAAGGGAAAAAAAACACCTTAGACTCTAAGGTGTTTTTTTTCTTCTTTTTCTAAACACCTGAGACACACCCAGGTAATCCCTAAACCCTGGACTGGTAGGGGGTCCTGAGGACTAACGTTGAGAACCCTTGAAGTGGACAATAATTTTCTGTCTATTTAATGGTATTTCTTTTCTTTTATTGTCTCCTTTGACTAGTCCAGAATCCGTCCGAATTTATATGTTACATATTTTAAGTTATAATTATTATCTAATTTTCGATATCTAACTGTTGTATGATTGTTTAAATACATATTTGAACATCTTATTGATTAATATTTGATATATATGATATATGTATGAATGTCTTTTTATATTCTAAAAAATTAATAAAGACGAAATTTGAAGAAAAAAAAAAGCACTCAGGTTACAACAATCACAAGGAATTTGGTAGAGATAAAACATATCTGAAGTTTATAAAAAGAAAAATATGCTACAATTTTAAAGCTCCTCAAATAGTGCAAGATTTGGGTGGGAGAGAAAAGATCAACTGGAGCTGTCAGAATCTAAATGGACCCAGAACATATCAAAGTCCGTCATACCTGCATTTAAAAAGGCATCCAAAAAGAACATTAAAAATTAAACATAACACAAATAGGCCAAGCCATGCAATAAAACAAAAGGATAAAACAATAAAGATGCTTCAAGTAGCTGTCCCGTCATTTTGAGTATTGTCTTTTAAACTTTAAGGAATGAAGTCTCATAAATACTTCCTCGCACAACAAAAAAGGGTACTAGAAACAGTTCTACGCACAGTCCAAGCTTCGTGACAAGGGAATTATGGGACAGCTCCCTCGCAATACAAGGCCCTAGGGCTACTGAATATTTACCTACCTTTAACTGCCCCTGGAAGAGAGAGCTGACATTTACAGTTTCATTTCACCGCAATTTGACATATGGCAAATTTGCAACGTTCTGTTATGTTACTCAAATGCTACAAAACAAATGTATAAAGTCACTGGAAAATAGTGTGTATTTATTGAAATAAATAAAGTACCTTCAAAATGGAGCGTATTTATTGTGTTCGCTGCTTCTAGTACTCGAAATGAAAAACATCCTTGAGATTCCATCTGTATAATTTTGCTTCAGTGATCTGCTAAGTTCTTTGGAAGTGCTATTACAAGCACAAAATGTCCGTATTGTAATGGATTGTATTATATGCAGCAGTTTGGGTCTATCTTTTATTCATTTTCTTTTCTTTAGGTTTGATGTGATAGCCATTTTTTCCCATTCACAATTTATCTGTGTCAACTGTGAAGAACTCGCTTTGCATACAAGTAAATATTTCCTGTCCGCTATACTGTATCTTTGTAAAGAGCTGTAAAATGACATCTTTGCTTTTGCAGAACTCATTCTTTTCTTTGTAGACCTGAACGTCATTCTAATTCATTGCCAGATACATTATCTCTTGGTTATTGTAAATCATTAGATGTAATAATCCAGATCACTTATGCTCTCCTAAAAATGACTTACATTTGGTACTGGTTAAATGAATCCTATTATACTTACTGAGCTAACACAAATTAATATTACAAACTTGCTGTAAACCCCATAACTCATGGGAAACTGTCACTTCTGGGGGATATATTTACAACCCTAGCTACCTAAATATTGTGCTATCTTTTAAAACATTTTCAAACCATTAGTGACCAAGGCTCATCCAAGATACTGTGCATTTGGGAATGAGGACATTATTGGGACTTTTGCTCTGTGTTTGCTTTATCATAATTTAAGGGGTTTCTCTTAGAGTTTGTCCTTACTGTACCTGTGAGATTATAGGTGTCAGAAAATATATTAACCTCTGGAACTGTCACTAATAGACTATGGTCAAGGCCTGACAATACCGAAATGAGTCATGCTTGCAGTTCTCACTACCTGTAATGTCATTAAGGAATTGAACTGTTGAAGTTAAGGCAAGATTTGCAAGATTAGAAAATAACTCCAAAATAACCCATCGTGGACTTTTCAGGAAGGTAAAAATAAATAATAAGTCACGGCAAAAGATGATTTTGCGGTCACTGGAGTAGTTTTGCACCGATTCTTTGAAAGGATTAGCCGAATGACCTTTACCTGAAATCTCATCTCAAAATGCAATGTTTGAAGTATATAATATAAAACAACACATAGATAAGCCAGAGGCATTTTAGGACCAGTGCTGAGGTCTGGTAAAGTTATAGTTGAGTTTTAAAACTGCAATTAACAAAGGTATGTTTGAAGCAAAAAAGGGAAAATTTAATTTGAATAAAAAACATTGACAAATGTAAACATGGAGATGGAACTATTATACTCGGAGGTTTTGTCTCTGCTGATTGCACAGGAGGTATTGTAAAGGTAGCATTCTTAGATTACGGGTTTCGAATGGTCTTCTGGGTCTTGAATATCCTTAACCATTTGTGTGTGGATCTCATACATACAGTGCATGAGAGAAAGAGTAATAATATTGCTGAATTAGAAGCATACTGTAAGGAAAATAGGGAAAACACGATAAAAACAAGTTAAGAATGACTGTTAGGTGGCTGCAACAAGAGTTAGGAGGCTGTGATTTCTAGAATTATTTTTTGATGATTCGATTTGGATTCTTCCCTAAAAAACTAATTTAGTTTGGGCAGTCCAAAATTCATTCATATGGCGCTTCATTTTGGACAAATGTTATCCTTGCAAACAATTTTGGAAAACAATTCAGACATCAAAAAAGTGCGAAAATGAACCAATTAGTGTACTGCAAAATATAAAGTCCATTTTTGCTCCATATGGCTCACATATCAATTGCAAATAAGTAAACATTAGTGAGATAAAGAGGAGTAGCAGCAAAAACTATTTTTATATGTTGTATATTTTTTTCAAACATAAATCAATATAGTTGTTTTTTTTTACTACTACTCCTTTCTACCAGTCTACTGGCCAATTCACACAAATAATATCAAGATTTAGTGGCTCGCCCCTAACCATCAGACATCTTTATTCTCATTAACCATCTTTTTTGGGGGCCAAAAGAAAACTGAATCATGAAACAGTTTAGTCTTAGAAAACAATATTATTGTACAAAGCCTTGTCCAATAATTACCGATTGTATATAAAAGAAGTTACCTTTATTTCAGGGAGAAATACAATCATGCCGGTTGGTTTTTGTTCTTATGGGGGTTTTGTGGTGGAGCTGTCAGAGGTTACTGAGTACTCTATTAATGACAATTTTTGTAAAAATTTGCAGATTACCTGTAGTTTATCATGGAGACTAGCTGTGGGTATAACGACCAAAAGCTACTTGCCTACCCACGGATTAATACTCTGATAAACAAATACGTTCCAGAGCAAGCCTAGAATGTACATGTATCACTTGACTCGACTCGATAATATAATTAATTGTTTATTAATGCCCATGAAACACATGTAATCTTAAGAGTTAACTTTCCTTTGAGTTAATTTAGGTCTTACCTCACAAATCTATGTGAGGTCTGCTAATTTGGAGATTGTTTGTCTTTGAGATGAGGCAAAGTCCGGTAAATAGAAAGACATCAAATTTCACGTCTGTGACTTTTAAGAAGTCAGTAGAGATGTCATCATGAGATAATGTGCCAGGTCACCTGTGAGGGACTGAGACTCAGTGTTCTCTTATTGAAAATCTTACAGTCCAAAATGCATACTTAATGCAGAAGGTAAAGATCTAAAAATCTCATCAATGGAATTAAAGAGTTGCTTTTTTTTTTGTATTTTACAAAAATAGCCTTAACTAAGGACCTTTGTTTGGTTTTATTTCACATAATTATCAGTTCACATAATTTATTTTGCATATTTATTTTTTCGTTTATTTTTATTTCACACAAATGACACATTTGATGACAGACTAGTAATAAATCATACCGTGCAGTTTGAAGCTTTTAATTATTGCCTATTTAAGAAAAATGACACATTTGACTTGACATCTTCAAGTGAAGACAGGCGCCCCTACACTATTTAAACTGATGGAGAAATGCATGTTGATTGGAAAATTCATTACTACTATGCTTTTTCACAGTTTGAATAATTTCAGCGCCTGTGTTATTACTCAAAGAAAAATATTGAATCAAAGATTTCATGAACATAAGGCATTTCTTTTTTTAAGGAGGTCAAATCCATAGCTATTTTTTGTCTGGCCAACAATATGTGAAGGGGATATATAATTTTTAGCGATGTCCTCGGATTTTCATCTGTCATTGTTCTACCGAAAAATACACCTTGCACTATTTTGTCCTCACTTTTTTTATTTATTTTAATGTCCTATGACGCAATAAAGGTTAAGTTTATTTACTTTTCACTATTTGTCCAATTTTTTGAGCTATATATTATATTTGGGTAAGATCTGCGGTAGTTTTGGGAGCCAAGAGTAAGTCTTGGTGCCTTTTCTCATATCGCACAGTAATGCAGTATCTGTTTTTTCCTTTCCTTTTTGAACTATACATGGGGTTATGCCCCTTTCTCATAGGCATGCACACGGGGTGTGCCGGGTGTGCCTGGGCACACCCTAATCCCCGCGGCACGCCTATGTATATTGAGACCGGCTCTGCTCTCAGCCTCCCTCCCCACCGGCCCACATGCAGGGAGGGAGGCAGGAGAGGACCCGGCGGAGCTCTTGCCGGCATCTCCGCCGGGTTCCTCTTGCGAGATATGAGCGTTGCCACGGCAACGCTCAAATCTCGCGAGAGTGAACTCTAGCCCCACAGGGGGCTAAAGTTCACTCTCCACTGGACCACCAGGGATCACAGCAGCAACAAGGATCCCCTCCTCCACTGGACCACCAGGACCACGATCCCCCCTCCCTACAAAAGGTAAGAAGGGAGGGGGGATAGCAAATAATGTACCCTCACCTCCACCCCCACAATCACCCACCCACATACAGCACACACAGCACACACACATACAGCACACACAGACATACAGCACCCACAGACATACAGCACCCACAGACATACACAGCACCCACAGACATACACAGCACCCACAGACATACAGCACCCACAGACATACAGCACCCACAGACATACAGCACCCACAAACATACAGCACCCACAGACAGACATACACAGCACCCACAAACATACAGCACCCACAGACATACACAGCACCAACACACATACAGCACCCACAGACATACACAGCACCAACACACATACAGCACCCACACACACATACAGCACCCTCACAAACACACACAGCACCCTCACACACACACAGCACACTAACAGTACCCTCACAAACAGGATCCTAACAAACACACACACAGCACACTACCAGTACCCTCACACACAAACAGCACCCTCACACACAGTTCATTAACAGCACCCTCACAAGCGCACACACACACACACACAAACAGCATCCTCACAAGCACGCACACACAAACACCCTCACCCACATAGCACACTACCAGCACCGTCACACACACACATCACACTAACAGCACCCTCACACAGCACACACACACACACAGCAGTGTGTGTATGTGTGTGTGTATATATATATATATATATATATATATATATATATATATATACACATACATACATACATATATATAGATACATACATATATATATATATACGCGGCGTGTGCTTGTGCTTTAGGGTGCACACCCTAATGCAATAGGCTGCGCACTCCTATGCCCTTTCTTACCCATCTAGTCCACCCTTTGACTACTGGGCTAACATTTGTTTGACCCTTTAGTCTTTTTCTTTTGTGTTTGAATCAAAGCTTTCATGAACATAAGGCATTTCTTTTTTTAAGGAGGTCAAATCCATAGCTATTTTTTGGCTGGCCAACAATATATGAAGGGGATATATTATTTTTAGCAATGTCCTCGGATTTTCATCTGTCATTGTTCTACCGAAAAACTGATTTGTTCTGAAAACAATTGATATGAATCACATGGCTGGATTGAGATAATATCCAGAATAAAGAATTTATCACAAAAAAGAAAATCTTAAAATGCTGGTTGCTTGCATAATTAGAGGGAAGCTATCATTGCCCAGGAATTTTCATATTATTTTGTACTTATCACTATATTTGTCAAATAGGTATATGTGAGGAATGCAAAACAAAATAAAATGTAGAAACCTGCATTTCTTTATTCTGCAACTGGGCGCCTCCATCTTAGCTTCCTGTCAGTCATTGTTAGAAGTTCTGTCCTTTGCACCGAGCAGTCAGCATAGAGAAAGCGTACAGAGAAGAGGAGAAGTGAAACAATGTTTCAATTTATTTTCTTCATTTGCAATTTTTGCACTAGTTCTACCAAGACTGAACTGGATCCGGCTGTAATAAAATTT
>OW240915.1:16277586-16285086 GCA_933207985.1 Pelobates cultripes | reverse complement strand
GCTAGATGGTGGTGTTAACACTATAGGGTCAGGAATACATGTTTGTATTCCTGACCCTATAGTGATCCTTTAAAGCCATTAAGGCACACATTGTTAGAATGAACTTTATTTTTCTCTCTTATAAATTTGTCTTTCCTAGTAGCCATGGTAATGTAATCAGACATATGCTTTTTATTTTTGTAAAGAAATCTGTAAAAAAAAAAAAATCCCAAAATATATTTTCTGAGCTATTGTCCCGATAAATGAGCTTAAAAGCTCATAATTGTCACTTAAATTGAGTTTGAAGAATAGACAAAATGATAGGCCTTTATTCAGAACAAAGGGCTTGTAGTGATTAAACATGTGGCTGTGCCAGTTTAATACTTTGCTTGATTAAAGCAATCTTTAAATTTTGACCTCTTGAGATGCTCTATACTACGCCCTCCAGGTCAAACTGCATGGAACTGTTTTTTGCATGGTTATTAAGTGGTAAGAAAGGGCTGAATGTGGACTGGATTGACAAAATGAACATAACTGAATTTCAGGTGGATTTGTAATTCTCATATTTAATAAAGACATATAGGATGAAGTTCTTTTGTTTCAACCAAATTAGCAAATTTAATTCAGTATAATTTTATATTTGTTTGAATTTATTCCATTCTGTTAGAATAAAACACTTTTCTAATAAGTTCTCTAAAACATTTCCCATAAACAGTGACTTCTGTAGATAAAACATTTTACTCTTTTTTTTTTTTTAACAGATCTGATTAATTTCTGATTCTGAATCAAACTAAATAAATTAGGCCATTGGTAGGAGACCTCTGGGAAAATTGACTAGGACCCCAACAGGACTATGTACCATATATCCATTGGATTAATTCACTAAACACAAACATGAATGGGAATGAAATTTAATTAAAAACTGAATTGAAAAATATATTCAGGGCCAATACAAACCATTGTGTGGTAATCTATTCACAAATCGGACTTTACATAGGACACAAGGTCATGCGTTTAGACTGGAAGAAAGAAGATTTCGTCTAAGGCAAAGGAAAGGTTTTTTTTTTGCTGTAAGAACAATAAGGATGTGGCATTCTCTGCCTGAAGAAGTGTTTTTTTTTTTATCAAAGTCCATACAGATGTTCAAACAGCTACTAGATGCATACTTGCAAAAACAGAATATTCAAGGATATAATCTTTCAATGTAGGGTAATAACTACTTGATCCAAGGATAAATCTGACTGCCATTCTGGGGTCAAGAAGGCGTTTTTTTCCTAGCTTGTTGCAAAATTGGAAGTGCTTCAAACTGGGTTTTTTTGCCTTCTTTTGGATCAACAGCAAAAAACAAATGTGAGGAAGGCTGAACTGAACTGAAGACTCAAGTCTCTTTTCAGCTATGTAACTATGTAACTATGAAAAAAACAGGCAGAAATCAAGCTATAACTATAGATGGGAAGGATCATTTCTCTAAAGTTTTGCAATTCGGATTTCAATTCATTACAGTTCTACTGTTAGTGAATATCTATGATGGCCTCAATTTAATATTTGTTAATCTTTTCAAATGATGTATGTACCAAATTAACTGTAGACTGTAATGGTGACTGCTGTAGACACATCATCTGAAAGGTTTTTCTAACAGATTGTAACGGTTTAAAAGAGATTTTCAGAAATATTAAATCAAGACTACAGTAAAATCTCTCTCCTTATCTTTATATTGTATCACTATTACATTTGATTTATAGTTTTCCGTTTATCTTGGCTGCTCATGCAGACAAAGCTTTGTCTCCAAAAAGAGTCCAGATAATCTTTTATTTTTGTCTTTAAGAATTCCAAAACCAAATTGTATCGAGGTGAAAATTATGAAGACTAAAACATCGTTCTGCATTGTGAAGCTGCATTAATGAAGAGTTTTAGATAAAATCAAAAGTGCCATTTGCACCATGTGATTGGTTGACCCGCTGATCTTGCCTATCAGACTTGAAAGGAAGATATTTGAAAAGATTAATCACTATATAAACTTAACTTAGCTGCCGCAAATTAATTGAGTCTTGAGATGTTCAGAGTTTCACATGATGTACAGAAGACTGAAGGTTATGCTTCTTTTTTGGCAATATATAGACAGCAATACCAGTGTTTAATTAGTGTTCATGAGCTGTGATTTTTCATGGTGAAAAGTTGACAAATTGCTGCGTAAATTATAGTTCAGTAACCGTTACAAATGTTATCTACTCATATCTGTCAAGAAGTGAAATTGTTTTAACAATACGTATCATTTAGAAAATATTTTTAGGACATTTTAAGGTTGGCTAATGTTGCAGGTTTTACTTGAATTATAAGAGTGAATGGAATGGTAAGGAGATGTAGTGATGGCCTTAGAAAAGTACATTTGGTGGACATGGTCTGTTGGATGTGGCATTGAAAAGCAAACAGCTTTGGTATTTATTTAGTAATGCATGGATTTCATAGCATTTATATCATTGGTAGATATGTAGTTTCCTATACGTTTTGCCCTGGGTTTCTGATGTGCATTTTGTTTGCTCCTATTTCTGTACTTCTGTCTTCATGGTTTCTTGATTTTAACCTCGATAAAACTGGATGGGAGATCTCCAATTGAAAAGAGCATTGCCGGTAAGATTAAAACTCAGGGAAAGATTATGTTTTTAATAGGATCTTGAAGAGATGCAGTTTGTGTCTGGTAATTTGTGAAATGCGTTGGCAATAGAGTTCCTTGATGCCTGGCCCAATAACTGTAAGCAGAAAAATCAATTCTGTTTATTAATCCACAAATCCTGTGCTGGATCATAGTACTCATAAGCTTTATAACCACTCAAATATGTCCTAACAGCCCAAAATATTCCTTTCAAAGGTTCAATAGATTATGATTCGGGCAGGTTACAGTTCAGTCAGAATCGGAAGTAACTAAATTCTGGTTTATTTATTGTTATTAAAAGCTCCTGAATATTCTTATTTCCATGGCATGACACATTTTTTTCTGAAGTGGGAGAATGTATTTATGAATCCATTGTCAAGAATGCATAGTTTATAAGGCCACTAGACCAGACAAGTCGATAAAAAGCGGTAAGTGAATAGATTTATCGTGTATAAATATGTAAGATTTTTTTATGCCATTGACCTTGACTCTCATTGATGTCACATTGTATAGAATATGAGTCTTGCATAGAATTGTGCTATTCCATAGAAAAACAGGAACTCTTCAAAATTCTCTTGCATACTCAGAATTTCTTTGGACATCATACATCATGCTGAGTCAGATCACAACTGCATTTAAATACCCATATAGCTCACTATTTGCCTGTTCATGGCATGAATACAAATTCACCTATAATCATTTTTTTGTTTGCTTATTATATTTATTAATATCCTTTTATCTGGCATATTACACAAATTGCAATTTTGTTTCTTTTATTCTACCTAGATTTTGAAAATATGTAAAGATTGATGTACAAATAAAGATTGATCACAGTGCTTATCAATGCTTGTTAAAACATGCCTATTAATATCCATATTCCCAGGATATGAATTATATAAATAATAATAATCATAGTACACAAATGTAATTCTCGTTTTATCTGTGACCATGAAATCATTGCAACAATAAAATACAGGTGTATATATATTGATGATCACATTACTTATATTTATTTATTGATTTTATTAATCTGTCTGTGTCACATTTATTGCTTAATTTATTTATTGTTTATATAAGCAAGTAATTTGTAGGCTTAAATATGAATTGCTATGCATATCTGTATAATTGCCATGTTTATTTTAATCTGTTTTTGTTATTATATTTTTGTTAATAAGTCTGTTTATGTCTGATTTATGCAAATGTGTGCACTTTATATATTTGTTCTGATTCATATTTATCTTGTTCCTTAGTGAATAACATATGGTGTTACTGGATATCATTATACAATATGTAAAGTAGTTATAGGGACGATCTGAACTACAAAATATTAAAGTTGAACTATCACTTACAGTGACAGTGGCAGTACGAGTTCCTTATTCCCTCAGCTAAGTAAATGCTTTTGAAGCGCTTATCGGATTATAGGAGTGTGTAGTACAGTGTAAGTCAAATTTCATTTACCTCTTTAGCTCTTCTTAGTCTATGGAAACAATGTTGCTCCATGATTCTTCAGACAGGCACGGGTATCGGCAGAGAAATGCAATACACGTGCATGATTGCTTAGAAATTTCTCCAAAAGTGACATACACGAAGGGGAGGACTGGCTACATTTGGCTAGGGGGCAACTACAAACAAATAGCCCAACTTGAGGCCAGCCTAGTACATCGTTTCATTATTAATATTATTTTATCATTTATATAGCGCCAGCAAATTCCGTAGCGCTGTTTCATGACACTCCACTTCCTTTCTTAATTTAATACGTGGTTTTATTTTGTTATGCCTACCATTTTCCTCTTGTGCCCTGTTTTTTTCTGGTGCAGTAAAAAAAAAAAAAACCTATATTTTTGGCTTTTGGATAGGAAATGTTACAATTGTTTTGTATCTACAATTAAAGAAAAATATAGATCATGCCTAGGTAAAAAGAAAGGTATAGTTAAAGTTTCTTGTGTTATATTCTCTCTTTCACTTACTTTAAAAATGTTAGAGCAATGAAATTTAACTCAAAATGTACCAGGTATAAGGGTGACTCAGCTGTGAAATACCAGCCCAGATTGTGTAAATTGCTCAGCACGGCTATTTTAAACCGGCATTTTGGAATTCATGTATCGATTCCCCTTTAAAAGCTATTTAGTGAATACATTTGGTTACGTAAGAAGCAATTCGTGTACAGCCACAACATGTGAAGTAATTGGACAAAGAAATAGTCTAACAAAAATCTCACATCAAAGTTCTTGTGGAACATATTATTATTATTATGATATTTATAGAGCACCGTAAAATTCCGCAGCGCTTTCCATATAAATAATAGGTAACATTTTGTCCCCCGAATAATGAGCCTGGCTATTTATGGGCACTAGATGAAGGATGGATCTTAGATGTCATGTTTGTGCTGGACCAGTTATATCTTTTTGTAATTGTACCCAGTCCTCATGGAGCATCAGCTTGTGGGGATAGTAAAAAAAACCTGGATTATTGGTGTGCACTGAGAACTGGGTTGAAAACTGTAGCTCTTTTCTAGGGAGAAAGAAATCCGAGAAAAAAAAGGCAAGAAATCAGGCAAATTAATAATTGTATATATTTTACAATACACATTTTTCCCATCATTTGGTTCTCAGATCAAGTGAGAAAAAATAACCAATAGAGGGGAAAAAAATCTATATTTATATACAATATATTTATTAAATATATAAAATATAAATTAGATTTTTTACTTTTATTGCTTGTCCTTTATTTTCCCTCTATTTGGTTACTTCTTACTTCATCTCTGAATATAATCACAATTTAGTGATCAATAATCATATATTTGCCAACATTCATCTAGCGCCACGGGTTGATTTTAAAATCATGACTCAAACAATCATGCTTGTCCACTGTGTGAGTTGTTTGTTTTGTGATTAGTTTATGTGGTGTTTCAGAAATAGGGAATTCATACAATCACTTGGTCATTGAGAATGTGGATGAATTACAACCCGTAGCGAAACAAATCTTCAGGTTTGGTGGTCTATTCGCTAAACAGCAAGTTTTAGTGAGCTGACAACTTTCTTATAAACTTTATGTTAAAATGATGCAAATTGATAAAGTCTACAAACAGGCAGAGTGGGAGTGTTTCCAATTTGAAAAAGTTGGTTCAAATTACTGAAGTGTCAGCTCAGTCCGAGTCCCAACCAACAAACTTAGAAGTTGCTCCCAAGGACTCACAGCCAGCAACTCTTGCAGCTCAAATGCCTTATGCTGAGGTAGCATTTCTGAAACATTTTTCCCACTCTCGCTGCCCCACACGGCACCCCACCCTCCCCATGGTACTCACTACATTTATAGATAGTTCAAATCACCTGTTTTCCATACACAACAATCATGTCTATCATCTTCTCCTCACCTGTAATACCTCCATTCCCACACCACAGACCAGTAAACCCTTCACCCCTCCATGCTCTCCTGTGGTCCTAACTGCCCTTATAATTTCCTCATCTATAACAAAACACTACTTAATGTTCCCCCTACTATTTTTCTGTTTCGCCCTCACTTTTCTCATTAACACAATCTCTCTGTCTTTCTGCTTACCTGTCCCTACTGACACCATCTTCATTGCTCCTGGTTTACTTTCCTCCTCTCTCTGTTTATCCCATACACTATACTCATACCTATCCACCCTTTCTCCTCCAATTCCTTGTAAATCCTCAAAATATAAACATTCAACCAAAACATTTAAATCTTACTCCCACCTTCTCTTACTTTCTATACTTCTGCTCCTGGCAGCTGGCGATGTCTCTCCAAACCCGGGTCCCACCTCTACCTACCTTGAGTCCACCCTAGAAACCTCTCCAATCTTATATCCATCCCATGTAACTCTCCCCTTATGCCCTCCTTCCATTCTGCCCTCTGGAATGCACACTCTGTGTGCAACATAAATAAATCTACTTCCATCTATGACGTATTCATCTCACGCTCCCTTAACTTACTTAATATAACAGAAACTCGTCTCTCTCCTTCTGACATAGCTATTCTTGCCTCATTATCCTATGGTGGTCTACAGTGTACGCACAACCCAAGACAGTCTGACAGTAAAGGTGGCGGTGTAGGGTATCTGCTTTCATCCCACTGCTCCTTCAAACCTCTACCCACCGCCCCTTCCCTCTCTTTCTCCTCCTTTGAAATTCACTCAATTCGCTTATTCAAACACATATCTGTGAATATTGCAGTTATTTATCGTCCCCCCCCCCGCTCCCGATTTCAAGATAATCCCACTTTTGTCCTCGATTGAACTTATTTCAATCACCTCCTCCTTTGGGCTATCGCAATAGGCTAATTCTCCCACACATGTAGCTGGCAATACCCTAGATCTTATTTTTTCAAATGAATGCTCAGTCTCCTCTATCAGATCACCACCTCCTATCATTTGTTCTTGAGTGCCCCCACATCCAATATCCTCAACCTAATCCCACTCAACTCAGGAGGAGTTTGAATTCTCTTTTTCTCTAGCTACTCTAAACTGATATCCATTCTGAACTCTCATCCATCCCTACTAGTGATGTACCGAACGGTTCGCCAGCGAATGGTTCCTGGCGAACATAGCATGTTCGCGTTCGCCACAGCGGGCGAACATATGCGCGGTTCGAACCGCCCCCTATTCGTCATCATTGAGTAAACTTTGACCCTGTACCTCACAGTCAGCAGACACATTCCAGCCAATTAGCAGCACACCCTCCCTAGCAGACCCTCCACCTACTGGAAGGCATCCATTTTAGATTCATTCTCAAGCTGCATGCTTAGTAAGAGGAGGGAAAGTGTAGCTGCTGTTCATTAGATAGGGAAAAGCATAGCTAGGTTAGGGATAAGGGTATGCTTTTTTAATTTTTTTCTATGTAATGTAATTG
>OW240915.1:16245504-16276579 GCA_933207985.1 Pelobates cultripes | reverse complement strand
ATGGGGGGCAGTGAGTGTATGGGGGGCAGTGTGTGTGTATGGGGGGCAGTATGGGGGCAGTGTGTGTATGGGGGGCAGTGTTTGTATGGGGGGGAAGGAGGCTTTTTAATAATAATTTTTATTTTTTATTTAATAAAATAAATATTCATTATGTCCCCCCTCCCTTCTTACCTTTACTGGGAGGAGGGGGGACATTTCTTAGTCCCTGGTGGTCCGGTGGGGGATTCCCTGGTGGTCCCCGTGGCAGGAGTAAACTCTAGCCCGCGCTCCAGGGCTAGAGTTCACTCTCACGAGATTTGGAGCGTTGCCGCGGTAACTGCATCAACGCTCTAAATCTCGAGAGAGGAGGACCCGCAGGAGCTGCAGCTTGAGCTCCCGGGTCCTCCCTCCCCTGCCGGCTGCCAGCAGGCACATAGCAGGGCAGGCACTTGGACAATGCCAGCCCTGCATTAGCCGGCAGAGGAGAATCTCGGGGGGGGGGGCAATTGCCCTGTTGCCCCCCCGGATCCGCCAATGCTGCTTTCCCTTGTTCTGTTTTTGACCATATGGTGCAACACCAGGGAGAGAACTACCCTGCAGCTCCTATGGAGTGACCAGCAGAGGGGGAACTCCTGCAGCACTTGGCCCGGATATATGTAGGTCTCGATTTGAATTTCGGTGAGAAGTTGAATATGCAAATTAGATTTCTAACAGATTAGATTTTTCCCCTGTCCGCAGGCACATAGCAGGGCTGGCACTTGGACAATGCCAGCCCTGCATTAGCCGGCAGAGGAGAATCTTGCCCCGTTGCCCCCCCCCCCCCCGAATTCGCCAATGCTGCTTTCCCTTGTTCTGTTTTTGACCAGATGGTGCAACACCAGGGAGACGAGGTACCCGAGGCAGCAATGGATGGCAATGATTGGCTGAGAATGTCAGCTGACCACTTTCAGTCTATCACAGTGCCCGTTGCTAGTATGGATTGGTATGGCTACAAAGAAGTGTGTAATCTGTGTCCTAGCCACACTTCCAGTGGTGGTCAGAATAGGTGGCCAAGGACCCATATTTGGAGTTAAACTGTATGAAAATGAATGAAGGTACAGTGCCAATGGACTCCAGGTACTATAACCAATTCAATGAGATAAATGTAAAAATGAGTCCAATTTTCAAGGTTTAGTTTTTTAAAAGCAGCTTATTTATTGCAGCAATGACCTTTTAATTTTAAAATTATACTAGTAATTAGCCCCTTTTCACAATTTAAATGCATATAATTTTATTTTTTGTACTTCATATAGAAAGTTTAATAAACACATTTTCAGATTTCGTTAGTAACTCAGCAGGGACAGGTAGAATATGCAAATTAGATTTCTAACAGTGCCAAATGTAGTTTTTTCTGCCAAGAATATCATGCTACTTTGTAAAAAAAAAAAAATTTTTACAAAAACCTTTCCCAACCCTTTCGCTACCAATTTCTTTTTGAGAAAAAAAAATGACATTTGAAACGTTATATAACTGGCAAATATAGGGAATGTAAAAGAGTAATTTATGTATGTATTACTATTCAGTGATATCTAAAACATTAAATTATGTAAATTTGCGTAATTTTTATATTTCATTCATTCAATCACCGTTGGCCAGAATATTGGAGGTGTGTAAAATATAGTAAAACTATAACAGTTTATCTTCACTCACAATTCTTTTAACAAGATCAGGCAAATTAGTGTAGAATGAAAAATGTATATTAATAATAAAATGAACATAGAAATTGTGGATGTAATTGGCGCTACAAGGTTGAAAAAAATGTAATTTTACATTTTTGAGAGGAACCCTTTTGTTCATGACCTTAACAATTATTTTATCGTTAACATATTGACCTTGTCGAACAAACCACCCCTGTGTGGACATCAGTGGGGTACTTATCTATTACATATCTGTAAATATCTGATAACCATGTCTTATGAATTAAAATATCACATATCAAACATCGCTCAGGAAAAGAATGTAATTTGTCTGCTGAGTAAACACCAATGTTGGAGCACAGGTAAAATCGGAAGTGAAGTTTCTTGCGTAACCCCTCTGGAACACAGTGATTTCTGCTTTAAGAATTACCCTGCAGCTCCTATGGAGTGGCCAGCAGAGGGGGAACTCCTGCAGCACTTGGCCCGGATATATGTAGGTCTTGATTTGAATTTCGGCGAGAAGTTTTTGGCAGTTGCGGTTCAGAGAAGGAATCCTGCTAAGTGGGAGAAAGAAGTTTTCGGAGTAAGAGCTGTTGGGTTCAGTGTGAAGCCACACTGGAAGGAGGATTTCAGGGGGCATCTAAATCCTGACTCAGGCACAGAGCAGTTTCTTTGGCAGAGACTTGTTAAGGATGGAGAGAGAACATTTTTTGTTGTCTTGCCCCGCTACAGTCTGTAATGAATGCTGCCACCAGACTGATTTTCCTCTCTAGTCGGTCCTCTCACACCTCACCCGTCTGCCAGTCCTTACATTGGCTTCCTGTATGCTATAGGAGTCAATTCAAGGCACTAACTCACACCTATAAAGCACTGAACAATTCTAGCCCCTCTTATATCTCTTCACAGATCCATAGGTATATCCCTTCTTGGTCTCTCAACTCTGCCCATGACCTTCCCCTGTCCGCTGCTCGTACCCGTATGGCCAACTCGCGCTTGCAGGACTTCTCGCGGGTGGCTCCCTACCTATGGAACAGCCTGCCTACTGCCATCAGACTCTCCCCTAGTCTTCAATCATTTAAGAAATGCCTTAAAACCCATCTCTTTAGGAAAGCTTATGGCCTCCCAGAGTAACCTCTACCTTACATACCTGTCTCTTGCTCTCTCCTATAGGGCAGTGCTTTACTCTCTCCTCCAGCTCTGCTTCACTCCCACCTTATTTGATTGCTATGTCCTGTCCTAATGTGTTTTATACCCAACCTCCTGCAGACAGTAAGCTCGTTTGAGCAGGGTCCTCTCCAACCTATCGTTTCTGTAAGTTTTTGTAATTGTCTCATTTATTGTTAAATCTCTCCCTTTGATAATATTGTAAAGCGCCACAGAATATGCTGGCGCTATATAAATACCAGTAATAATAATAATAATAATACTCCATTATGACCCTGTTTTAATTGTATTGTATTCTGTTGGTGTGTGTCACCTGTTGCATTAAATTCTGCTGTGCAATACAGAATTCTTTAATCCCTTAAGGACGCAACTTCAAAAACTGGACTTACCCTTAAGGACACAATCTTTGCATTTTTTGCTGTTTGAGTTCAAACGCAATTTGCATCTGTCATTTATTGCACCAACACATACATCATTTTTTAGAGGGCAAAAAGGGCTTTAATTTGATGTCACATATACATAGATACATTCTCATAAATTATTTTTTTTAAATGCCAAAAAATGGGAGGGAAAAAACAATTTTTTTTCACAGTTTTGGCAATAATAGCGTTTATATATAGTGATGTCCCGAATGGTTCGCCGAACGGTTCGCGAACGGTTCGCCACGAACGGTTCGCCACGGACTCATCATTGAGTAAACTTTGACCCTGTACCTCACAGTCAGCAGACACATTCCAGCCAATCAGCAACAGACCCTCCCTCCCAGACCCTCCCACTTCCTGGACAGCTCACTAAGAATGCAGCTTCAAAATGGATGCTGTCCAGGAGGTGGAAGGGTCTGGGAGGGAGGGTCTGCTGCTGATTGGCTGGAATGTGTCTGCTGACTGTGAGGTACAGGGTCAAAGTTTACTCAATGATGAGTCCGTGGCAAACCGTTCGTGGCGAACCGTTCGGGACATCACTATTTATTAAATTTTTTTAAACTTTTTTAAACTTTAATAAAACTTTTTTAATGCTTTAAAAAAATGTTTTTACCATTAACCTCTAACTAGCAGTAAGCAGCAATAATAGTACATTCTCCAATTTCCCATAACCCCCACCCACCCCAGGTAGCAAAATATATCATTTTAAATTATTTAAATTAATTAATTAAATAACTGTACCCCTGATGGTTAAAAAAATAAATAAGGCAGTGATTAACTGGCAGGGAAGGGGTTAATTTTTATTAGGACTGGGTAAAAGGGGGGTGGGAATCTTTTTACTTTTTTAAACGTTATTAAAACTTTTTAAAGATTTTTTAAAACTTTTTTTAATATTAACCCCTGGCTAGCCTAACACCAAATTCCCCAGTTCCCCGCTAACTTCCACCCAGCCCAGCTAGCTAAATATATAATGTTAAAATATTAAATAAATTAACAAAATAAATGTAACCTGAGGGTAAAAAAAAAAAAAGAAAAGTTGACCCTCAGGGGTTAAAAAAAAAAATCAGTTCACAGTAGTCAGTGATCAATTGGCAAGGAAGGGGTTAAAGCAGGAGAAATGGGGGGTGGGATTTAACCATAATTTTTTTTTCATAGGGTGAAGAGGATCAGCACTGATCTGTCTCCTTGCACTTCACACTGACCGCGGAAGCGCTTGGAGGCAGATCAGGAGTCCATGCAGCACAGGCTGTCAGGGACAGTGCAGGGACAGCGCGATCGGGTGCTCTAGGTCTTCCTCAAATACAGAGGCAGACCGGAGGAGCGCTAACCCCGTGATCATGGCGATTTCGGGTTCATTTTAGTGCACGATGGACCCAGTCCGTCATGCGTTCTTAAGGGCTTCCCCAGCATGATAGACTGGGTCCGTCATGCGTCCTTATGGGGTTAAACAGATAACCCTGTGTCAGTTGTTGCTGATATAACCAGCGGGACCTCACATCCACACTCTGGTTGCCCAGTTGGATGGAGGCACTATCGTAAGTGGGTACCCCATCTCCCAATTGGTGGAGGCTTGGAATCGGCTTACTGAGCGCAATGAGGTAACTGAGGTGAGGGACCCCATGGGTATATGGGGGTCCACCAAGAAACCTGTTACACTTGTATTAGAATTGAAAGTAAATAGGTTAACGTAAGGTGGCACTGTCACTTTTTACATTTTCAAAGTAAGGACTTACGTACACATCAAAAATGGCAAAAGGTGTATAAAAGTAGAGCTTTAGTGACTGTCCGCTTTGCTTATCCTCCTATTTCCTATCACACATAACTCTCAATGACTCATGATAAGAAGGTAGCTTCTTGTGTTGTGCAATGAAATGTCTTTTACTTTAAATTACACGTACATGAGAATATCCACGTGAGATCCTGTGGTTTTGAAGGACCTTCCATAGACCCATGTTTTATACTACCTCACAAATGAAGGCTCTGTTTTAATAATTGTATTTAAGATAAAAATCTGTGTTTTAGCTTTAAAGCATTTTTGGATATAGAAATGAATCTACTTTTCAAAGTATTCTATGTAACTTTAATAACGGATAGCTTTAGCATTATGCCAATCTTTTACCACAAAACAAACAAAGTGCTTTTACGGAGATTTGTCTATATTTTTATGCCAATCTTTTACCACAAAACAAACAAAGTGCTTTTACGGAGATTTGTCTATATTTTGCACTGTAAGCTATTTCTCCTAAGGTATTGTTCGTGTTCCTGGGTTATTGTAGTCACATGACTCATTTCATACTGGTTTCGTTATTGCACTATTACGAAAGGACCTACACAGGGGTTAGCTCCAGGCCCGGACTGGTCATTGCGCACACCGGGCAAATGCCGTGGGGCCGAGGCCGGCAGGGGAGGTCTTTGCAGGGCCGGCGCTATCTGAACGCCGGCCCTGCAGTAGTCTACAGCGGGCCGGTGGGGAGATCAGAGGGAGCCAGCCTGCCAGCAGAGGAACCCCGGCGGAGCTTTAACTTACAGCTCCGCCGGGTTCCTCTCGCGAGATTCAGAGCGTTGCCAAGGCAACGCTCCGGGTCTCGCGAGAGTGAACTCTAGCCCAACAGGCTAGAGTTCACTCACCACTTGGACCACCAGGGATGGATGGCGGCAGGAGTAGCAGGATCCCCCCTCCCAGGCATAAGGTAAGCAGGGAGGGGGGATATCAGCAGGGCACATAACACTCCCAGCACCCCTGACACTCACACACACACACTGCACCCCTGACACTCACAGCACCCTCACACACTGCACCCCTGACACTCACACACACACACTTCGACCCTGACACTCACACACACTGACCCCTGACACTCACACACACACACTGCGCCCCTGACACTCACAGCACCCTCACACACTGCACCCCTGACACGCACAGCACTCTCACACACTGCACCCCTGACACTCACAGCACCCTCACACACTGCACCCCTGACACTCACACACACACACACTGCACCCCTGACACGCACAGCACCCTCACACACACACTGCACGTCTGACCCTCACAGCACACACACTGCACCTGCACTCACAGCACCCCACACACACACTGCACCCCTGACACGCACTGCACCCTTGACACTCACAGCACCCTCACTCACACACTACACGTCTGACACTCACAGCACACACAAAATGCAACCCTAACACTCACAGCACCCTCACACACACACACTGCACCCCTGACACGCACTGAACCCTTGACACTCACAGCACCCTCACTCACACACTACACGTCTGACACTCACAGCACACACAAAATGCATCCCTAACACTCACAACACCCTCACACACACACATTGCACCCCTGACACGCACAGCACACACACTGCACCCCTGACACTCACAGCAGCCTCACACACACACTGCACCCCTGACACGCACATCACACACCCTCACTTACACACACTGCACCCCTGACACTCACAGCTTCCTCACATGCATACACTGCACCCTCACACACAGCTTCCTCACATGCACACACAGCACCCACTCACACACAGCACACACACACTGCACCCATCACACACACAGCACCCTTACCCACATAGCACCCTCACGCAAATGCAGCACCCATCACTCACACACACACACTGCACCCCTCTCTCACACACACTACACCCCTTACCCACACACACACACACACACACACACAGAGCACCCTCATACACACTGCGCAATATGCTTTCCTGGCATTTTTGTCTCCTGGTATCCCAACTATGGAGACACCAGAGACAAATTTCAAGCAAACGCAGCGCAAGCATGTTATTAAATTTGCTTGCGCTGTGCAGAACAAATACAGGGTATTTTTCTCATGCCAGAGCTCTTCAGCAGAGCTCTGCGCATGGTCTACCCTGGAAGAGCATTGAACCAACATGATCACTTTGTGATGGGGCGTGCTTGTCATTGGTGATGACAAAACATACCCTATCTGGCCCCGCCCCCTTTTTAGTGGGCCGCTGTAATAAAAAAATGCCCGAGCCGAATTTTCTTCCCAGTCCGGCCCTGGTTAGCTCTGTACATTACCGATTTGTCACCATCTCACAAATGATTGTCAGCTCATAGATAGTACAGGATTTTAAGCATCAAATAGTAAGGGATCAATGACTAAGCCTAGTGAATGGACTTTTGGTCAACAACAGCTTTGAGTGACAGGCTGCCCAGAGTGACAGATTGGGTTTGTTTCCTGGGGTGTGGCGGCGAAGAACTTTACTTAAACCAGTCCCCCTCATGGCAAGTCATCACTTTCAATAAACTGAATCTTAACGATTTCCCACCCTACCTACCATTTGTATGCATGAGTGACTGCACGCTGGTGTAGTTACCCAACAGAATTGGCACTAGAGCAGGTGGTAGCCCTCACAGGGAGGGCTAAGTCAAGTTTTATTTAACTTAGTTGAATTTGTTATGCATTTTGATATTAATAAATTCAATAAACATGTGTTTTGAATTTCTATGGCTATTTTAGAAATAAAAGCTGTGGGCTCTTCGAACTCCAACCTTAAGTCACGTCTTTATTTGGCTGGGTAATATATCCCAAACAGCCCTCCCCTGGTTAGATGGTACCCGAGCCATGGATTCTCCTGATTTAAATTACACGCTAAATGAGATTATTACCCAATCAAGTAATTTACTTTTTTTACAATGGCAATAACAGAGTATGAATTAGAGAATTCTAAAGAGAATTCCAAGCTATTTTTAAAATTCATGCTGGAATAACTAAACTGAAAACTAAGCTGATTTGGAGAATTTATTTAAACTTGGCTTTTTTCATTTAAAAAATTAAATTTACGTTTAATTCACTTAGCATTCCAGACAATGTTCTCTTTAATAAATTACCATCTGTGTTGATAAAGACACAAAAAGATGATTTTTTTTTAAAAATGTGATTTATCGAATTAAAAAAATTTTTTTTTTAAACAACACACATTAAATTGATGTAGGAATGCAGCTAATTCTGAAAGATTCGCAAAACATTGTAACACAGAACTATTTTAAGTAGAAATATATGAAGAAAGGTCACCCCTAAGTGTGCACCCTGTATATCATTCAAACACAGAAAGCATATATCTATTATTCATTTGATTACTTTATCTCTGACCACGGACCAATATAATTAAACCCAATGTTATGTAGATGATGCATATTTGAGAATTTTTCATAGAACAAGGTTCAGGAGGTTGCTGTTAATAAGCGTACTTATGAAAAGAATAATGATTTAGGGAAAGAAGGCAAGAAAATAATGTACTGTTTACAGAGCTGAATCAATGAAAGGATGTATATACTGTATGGTATGAATGCTGATATTAATTACATGTCTGTAGAAAGGAACTGATGATGTGCGTCATATGCTTAAGTTTAGTATTTATTTGTTTGTATATTTTTTTTTTCGTTTGCTGTGCTGTTTTCTTTGTAGAATAAGTAAAGTAGAAATTGATATTCTGATTCCAACCTAATTTTAACATGTAGATTACAGACATGGCATCTCTTGAGCAGATAGCGTCTTGCAAAAAAAGGCATGTAGGGCATTATAGAGTGGACCACTGACCCCAGGGCAAGTGGCAACCAAAATAAAAAGGCCAACTGATTTGCAAAATAACATCTTTGGAAGCCAGCAAAGCATCATGGGAAGTGTAGATCTGCAACAATTGGGGAGGTGCTTTTTATAGCCACATATCCAATCTATATGGTAGTATAAAAAGATTAAAACAGGCACTTTACATATAGGAGTTATATGTGAGGACCTCCAGCGTCGCCGAAATACACATAGGAAAGCATTGTATAATGCTTTCCTATGGGAAGGTCTAATGCGCGTGCGCGGCCATTGACGCGCATGCGCATTAGGTCAACCCCGCCAGCTGACGTTGGCAGGGGAGGTGCGTAGGCAGAGCCTGAACCAGCGCCGAGGGACATCAGCGCTGGACTCCGGTAAGTCACTGAAGGGGTTTTAAGCCCTTCAGCAACTTGGGATGGGGGGTGGGAGGTAGAGGGGCACTAGAGGGTCCTGCGTTGCCAGGAAAACAGATATGTTTTCCTGGCACTGGAGAATCCCTTTAAATGTGAGTGTGGCCCTATTATTTTATTGTCATATCTATACCTTGGGAAGCGTATTTCACCATTATCTTTTCCATCTCTTATCGCCCCTTTCTATATATATATACGGACATTTGAAAAGTGCAAGGATCACTATCCACTGACATCAGAGATCTACATTGAACTCCATTTCTACATATTAAGGCATTTCTCTATCTGGGACTATACTGAGATAAGCCTATTCTTTATCATTATATTGAGGCGCAGCCCTACTCTGTTTTTAGTGTAACTACAGCCACAAGAGAATTGACAAGTACTCTGCTGCAATGTATATCCCTTTTTCAACAGTAATTATGAAGCACCTGTGTTCAATAAGGGATCCAGTTCACAGAAGCAACTCAGTGTTTGTAATGCAGAATGGACCCGTACAATGTAAAATTAATCTCCCTCTCGCTTGACAAGATAATGCTACGACCCACCAAAATTTGACATAGTGGTTGTGATATGGCCATATTATGTGACTGGATTCTAATACCTTGCATCAGACAAAATATACAAGTCGACTGGTGACTTATAAATGCAGGTTTGATTGTACAAGCAGTTCAGTCCTTCATGCCAAAGCACACAAACGGAACTCTAGAATGTTGATATCGGACTATCACGTACAGTAGTGTGTACCATTTAATTTACACACAAGAAGCAATGCGTGCACAAAATTCTAGGTGTATATTCCCATTGAGGGGAAGCAACAAATTAAAATGAGACATGTACAAATATAGAGGCCGTTTGTAAATTCAAGAAAAAAGGGAGGGGATGGAACATTAACAAATATACTAAATGTCATGTCTGCATATTTTATTTTTTTTAAATTCTTATAATTTGTAGTTTGTACAGTATGCATGAGAGCACACACACACATACTGACCTATATGCCTCATTAACTTTTTTTTTGTAAATTCTCGTTTTTATCTGCACTGGTTTATCAAGTGGCTGTGCATGATACATTATATTCACATTTTTATATTCAAGGTCTAACTCACCAATCTCAGGCTGCTTTCCATGCAGCACTGTATGAGTGAGACTTGTGGGCTGCTGTATAGTGTGGTGAGTAACATTCCATATGTACAATACCACTATAAGAGAAACAGACCAGTGCACCTACGGTCAATTCCGGTCTGTCTATCAGTTATTATTGTTGACTGACAATGCAAACACACATTAAATCCCACGCTATGGTCCGTAGATAATATGCTACTGATGTCTCTGTATACACAGTGTTGGCTTCATCTACAGTGTAACTTGACTGATTGCCTAGATCAGCCAACACTCAAGCTACAAGGAGTTCCCACCATTGTAAGTAGCCAAACTGATTTTTGCGTTGGGTCCACCAATTGCCGCTGTCCACCTCCACTATATAATGCAGAGCCAAAAGTTCATAAGTGGGATATTCCGTTAGGTATCATGAGCTAAACACTTCTCTCAGCCTAAGAGCAAATCCCTGCAATGGCAAGGTGTCAGGACACACCTGGCACAATATCTTTTACAGCAAACTGTAGTTGTTATGGTGCATCCAGTACTCCCTTTAATAGGATAACCATGTCCACCATGTTTTCAAGTACACATATCACATATACATATTAATGGACAGCACATGAAAAGGGTTGCCTTGTAGTATGTAGAATTAAGAAAAAGGTGTAAAAGTAATCAGGCAATGAAGAATCCTGCAGAATATGTTATAAGTAGTGCAGGGAATCCCTTTTCATGTGTTTTCATAAATATAACAAAATGATATGTGTTGCTGAAAACACGTTGGATATGGTAAACCAACCCTTAAAGTCTACTGGGCATTAAATAAAAAATATAAATATTTAAGGCCATTACATTTTTTGCGTGTGTCGGAATGATCTGGAATACCTTGCTGCATGAATGAAAACATCTAAACAAAACTTTAAGGCAGGGACGGCACAGGCTGTACAAGTGGACGCCTTAGGCTGGGGACTCGGATTTTTCCAATTACCTCTCTCCCTGCAGCCAGCAAAGTGCAGCCAGTGGAGTCAGTCGGCCCCTTCCTGATGATGTCAGGAGGAGGGGGGGTGACTTTCACTGCTCGTCTCCCAGGACCGCTGGGGAGTCTGAGAGAAGAGAAGAGGAAGTCACGCCCCCTCCTCCCGACATCATCAGGTGAGGCCAACTTCACTGACTGCAGACTCCAGATCCTGTCCCACCCCTACCTGGCCCAAGGTAAGCCTTTAGTTTGTTTTTTTAATCCCCCTTCCTCAGCCCCTATCCTCTTCCTCAGCCCCTGTCCCTTCTCCTTAGCCCCTGTTTCCCTTCCTCAGCCCCTGTCTCCCTTCCTCAGCCCCTGTCTGCCTTCCTCAGCCCCTGTCCCTCTTCCTCAGCCCCTGTCTCCCTTCCTCAGCCCCTGTCCCTCCTCCTCAGCCCCTGTCCCTCCTCCTCAGCCCCTGTCTCCCCGTCCTCAGCCCTTGTCTCCATTCCTCAGCCCCTGTCTCCCTTCCTCAGCCCCTGTCCCCTTACTCAGCTCCTGCCCCCTTACTCAGCCCTTGTCCCTCTTCCCCTGCCCCTTTTCCGTTACTCAGACCCTGCCCCCTTTTTCAGCCCATGTCCCTTTTCCCCACCCCCTTTCCCCTTACTCATCCTCTGTCCCCTTACTCAGCCCCTGTCCCTCTCCTCAGCCCCTGCCCCACTTCCTTAGCCCCTGCCCCTCCTTCTCAGCCACTTTCTCCCCTCCTCAGCCCCGTCCCCTTACTCAGCCCAAGTTTCCCTTCCTCAGCCCCTTTCCCCTTCCTCAGCCCCTGCCCACTTCCTCAGCCCCTGCCCACTTCCTCAGCTCCTGTCCCCCTACTCAGCCCCTGTCCCCTTACTCAGCCCCTGTCTCCCTTCCTCAGCCCCTGTCCCCTTACTCAGCTCCTGCCCCCTTCCTCAGCCCGGGTCCCCCTCCTCAGCCCTTGTCCCTCTTCCTCTGCCCCTTTTACCTTACTCAGCCCCTGCCCCCTTTTTCAGCCCATGTCCCTCTTCCCCACCCTATTTCCCCTTACTCAGCCCCTGTCCCCTCCTTAGCCCCAGTCCCCTTCCTCGGCCCTGTCCCCTTACTCAGCCATTGTCCCCCTCCTCAGCCCCTATGTCTATCTATGTCTATATTGCTTTTTTTTTTTTTCAAGGTGGCCTGTGTAGCCAAAAATCCTTGCACCGGCCCTGCTTTAAGAGAAAATCTAAAACAAAGGAGTCATGGAATGTTTATCCATGAATGAATAAAAACGGGTTTTGAGAAACGTTATAACATGCTGTCAGTAAAAATCTCCACGGTGTTCATGGCCACTTAGAATGCAGACTAGAAAATACAGATAAATGTATTCAGTTTCATAATAATCTAAATACATGTATGCATGGATTTTTTTTTTTAAATGGAATGTAAAATAATAAAAGAATCATTCAAAATAATCAAGAAACAAACCATTCACTCTTAGGCAAGAAGAAGATGCAACTAAACATTCTCTTTAGCTCTGTAGGTTTTTATCATTTGTATAATGACTTTTATATCCTTGAATTTTCTATATTCTTTTATCTTCTGCTTGATCTTTGAAATCTGTTTTGTGTTTTAATGTTGTTCTAGCTTTTTGTGCTGTTGTGATGCAACATTTACAGTTATTCATGCTTTGCCTTTTATTCATTTTCTTTAGTTCTGTTAAAAAAAAAAAAAAAATAACATTTAGTTGTTTTTCATTACCTGCTTCTATCTCCATACATACAGTGTTTCTATTTTTTTCTCCAATAAAATTGCTGGAAGTTCTGCTGTTAAATTGCTGACAAATGCTTTCCAGCTCTCGTACTGCACCCATAACACACTGCTTATGAAATAAACCCAGCTATAGAAAACAAAGTGAGCATCATGATTGGCTCAATCACTTCCTGATTTGAGCTCACGGCAAATGTTGCACCCACGTTAAAGTCTGTATGTAATGTTCACTAGGGAATCCTAACACGCAGACAGGACAGAGTAGAGAGAATTGCAATACTGATCCACAACAGGGCACTGAGGCAAGGGAGAGGTTAGCTTATATACACGCAGGGTGTGTCGGATTGGCTAACCTCCAATTAGTGTTAACCACAACACGTGGGAGGAGTTTCTTCCCTCCCTTGTGGTCTCTGAGGTTATCACTGTGTGCCGGGTCACATGACCGCATGCAGCACACATATAAGGAAGCTGCTCTGGAGCGTGCAGCGTCAGACACACTGCCAGTCTAGAGACAGGGACCAGATGACGCCACTCGTTGTGATGCGGTAAGCAAGGTCGCCATGAGCGGCTCGAGGGCAGGGGACCTGACACTGTGGGCTTTTGGTAGCCAGTGATTAATACCTTTTCAAGCAACCAGAGAAAGAGGTGTGGGCGTCACTCTCTGTTGGTTCAAACACCCACTGGCCACCCAAAAAAAACAGGGCCTGCTCCCTTTAACGTGACACTGTATTCATAACCATTCCTGTGTTGATAATTTCGAATACATTTGCAACAAATGTGCTTCTGCGAGAGTCACAAAATACTGTTGTTAGGTGTCGGGTTCGTTGTTTAGTAGACGGAGCCCAAGATGCAGAGTAGTGCTGAAAGCAATGGACCAAGTTTGCAGTACAAAGGGGATCAGACGAAGAGAGTAGCCGGGGAAGCCAGAGGTGATCAGGCAAGGGTCAAAGATCATACAATACACCCTTTGATTCTCCTAAAGTTCTTCCTTCTGTGTGGTTGCACGTGGAAGCAGCAGCATTCTCATGAACAGACTTCTGTTCTTGCTGTGTTCAGGAGCTGGAATACATATGAACGGAGTTCTGCCTGCAGTATTGGTGAGTGGCGTTCGCGCGAACAGAGGGGCGTTCATACGCATGAACGTGAGCGGTCGGCGTGGGTGGTTGAGCCGTCCTCGTGGAGTGAGAGAGAGACGTGGCGTGGAAGCGCGAGGTAGGTGACTGTGGGAGACACAGAGAGTCTGTAGTGGCAGGAGATATGACGTGTTAAACGGGGGCAACCCACATTCAATGCATTTCTCTATTATTTTTTTATAAAAAGAAAACATTATATATAATATGTACAAAGCAGAGATAAACAAGCACATAATTATATGGTGATAAAATTCTCCCAAGACTTTGGTTTGATTCTCCGTCCTGTATCGTGAAGTATCTGTCATGTCAAGAATTTCTGGGAAATGTCCGTTAGCGCGTTTCTCCGTCAGTGTTGTGCTTGGTATTTGTTGATCATTCTGGTTAGTTTTTCCAATGTCTGCCTCTGAAACACCACTTGAACTTTGTCTTTAATTTGCGCAACTGTGCCACAATTGTGGTTGTGCATGAAGTTTTGCATTTGTACTTCTGTTCATGCCACAGATGTACTCTGTTGCGCCTATATTCTTTTTCATTCTTGGTGCACGCAAGAAGTGAGCATGGAGCACTTGCCACCTATGGAGGATGTTTGGATATCATTGGCCCCATTTGATTTCACCTTTCATTTTCTTGGCATACTGCACAATTGTTTACCATGTGTTCAATTTGTACACTGGTTGCCTGTAAATATAGGAGATCTCTAGCACGTCATTTACACAATGCAGTCCCAAAATACCCCATATGCAACTTTCTCATCAGATTCTTTCTCACATTGCATTGAGGCTTTATTATAACCTTGGACATTGATTTTAGCCATCTTTGCCTTATTATTCTGATTATGTTTGACATAGTTGTGCCCTTTTCTGTAGCTGATGGTATTTTTATGTTTTTCATCAGTGGCTGGTAATTGTGCCAAAAAATAATGCACATTCTTCTCCAAGTCCTTTTTCTCTTGTTCATCTTGTCCTGGTCTAAATGTCCCTGAAAGATTGTCAGCTACTGGGATTTTTCTACCAGGCACATAATCTACAGATATGTAGGTATGCAGTTAACTTGTTCAGGTATCCATTTTAAATTTAATGGGTACCTTTTGTGTCCTCAAAATAATCTCAACATGTACTTTTTCTTAGATTTTTTTAAATTAAATGTAATGAGACATATTGTACTTTGATTACTGTCTCTGTCTGTTTCATTTCTATCTTGCTCTACCTAACTCACACATTTTCTGGATTCACCTCCAAATAGCAAATAAGAGAGTAATAGATCACCTTGTGGGCTCCAAGTAAAGGTGAGCATTTACATTGATATATCACTCTCTTATTTGCTATTTGGAGGTATTGCACCAAATTGTTCTCCTCTTTTCCTTTTCTACTTTATATACAGCCTACTGGAAGAAAATAAAGTCCATCATTAGGGCCAGATCATAAATAAGGCTCTCTATATTGTGAGCAAAATTATATCCAAAAATTAAATAAGCTGTTCAATTTTGGGCACCTGTTCTAAAGAAGGATATTATGGCACTAGAAAAAGTGTAGAGGCAAGTTACAAAATTAATAAGAGGAATGGAACATTTTCATTATGAATAAAAGTTACAAACATGTCTGGAAATCTATCCATAAACAGTACCATGCATAGGACACGAGGTCACGCATTTAGACTGAAAGAAAGGAGATTTAGTCTAAGACAAAGGAAAGGTTTTTTTGTTTCTTTTTTACAATAAGAACAATAAAGATGTGCAATTATGTGCCTGAAGAAGTGTTTTTTTATCAGAGTCTGTGCGTATATTTAAATAGCAATTGGGTGAATACTTGCAAAAACACAATATTGAGGGATATAATTTCCAATTAGTGGGGTAATTATTGATCCAATGAGAGATCAGAATGCCATTCTGGCACCAAGAAGGTTTTTTTTCCTAGTTTGCTGCAAAATTGTAAAAAAATAGTTTTTTTTGCCGTCTTTTGGATCAACGGCAAAAAACTGCTGAACTTGATGGATGCATGTCTCTTTTCAGCCTATGTAACAATGTAACTATTAGGGGACAGTTAGCTCTTTGATTCACATAATATGAAATTAAGAGGTGGCTCCATATTTATTTAATAGTATAATCAATGGCTATTCTCATAAATCACATTTAGATTATCCAGGAAGTAGTGATTTGTGGTGAACTGCAAAATCTGAACAATATATCTGCATTGAAAAAAAATGTAATTTTAACTTTATTCCAACTCAACCATTATGGCCTTAATTTTGCTGTTCGAGTTTCAATTTTAAAAAATGGATTCTCCGCTGTACACAGATGAGATTCCAACTTGCATTCGTCCTCCAAAGATTTACATATTATTATCATTGTTACAAATAATAGGTGTCTCTCAGCATTCTCCATATTAAAAAGAAGTCTATAAAAGTTCTATTTCATGGATTTAATCAGCTAGAAGACACTGGGGCGTGTTGGCAACACCCTCACATTCAGGTTTAATCATTATTGAGGACAAAGACCTCTGCGTAAGACATTTACCACCCTTAATAATATAATTAACTGAGTATAAGGGGAATGAGACTTTCATTTTCAATTATGGAAATGTTTTCTGAATGTGAGCCAGTTATTCTGTATCAGTTATATTCTTGGTATTTTAATACCGTGTTTCCCCGAAAATACACCCTACCCCGAAAATAAGACCTAGCTGAATTTTCGGGGTGGGCTGCAATATAAGCCCTACCCCGAAAATAAGACCTAGGCATTGTACCTTTCGGTCCGGCGGGACTTCCTTCTTCTATGAGGAGGAGGAGCGTTGCAGGCCGCGGCATCGCGCAACGTGATGACGACGTGCGCAGCGTCGTCAGTCTGCCTTCACGGATCTTCAGCGGAAGGATCCATTTCCGGGCGGTGAGGCACCCAGTGGTCGGACTCGGCGGGCAAGGAAGGCATCTGTGAGTAGATATTTTATGTCTGGGACTGAATTAATTAAAGGGGGCGGTGAATTAATTAAAGGGGGGGCTGGATTAATTAGAGGGGGGTGGATTTATTAAAGGGGGGTTGGATTAATTAAACGGGGGGTGGATTTATTAGAGGGGGTGGATTTATTAGGGGGGGTGGATTAATTAAAGGAGGGGTGGATTAATTAGAGGGGGGTGGATTAATTAGAGGGGGGTGGATTAATTAAAGGAGGGGTGGATTAATTAAAGGGGGGGTGGATTAATTAAAGGAGGGGTGGATTAATTAAAGGAGGGTGGATTAATTAGAGGGGGCTGGATTTATTGGGGGGGTGGATTTATTGGGGGGGTGGATTAATTAAAGGAGGGTGGATTAATTAAAGGGGGGTGGATTAATTAGAGGGGTGGATTAATTAGAGGGGGTGGATTTATTAAAGGGGGGTGGATTAATTAAAGGGGGGGTTCAATGTACATACCGGTACCATAAATAAATAAGCCCTACCCTGAAAATAAGCCCTAGTGTGTTTTTTGGGACTAAAATTAATATAAGACCCGGTCTTATTTTCGGAGAAACACGGTATTAGGCCTCAGTAGTTGGAAAAACAGCTTATTGCAAAACAACACATGTAGCAGCGTGTAACAGTGTTTCGGAAAATGTTAATAAAGTATCAGTAAAGAAAAAGCTAATACCTTAAGGGGAACTGTCTCTGATTTTACATTCTTACATTTCATTTTTACATTATTCTTTTTATTTATTTATTTATTACTGATATTTATATTGAATAATATGTTGAAAATCATCTTTAACTATTGTAACTATTATATCTACTTACAACACAGGACTCCCTAATCAGTACATCACTTCTGTCTTGAGTAGGAAATTGTAAATTCTATTTTACTAATAATCACTATTTCTGCTGATCTGAAGAACAAGTCAAAAAGTTTGTCCTTTAATATGCATGTTAGTCCAAGAAAAAGTATCACTGCATGCTACAATTCTCCTGTTACTTTGTCATTAGCTTCGCAATACAAATCAGATTTGTCAAGGACTGCCATGGCAATCAAAGCGACTCCAATCACTTTTAATTCTTTAAATCAGGGGGGCCCAAAAGGTCCCCTGCTGATTTTGAACGTTTGCCCACTGACAAAGAAATGATCAGTCTATAATTTTAATGGTAGGTGTATTTTAACAGCGAGAGACAGAATAACAAAAAAAATTAAGATTAGATCTCCTATCAATCAGCAAGATTTCTGGCTTTCAGGTGTCTGTTATACAGGTAACGAGCTGAGATTAGGAGCACTATCTTAAAGGGAGTACTCCTAATCTCAGCTCATTACCTGTATAAAATACACCTGTCCACAGAAGCAATCAATCAATCAATCAATTAGATTCCAAACTCTCCACCATGGCCAAGACCAAAGAGCTGTCCAAGGATGCCAGGGACAAGATTGTAGACCTACACAAGGCTGGAATGGGCTACAAGACCATCGCCAAGCAGCTTGGTGAGAAGGTGACAACAGTTGGTGCGATTAGTCGCAAATGGAAAAAACACAAAATAACTGTCAGTCTCCCTCGTTCTGGTGCTCCATGCAAGATCTCACCTCGTGGAGTTTCAATGATTATGAGAACGATGAGGTATCAGCCCAGAACTACACAAGATGATCTTGTTAATGATCTAAAGGCAGCTGGGACCATAGTCAGCAAGTAAACAATTGGTAATAACCCTGCAGCGCCCGCTAGGTCCACCTGCTCAAGAAAGCACATGTACAGGCCCTTTGGAAGTTTGCCAATGAACATCTGAACGATTCAGAGGAGAACTGGGTTGTGGTAAGATGAGACCAAAATCGAGCTCTTTGGAATCAACTCAGCTTGTCGTGTTTGGAGGAGGAGGAATGCTGCCTATGACCCCAAGAACACCATCCCCACCGTCAAACATGAAGGTGGAAACATTGCTTTGGGGGTGTTTCTCTGCTAAGGGGACAGGACAACTGAACTGCATCAAAGGGACGATGAACGGGGCCATGTACCGTCAAATCTTGGGTGTGAACAGGGCATTGAAAATGGGTCATGGATGGATATTCCTGCATGACAATGACCCTAAACACAAGGGGACTAACACCTGGACTGTGGCATGCTGGAGGGGGATCCATGGCAAAACTCCCATGGAAAATTACATAGTTGATGCAGAGTCTGGTTTTAATCCATAAAGGGCATAAATCACCTAACATTCCTAAATTGTTTGGAATAAAGTGGCCACTGGACCACCAGGGAAGAGAAGGTAGGCTCCCTTACCACCCTCACCTGAGGGTGGTGTGGGGGGTAGTGAGGCTGGGGGTGGTGATGCTGAGGGTGGTGTGGGGGGTAGTAGTGAGGAGGTAGTTGGGGGTAGTGAGCTGAGGTGGTTGGGGAGTAGTAGCAGTGGCGTTTGGGGAGTAGTGATGCACTGAGGGGTGGTAGAGGTGTAGTGAGCTGAGGAGGTGGCCCAGGGGTAGTGAGAGCTGAGGAGGTGTGAGGTAGGTAATGAGATGTAGGGAGCTGGTGATGCACTGAGAATTAGTGATGCTGAGGTAGTGATACTGAGGGGTGTGGTGAGGGGGTAGTGAGGCTGGGGGTGGTGATGCTGAGGAGGGTGCTGTGGGGGTGGGTGCTTGAGGCTTGGGGTGGTGATGCTGAGGGTGGTGTGGGGGGGTAGTGAGGCAGAGGGTGGTTAGTGGTAGTGAGGCTGAGGTTGGTTGTGGGTGGTGATGCTGAGTGTGGTTGGGGGTAGTGATGCTGAGGGTGGTGGGGGTAGTGAGGCTGAGGGTGGTGGGGGTGTAGTGAGGCTGAGGGTGGTGTGGGGGTGGTGATGCTGAGGGTGGTGTGGGGGGTAGTGAGGCTGGGGGTGGTGAGGCTGGGGTGGTGTGGGGGTAGTGAGGCTGGGGGTGGTGAGGCTGGGGGTGGTGTGGGGGGTAGTGAGGCTGAGGGTGGTGATGCTGAGGGTGGTGTGGGGGGTAGTGAGGCTGAGGGTGTGGGGTAGTGAGGCTGAGGGTGGTGTGGGGGTGGTGATGCTGAGGGTTTGGGGGGTAGTGAGGCTGAGGGTGTGGGGGGTAGTGAGGCTGAGGGTGTGGGGGTAGTGAGGAGGCTGAGGTGTGGGGTGGTGATGCTGAGGTGAGGTGGGGATAGTGAGGCTGAGGATGTGGGGGCTAGTGAGGCTGAGGGTGTGTGGGGTAGTGAGGTTGAGGGTGGTGTGGGGGGTAGTGAGGCTGGGGGTGGTGAGGCTGAGGGTGGTGTGGAGGGTAGTGAGGCTGGGGGTGGTGTGGGGGGTAGTGAGGCTGAGGGTGTGGGGGGTAGTGAGGTCAGAGAGATCAGATGAGTCCTTCAGGACTGTAGTGGACACTTAATACGCTAGCCTAGCTATCAATTTCCCTATCAAATCAGCAGCTACACTGTCCCTCCTCTCACTAAGAATGCAGCTTCACAATGAATGTAAAATGGATGCTGGCAGGAGGTGGGGGGGTCTGGGAGGGAGGGTCTGCTGCTGATTGGCTGGAATGTGTCTGCTGACTGTGAGGTACAGGGTCAAAGTTTACTCAATTATGACGAATAGGGGGCGGACCGAACAGTGCATATGTTCGCCATCCGTGGCGAACGCGAACAAGCGATGTTCGCCAGGAACTATTCGCCAGCGAACCATTCGGGACATCACTATTGGAGAGGATCTGCAAAGAATAGTGGGAAGAAATCCCTCCTGAGATGTGTGCAAACCTGGAGAAACAACTACAAGAAACGTCTGACCTCTGTGATTGCCAATAAGGGTTAAGTCGAAGAGGTGAAATACTTATTTCACTCATTGTCATGCAAATCAATTTATAACTTTTTTGACATGCATTTTTTTCTGAATTTTTTTTTTCTGTCTCTCACTGTTAAAATACACCTACCATTAAAATTATAGACTGGTAATTTCCTTGTCATTGGCAAACATTCAAAATCAGCAGGGGATCAAATACTTTTACACTTTGTCACTTACACTGAGACACTAGGGGACACTGAGTGTCTTAAGGACACTGGGAGACATTAGGACACTTGGGGACACTGAGACACTAGGGGGCACTGGGAGAGCTGGGGACACTGAGACACTAGGGGAAACTGGGAGACATGGGGACAGTGAGAGACTTGGGGACACTGGGAGACATAGGGACACTGGGAGACATAGGGACACTTGAGGACACTGAGACACTACGGGGCACTGGCAGACTCTGGAACACTGAGAAACACTAGGAGAAACTGTGAGACATGGGGATGGTGAGAGACTTGGGTTCACTGGGAGACATAGGTACACTTGGGGACACTGAGACACTAGAGGGCACTGGGAGACATGGTGACACTGAGAAACACTAGGAGAAACTGGGAGACATGGGGACGCTGAGAGACCTGGGGACACTGGGAGACAAAGGGACACTGGGAGACATAGGGACACTTGGGGACACTGAGACACTATGGGGGAACTGGGAGACATGGGACACTGAGACACAGGGGGACATGGGGATCCAGAGACACTAGGAACACAGTGACCTATTTCTCATAGGTCACTCTCATGCTTAGAAATCTTACATTCCTTCTGATATAACATTTTATACATTTGTCATAGATAGTTCAATAGATAGAGTTAAAGTATCTCTCTTGACCTTTTCTGTCCTTTCACAGTTGATCAAATGAGTCGCATTATATAGGTTAATCAGAAATAGTCAGTTATATTTTCAATTCAGCTATTGTGACCTATTGTGACCTAAAATGTTATATTTAGTTTAATTCAAGTAGCCCCTAGTCTCTCAGTGTCCCCATGTTTCCCAGCTAGTGGCCCTAATGTCTCAGTGTCCCCATGTCTCCCAGTGTCCCTGGTGTCTCTCAGTGGCCCTAGTATATTAGTGTCCCTAGTCTCCCAGAGTCCCCTAGTTTCACTGAGACATGCGGACACTGAGACACTGGTAGATTAGGGGACTGGGAGACTAGGGGACACTGTGAGAAATGGAGACACTGAGACACTGGGTGACATGGGGACACTGAAACACTGGGATACATGGGGACACTATGATACATAGGGACACTGAGACACTGGGAGACCTGGGAGACTGAGACAGGAAGACACTGGGAACAATCCATATATATAGTAAAATCAAATTGTAAGTAGTTTTTGGGAATTTAACAGAATTATCTCTTATGTCACTCCTTGTGATTTACATCATGTGATGTCATGCATACAAAATGTATTATGCAAATTAGTAATGGCAGTATTTTTTTTTTGCTTAAGTATGGAAACCTAGAAAGGGTGTAGAGGAACAAAACTTGTGTGGACTGGCTGACAATGAAATTAGTTAAGGTAATGCTGACCTTGGTCTCTCTAACACTGTGGCATGTTCCCTTTCTTCTACACTCACTACATATACCTTTTCTCTGTCCCAGGCTATATACCAGGAGTTTCTGCCTGCTAGTAAGAAGGTAAGGAAACAAGTGTACATGTGATTGCTAGGGGACATTTCATAGCAAGAGTGGAGCAAGTGCATCATTTGATGCATTTATGCCAAGCTCAGGGTTTTGTCTGCATAGTATGCCCTTAGTTGGCCAGCCTACATGACTGGCAGGCAGCCTGACATGCATTCTTGCCAGGCTGTCCTTCAAATTCTTTGGACAGACATGCCCCCTTTTTGGGTATGTTCACCCCTTTCGGCAGTTCTGGTTACGTAATTCACGTCAGTGGCACACCCTTTTACCCCATCCATAGACTTCCTGCTTCACTGGACACTGCTGTTAGGGGATTTACTTGAAAGATGAAAGTGTGAGATTAACATAGTGTATGTGTTTTCTCATAGCTGCATCCTATGAGTTTCCCTCCAGTACCATCTCCATCAGATACATGACGCTTGGGAGGTAGGACTGTTTTAGTGTTTTTGGTCGATAAGATTTTGTAATTAGGCCCATCATAATTGTCAGCACCAGGCCCACTGGGCTCTTAATTTGGCCCTGCCCACACTCCTTCACACTGTACGCTCTTTTTAAGAGCATAAAATGTCATATCTACATTGTGGTAGCAGATTTGCGTCAAACAAACAGTTTAGGAGAAAAAAAAGATTTAAAAAAAAAAAAAAAGATTTTTCTCCTACCTGTCAGTTAATTCTTCAGGATAGGCTCTATGTCAAAGAATTGATTGTTAAGGGAAAGCAGAAAAGACCTGCCATAGGCAGTCCCTCTTTCCACACATAGCAACAGCCGACACTGCTAGCCCTGGCTAGAGGGTGTAGGAATGGGGTAAACAGGGTGACTCTAGATATCGACCTGCTGGCAATGAAACCAGCATGTTGGAGCCACACAGGAGGTCTGCTTTGGGAATCGTCTCCCAGCAGGGCAAATCACAGAAGACAGCAGGAAGCACAGGTCAGAAGATGGGTGATTATATGCCAATATTTTACATTGGATACACTGTGTATCTCAGTGACATCTGATGTATTTAGTGTACTTGAGAGAGATTTAGGCAAACTTACAATACAATGCATAAAGTGTTCTCTTTAAATACACAATGCCTAAAGAAAGATATGCATTACAAATCAATGTTTATCTTCGAATATCATCTCAAATGCAGGTTTCACCATGTATCCAATTTGCCTGGATCTGGTTTTCTTTACTTTGTCTCTGAGATCGGAGAACGCATGCTGGGTTATACCTATGTTAACATTCAATTACCATTCTTCATTTATTACATAATGCAACAAACATTCTACACATTCAGCAGGCGTCTATCAGGGTATCCATTGCACTGGGAATGCAAAGAGCTGCTACATTGATACCAGAAATATATCACCAATATAACAAATGAAATCACAAATAAAACACTTTTTTTTACCGAAGTATTTAACTTTTAAGCAAGTAAAGTGTATATGAGTCCTTCCCTGGGACCTATTCCGTATGGTTCCGAACACAGCAAGATGTACAAATAAAAAAAATAGGGGATATAAACGTTCAAAAATATTTTGTAAATAACCATAAGGTAAATGTCCCCCCTGAATGCAGATTATATTACACTCACAAGAGGTAGGCAAAGATGAAGGCTCAAGGATGTTTCCCCCGAAGCTTGAGGGGCTGAGCTGCGTGCTCCCACAGGTTCAGGATCCATGGGTCTTCAAAGAAGAAAATTCAGCCAGAGGAATAATTATTAAAAGTAATTTATTCCAGAAATAAAGTGCAGATATCAGGAAAAAAAAGTACACCGATAGTAGAATCGGTCCTACGTGTTTCATCCACCCTTGTGGACTTCCTCAGGGCAGTTATTTTAAACTAAACTGTGCATAAAAACAAATTAAAGAGGCTACAGTGCAACATGTATTGTGAACATTTGCCAAGGTTTGTGCTTTGACCCGGGGATTAAGAACCTGTCTTAAACTACCATCTGAAATTATAACAAACTCTTTCTATTACCAAGCACTGAAAACATATATCAAAGACTTATGGGCAATTGTCATCATGAGCACTGACTGGGTACAATTTCTGATCCTTGCAGCCGATCCAAAGAATAATTATGCGCATGCACTATATTCTAAAATTCTGTGTTAATGTCTCCTGCTTAGAAATCTTACATTCCTTCTGATATAACATTTTATACATTTGTCATAGATAGTTCAATAGATAGAGTTAAAGTATCTCTCTTCACCTTTTCTGTCCTTTCACAATTGATCAAATGAGTCGCATTATATAGGTTAATCAGAAATAGTCAGTTATATTTTCAATTCAGCTATTGTGACCTATTGTGACCTAAAAAGTTATATTTAGTTTAATTCACTTTAGGTGCCCTGCAATTTACACTTTGGTACAAAACCCTGACGTGTATACATGTGTAGGTAATTTGGCTCTCACTAATGTACGGATCATATAGACTTGGAGATTTGTTTCTGGCAGTTTTTATTCATGATTCCGTTGTGAGCCAAAAAAAAGAGATGATTGATGGGGAAAAATGATCATTGATGGTTAGGGGTTAGTCACTAAATTACTGAATAATAGAAGGAGAAAGGATGAGTCGCAAGAAAGTGTATATTTAAATGGCCACAATTAGCGTGCCCCTTAAAATGTTCTATTTTTCGTAGGAATGGTTTGGCTGAGCCAAATTTTCTCACCATGCACAAGTCTAAGAATTTATTATCTATAATGTTCCTTCATGTTTCATATTTGGATATGAAACAATATCTGACATTATTTCTCAGTGAAATAGACATAAAAAAAAAAATAGTTTTGCTTTTGATTCCACAGGGCGCCCATCAATGTCAAGGAATGTCACAATAAGGACTGGCCTCCAAGAAATACATCTGCTAGTTTAAAAGCTGGTATACATCAGGGATTATGTGTAAATAAAGATTTTGGAGCAGAGTTCTAAATATGGTGCAGTCAGTAGAAACATTCCAATGTTTCCCACGGTAATTGATCAACTTTTAGAACCCAATTGCTTTTCCATATGCATAACTCCTTCTGGGTCCCTAAATAACATATATTGTCCAATTAATGCCTTTGCTGTTATTTTCTATACTATGCATCGCCGTGTCTGCTGAGTTAATCTTACTGCCATAGACTAAATGTAACGAATCCATTCCTGAATCTGATTTCAGTCGCTGCACTCTCCCCCAGCCGTTATCGATTCTCCTCTGTATAAAGGAATGTGTTAGCAGTTACATTAGTATATGCAATGCATGCTGTGTGTCTAATATGTGCAAACTATTCATCCAGGTAAGAGTCAGTGAACCGGATAATTTGCTATGAAGATAGTATGATATTTAGCTTATAGGAGAAGGAGAAAGAAGAAAATATATCTTTACAATGGGATAATAAGTGATGTACAAACAGGATTAAAATACAATTAATAAAGGGCGCAGCTACGGGATGTATTCACTAAACATGCAGCTGTATTATTATTATTATTATTGGTATTGGTATTTATATAGCGCCAGCTTATTCCGCAGCACTTTACAATAAGAGAGGAATTTACCAAATGAGACAATAACAAAATTTAACAGGAACAATAATAGGTAGTTGAGGACCCTGCTCAAACGAGCTTACAATCTAGAGGAGGTGGGGTATAAAAACACAATAGAAAGAATATAGTGGGAGACAGCAAATAGACATAATGGGAAAGTAGCAGAACTGGAGGTGAGAGTGTGGTCCTTTAGGAGAGAGCAAGAGGAAGGTTTGAGGGATAGAAGTTACTCTTGGAGGCCATAAGCAATCCTGAAAAGATGGGTTTTGAAGGACTTCTTAAAGCATTGAAGACTAGGGGAGAGTCTGACAGGGTAGGCAGGCTGTTCCAAAGGAAAGGAGCCACCTGTGAGAAGTCTTGCAGGTGTGAATTTGCAGTAAGGATACGAGCAGTATACAGGAGAAGGTCACCAGTAGAGTGAAGAGACCGAGAGGGGGCATACCTATGAATCAGTTAAGAAATGTAAGAGGGGCTAGAGTTGGTGAGAGCTTTATAGGTAAGGGTTAATATTTTAAATTGACACCTGTAGGGTACAGGAAGCCAGTGTAAGGATCGACAGAGGGGTGTGGTGTAAGAGGAGCGACAGGAGAGAAAGATCAGCCTGGCAGCAGCATTCATCAAAGATTGTAGGGGGGCAGTACGGCTTCTGGGGAGACCAATTAGCAGAGAATTAAAGTAATCCATGTGAGAGATTCCTAGAGCATGAACAAGCTCCTTGGCAGCATCTTGCGTAAGAAAGGCGCATATGCGGGCAATGGTTTTAAGCTGAAATCGACAAGTTTTAGCAACAGACTGGACATGAGGTGCAAAGGTGAGGCCAGGATCACAAATTACACCAAGACAGTGAGCTTGAAAGGATAGGGTGAGGCAGGTACCGTCAACCTGTAGGGAGAGTGGAGGAGGAGCATCAGTGTTATGAGTAGGAAAAATAAGAAACTCAGTTTTAGAGAGATTGAGTTTCAGAAAGCAGAAGGACATTCAACCAGAGATAGAAGAGAGGCAATTGGTGACACGTTGTAGGACAGCAGGGGAGAGGTAATTGGAGGAGAGGTATATCTGGGTGTCGTCGGGTGTTGTCAGTGTACAGGTGGTAGTGGAATCCAAATGAATTAATGAGTTTTCCAAGAGGGGCAGTATAGAGAGAGAACAAAAAGGGGCCAAGAACCTGAAGCTAGAGGTACTCCGACTGAGGCAGGACGAGGAGAGGAGGTGTCATTGGGAAAAGAGACACTGAAGGAGCGTTGGGAGAGATAGGAGGAGAACCATGAGAGGGCTGTGTCACAAAGACCAAGAAATTGAAGAGTTAGGAGAAGGAGGCCATGATCAGCAGTGTCAAAGGCATCAGAGAGGTCAAGAAGAAATAGTATGGAGTAGTGGCCTTTGGATTCAGCTGCAATTAGATCATTTGTAACTCTAGTCAGAGCAGTCTCTGTGGAGTGAAGGGGCAGAATCCAAAATGAAGAGGATCAAGGAGAGAGCTGGAATTGAGGAAGCAAGTCAGATGGGTAAAGACAAGTCTTTCCAAAGGCTTTGAGGAGAAAGGGAGTAGGGATATGGGACGATAGTTGGAAGGGGAGATAGGGTCAATAGTTGGCTTTTTGAGGACAGGTACAACAGTAGCATGTTTAAGAGGAGCTGGGATAAAACCAGAAGAAAGAAAGTAGTTGAAAATGCGCATTAATGACTGCACCAGGTAAGGGGTGAGAGATCTGATGAAGTGGGACGGGATGGGATCAAACAGACATGTGGTGGGATGAGAGGAAAGGAGAAGCACAGCCACCTCCTGTTCAGTATCTGGAGAGAAGTCTTGAAGGGTAGGGATGGTATGGTCCAAGGTTGAGTAGAGAGGAGGATAAGGGGAGAGAATTAATTCCTTTACTGTTTAATCTTGCCAGTAAAGTAACATGCAAAGCTATCAGTTGAAAGATCAGTTTGTAGGGTGGCCAAAGCAGGGCGAAGAAGAGAGTTAAAAGTTTTAAAGAGATGACTAGGATTGAGGGAGCATAAACTAATGAGAGAAGAAAAGTAGTACTGTTTTGCAATGGTGAGGACTGTGCTGTATGAACGGGACAAATTTATAGTGTAGAAAGCCTGACAAGGTGCGAGACTTCCTCCAGCAGTGTTCAGCTGAACGTGAGCATCTCAGCACGTAGTGTGTTGACTTAGTGTGCCACGGTCGGAAGCGCGCCCTCCTTGAGGTGCGTGCTTGGATCGGGGCAGCAGTGTCTAGGGCAGATGTAAGGGTAGCGTTATATGAGGAGATAGCCAGGGAGAGACAGGAGAGGGTAGGGATTAGTGATGTCGCGAACCCGAAATTTTCGGTTCGCGAACGGCGAACGCGAACTTCCGCAAATGTTCGCGAACTGGCGAACCGCCCGAAACGCCATTGACTTCAATGGGCAGGCGAATTTTAAAACACACAGGGACTCTTTCTGGCCACAATAGTGATGGAAAAGTTGTTTCAAGGGGACTAACACCTGGACTGTGGCATGCCGGAGGGGGACCCATGGCAAAACTCCCATGGAAAATTACACAGTTGATGCAGAGTCTGGTTTTAATCCATAAAGGGCAGAAATCACCTAACATTCTTAAATCACAATGAATATGGATTGACACCTGACATATGACATATTGACACCTTGACATATGGATTGACACCTGTCCTCAGAGCCCCTGATGCACACGGACACAGAGCAGAATAGAGACTGGTCCCCTACATAGGGTCACTTGGCAGATATGGATTGACACCTGTCCTAAGGATCCCTGATACACACTGACACAGAGCAGAATAGGGACTGTTCCCCCTACATCGGGTCACTTGGCAGATATGGATTGACACCTGTCCTAAGGATCCCTGATACACACTGACACAGAGCAGAATAGTGACTGTTCCCCCTACATAGGGTCACTTGGCAGATATGGATTGACACCTGTCCTAAGGATCCCTGATACACACCGACACAGAGCAGAATAGGGACTGTTCCCCCTACATCGGGTCACTTGGCAGATATGGATTGACACCTGTCCTAAGGTTCCCTGATACACACTGACAGAGCAGAATAGGGACTGGTCCCCCTACATCGGGTCACTTGGCAGATATGGATTGACACCTTGTTACAAACTGCTATTTGTAACGGGCCCTTTAAATGGCATATTGCCCTGCTTCCCTGGGTTGTGGAGAAGCCTACTTGCCAGCCTCCTCCCGCATGACTAAGGCCCCTGGGAGATTGTGAAAATGTATGCACTTTTATTTGGTGTGTATGGCCCTTTAAGACTGTCGGTGGGCATATTGGGGCTTATGGACTCTTTATGTGACTGGTGCTGGCCCTTTAAACACCTCTTTTGGGACATCAGGAAGATTGGGGCACTGCCCCTTTAAGGCCGTGTCCCCAGACTTGTTGGGGACACTGCCCCTTTAAGACGGTGTCCCCTGTGTCCCCAGACCTGGTGCAAACCCTTTGTGCCTGCCTGGCTAATTCCCACTTGGTTCAGTAAATGGGGCTTACTAAACCAAGTACCACACAGGCAGACCACCCAGAAGTGGAAATGTGCAGGCAATTTACCTCCCAGAAGCTGTGGTTAACCGCAGCTTAATTGACAATGCTGGGAGGTCTTTGTTCGTTTGCCGAACACGTGGCGGCGGCCATCTTTGATCATTCGACGAGGTCAGCGGTATGTGTAGCCAAATTCATGGAACTAAAATCGCTACACATTTCCGCGAACACCGCTGAGCTCTACCTTCTCCCCTACTGGTTTTACAGCTGCAGAGACTAAGTCCCATTCGGCGATGGGACTTAGTCTTTTTTTCAGCCGTTTTTTTCAGCCTTATTTCAGCTGCAGAGACTAAGTCCCATTCGCGATGGGACTTAGTCGTTTTTCAGCCTGAAATAGACCGACCTCACAGCCCAAATCTATGGAACTGTTTTGGGCAGGAAAATGTGCTTGCGGTCGGTCATAAAGGGACCTCCAGCTAACTTTTTAACCCCTGGATGGATTTGGCTGATTTTTGGTTATGTTTATGTTTTAAGTGTGCTGATTCCAAATATGTAATTATGAAGATGGGATGTGTAGTTTTAAAGTTACAGTGTATGGCTAAAAACTGTATTTTACTGCCTGTGTTTAATTATGTTAATCTCTTCCCAAACGTCATTTCGTTCAAAGTGGAGTGAATGTTAAAAAAATATATTTTTGTTCGGAGTGTGAGAAATGCTTTTCAGCCGCTTCCAATCTTAAGCATCATTTGAGGAGCCATACAGGAGAGAAACCTTATTTGTGGTGTGTTTAGTATTGTTCTGATCAGTTTAATACCTTCTGCGTCTCCTATCAGTGGACGTGTATATGGCAGCCATTTTAGGAACCGTACACCTGGGACCCGAGCAAGGTCACCTCGTTCAACAGGCTTGCAGCGTATCCTCCAGGAAGAAGAGCCCGAACCCTTACCGGCTGCACGTGTCTTACCTGTACATGGAAAGCTGCTCTGGTTCCTTGATGAGCCAGCTGCCCGTGAGTTAACATGTCCCATGGAGAAGCACTCTGTCCTGTAAAGCCTCACCAAAAAAAGGAGTGGTGTGTTTAGTATTGTTCTGATCAGTTTAATACCTTCCGCGTCTCCTATCAGTGGACGTGTATATGGCAGCCATTTTGTCAGATTCAAGTTCTTGTGCCCCACAGTTCAAAATAACATTCAAATGACAATTCATGACAGATCACACAAGTGAATAGCCCTGCCAACGTCTTCTCTCAGAATTTTTTCGTTTTCTATGAAGAATAGAAATGCAAGAGCAGAATAGAGACTGGTGTCTAGTTTAATACCTTCCGCGTCTCCTATCAGTGGTCGTGTACACGGCATTGATTTTTGTAACAGGGAGATGGAAGAAGAGGCTTGGTCGGTCCTCTTACTGCAAATTTGGGGCACTGCGCGGTCAAGCTAATGTGACACCACAGA
>OW240915.1:16109816-16239867 GCA_933207985.1 Pelobates cultripes | reverse complement strand
TCCATGGGTTTTGCACCCCTCCCTGTTACAGGTGCCTCATCTCAGGATCCTATTTAAGCATTGTACTGCAGAGACCTCGAGATGGAAGGATTTCCTCAAGTGAGAAGCTCATTTAGCAGACAGAGTAGGACCTGCCAAAGATGGGGTACATTGACGTTGTGGCAGGCTTATGCAATGTATGATCATATACTGTAACTAAACCCCCATTATATATTTTTTTGCCTAGATTAGGTGTTTTTAATAAAACTGAAAATTGTTCAGCATTAAAATGACTGTTTAGTAGATAAGCGAGTGCGCTGGATTTTCATTTTCACTGTACTTATTGGCCCCCAGCAGCACCCTAATTTAGCATGTGTAGGTGAGTGCAGCCAAACCCTTATTTTCTCATATATGTATATATTTAGGAGTCTAGCCAGCTCCATGGGTTTTGCACCCCTCCCTGTTACAGGTGCCTCATCTCAGGATCCTATTTAAGCATTGTACTGCAGAGACCTCGAGATGGAAGGATTTCCCCAAGTGAGAAGCTCATTTAGCAGACAGAGTAGGACCTGCCAAAGATGGGGTACATTGACGTTGTGGCAGGCTTATGCAATGTATGATCATATACTGTAACTAAACCCCCATTATATATTTTTTTGCCTAGATTTGGAGTGGTTTGTATACTGTGGAGAGTGGTTTGTCTTTTATTTTTGTTTAATCTTTAAAATTAGTAAGGTTTAAAAAAAAAAAAAAAATTATTTAAATTTTTCTGTGTTCTGGTTTTTCCCCCTTTTTTGTGCTGCTGCTTGATTGATTGGGGGAGTAGACTCTTTCTTTCAAGTAGGAGTTAGAAAACCAGGAGTTGAAACAAACAAGGGGTTTAAACTAACAAGGTAATTTTTTTTTTTTTTCTGTTTAAAGGGGAAATGAGTGTTAGCAAGATTGCTGGTTTAACTCAATGCACATCTTGTTGCATGTATGGATGCCTGGATGTACCCGTCCAGGGTCCATACCTCTGTGATGGTTGTGTGCGAGTGGCTTCTCTGGAAGCTCAGATTGGAGATCTCGAGAAGCAAATCGCAACTTTGAGGGAGATTGACAATCTTGAGAGGAGTCTACTGCTCACTGAGCAGAGTTTAGTGGGGACAGGTAGTGGAGAGGGAGGAGATAAGACAGATGGGGAACAGGCATGTAGCTGGGTGACAGTGGGGCAAGGAAGCAGGGGGGGGAGGGAAGAGGAAAGGGCTAGCTAGTCCTGATTTGGTGCAACCTAGCAGATTTGCCCGTTTGAGGGAAGATGTTGGGAACATCAGCTCAGGAGTAGCTGTATTAGAGGAAGCTGTTACTTCTAACAGCCGAGCTAACAGCCCCCCTAGTACGGGTGGGGATCAAAATGTAAGGAAGGCAAGACAGGTTGTGGTGGTAGGGGACTCTATCATTAGGAGAGCAGATAGGGAAATCTGCCGCTCTGATCGGCTCAACCGGACAGTTTGCTGTCTCCCGGGTGCTCGGGTCCGGCATGTTGCTGACAGAGTGGATGGATTATTGGGAGGGGCTGGGGATGACCCATGATCCATGTTGGTACCAATGACAAAGTAAGAGGAAGATGGAAGGTCCTAAAGAATGATTTCAGGGAATTAGGTAGCAAACTTAAGAAAAAGACCTCCAAGGTGGTATTCTCTGAGATATTACCTGTGCCACGCGCTACAGTGGAAAGGCAGCGGGAGATTAGAGAGGTCAATGCGTGGCTTAAGTCTTGGTGCAGGAAGGAGGGTTTTGGGTTTTTAGAGCACTGGGCCGACTTTGCGATTGGGTACAACCTTTATAGTGGTGATGGATTGCACCTAAACGGGAGAGGGTCTGCAGTGCTTGGGGATAGGATGGCTAGAAGGTTGGAGGAGATTTTAAACCAGTAGTAGGGGGGAGGGTCATGGCAATCTGCAAAATGGAGATAGGACAGAAAGGAGAGAGGCTTTAGCACAGTATAAGGGGGGTGGAAACGGGGGGAGGGGCAAGCTCAGAACAGAGAAGCTGTGTAATGTTGATAATTCACAAAATATACAAGTGACGCATAATATTAAATGTATGCTTACTAATGCAAGGAGCCTAAATAACAAAATGGGGGACCTAGAGGCATTAGCATACATTAAACAATATGATATAATAGGCATAACTGAAACATGGTGGGATGAGACACATGACTGGGCAGCTAACTTAAATGGGTACATGTTATTTAGGAAGGATAGGAAAAACAAGAAGGGTGGTGGGGTATGTTTGTATGTCAAACATGATTTAAAGCCAAATGTTAAGCAAATGGAATGCGAGGAGGATAATGTGGAAGCTTTATGGGTAAATATCTGCTTGGGGGAAAAGAAGGGAAACCAACTATTGGTTGGGATATGTTATAAACCACCTAATGTTAATATTGTAGAGGAACAACAGCTGTTTGAGCAAATTGAGAAAGCTGCAAATCTGGGTAACACTTTAATTATTGGAGATTTTAATTACCCAGATATAAATTGGGACAGAGGGACTAGTGCCTCAGCAAAGGGAATTAGGTTTTTAAACTTGTTAAATGACACCTTCATGTCACAACTTGTACAAGCACCAACTAGAATGGATGCTTGTCTGGACCTGGTTTTAACAAACAATGTTGATCTTTTGACCAACATTCAAGTAGGTGACCACTTGGGAAATAGTGATCACAATATAGTGTCCTTTAAAATAAACTCAAAAAAACAAAAGCACATGGGGAATACTAAAACATATAATTTTAAAAAGGCCAATTTCAATAAGTTAAGGGAAGCTTTACAATATATTGTCTGGCATAAACTCTTTAGTGAAAAGAACACTGAGGATAAATGGATAATCTTCCAACAAATATTAAAAAGGTACATTTCTCAGTATGTACCATTGGGTAATAAATATAAAAGAAACAAATTAAAACCAATGTGGCTTAGTAGAGAAGTAAAACAAGAGATTACAACTAAGAAAAGGGCATTTAAATCAGACAAATCAGATGCATCTTATAAAAGATACAAGGATGCAAATAATGCGTGCAAAAAGGCAATTAGACTTGCTAAACTTCAAAATGAAATAATGATAGCTGAAGAGAGCAAAACCAACCCCAAAGCATTTTTTAAGTACATAAATTCTAAAAAAAAACAAAATGAAAGTGTAGGTACACTAAAAACTGAAACGGGGGTGTTAGTTAATGAAGACCAGGAAAAGGCAGGAATTTTAAATAACTATTTCTCCTCCGTATATATTAAGGAAGAACCCATGGCAATAGATGTGCAAATGATTGCTACTAAAAACTTGCAGAATAATTGTAATTGGTTAACTCAAGACAAGGTGCTGCAGCAACTAAAGAAAGTTAATATAAACAAAGCTCCAGGGCCTGACGGTATCCATCCACGTGTACTTAAGGAACTAAGTGCAGAAATAAGTGAACCTCTGTTTTTAATCTTTCAAGATTCTTTTCTTTCAGGAAGGGTTCCGGAGGATTGGAGGAAGGCAGATGTGGTTCCTATATTCAAAAAGGGTTCAAAATCCTTGCCTGGAAATTATAGACCTGTGAGCTTAACTTCTGTGGCTGGTAAAATATTTGAAAGGTTATTAAGGGATAATATTCAAGAATTCCTTGAGAAGAACATGGTTATCAGCAAAAATCAGCATGGTTTTATGAAGCACAGGTCATGTCAAACTAACTTGATTGCGTTCTACGAAGAAGTAAGTAGAAGTATAGATCAGGGTGTTGCCGTGGATGTGATCTATTTGGATTTTGCCAAGGCATTTGATACAGTTCCACACAATAGATTAGTGTTCAAACTCAAGGAAATCGGTCTAGATGAAAATGCTTGTTCTTGGGTAGAACATTGGCTTAAAAACAGAGTACAAAGAGTTGTCATTAATGGTAAATTTTCAAGCTGGACAGAGGTGGCAAGTGGTGTCCCTCAGGGGTCTGTTCTGGGACCCCTTCTATTTAACATGTTTATAAATGATCTTGAAGACTGCATTGAAAGTCATGTTTCAGTGTTTGCAGATGACACCAAACTTTGTAAAACAATACAATGTGAGCAAGATATTACTTGCTGCAGAGGGATTTAGATAGACTGGGGGACTGGGCACTCAAATGGCAGATGAAATTTAATGTTGAAAAATGCAAAGTTATGCACTTCGGCGTAAAGAATACACAAGCAACGTATACCCTTAATGGAAGCGAATTAGGGATAACAACACACGAAAAGGACTTGGGAATTGTTATAGACCACAAACTATGCAACAATGTGCAATGTCAATCAGCAGTGGCCAAGGCCAGTAAGGTATTGTCATGCATGAAAAAGGGCATTCATTCTCGGGACAAGAATATAATTTTGCCTCTTTATAAATCACTGGTAAGACCCTATATTGAATATGCTGTGCAATTTTGGGCACCTGTTCTAAAGAAGGATATTATGGCACTAGAAAAAGTGCAGAGGCGGCTACAAAACTAATAAAAGGAATGGAACATATCGGCTATGAAGAAAGGTTAACAAATTTAAACCTATTTAGTTTAGAAAAAGGTCGCCTGAGAGGGGATATGATAACATTATACAAATATATTCGGGGCCAATACAAACCATTGTGTGGAAATCTATTCACAAACCGGACTTTACATAGGACACGAGGCCATGCGTTTAGACTGGAAGAAAGAAGATTTCGCCTAAGGCAAAGGAAAGGTTTTTTTACTGTAAGAACAATCAGGATGTGGAATTCTCTGCCTGAAAAAGTGGTTTTATCAGAGTCCATACAGATGTTCAAACGGCTACTAGATGCATACTTGCAAGAACAGAATATTCAAGGATATAATCTTTCAATGTAGGGTAATAACTGCTTGATCCAAGGATAAATCTGACTGCCATTCTGGGGTCAAGAAGGAATTTTTTTTCCTAGCTTGTTGAAAAATTGTGCTTCAAACTGGGTTTTTTTGCCTTCGTTTGGATCAACAGCAAAAAACAAATGTGAGGTAGGCTGAACTTGATGGACGCAAGTCTCTTTTTAGCTATGTAACTATGTAAGGGCATGGCAGATAAAGTGGGACTGAAAAAAACTTTTTTTTGCACATTGTAAAACATGATCTACATATTTTATGTTTTCCAAGAAAGTTGCACATCATAAAACAGCTGTCAGCTACGAAATCTTCAACATAAAGGAACATACTCATAGGATTAACTGAATGTTTAAACACTGCTACATTTGAAAGTTGATAAATGTAGTATTAGTCAGTCAACAGTTTATTCCTTAAATTGGACATTTCTTATGTAAATGGCCCTACGGATCACAAAGATAATTTTATTAAGAACTTTTAGCTCATAAGTTATAGGCCCTCTAAAAGCCAATGAAAATAGCATTAAGGCCCACGGGTTTAATAGACCCTTTATTTCCAAGCTACGCTCTCACTTTTTCATTTTTAATGCAAACAAAGTCTCAGTGGTATTCAGCAAAACGAATGAGAGCAAAATTGGTAAAGTATTTTGTATTTTGTGTTATGTTTTCAGTCTGTATTCCACCATCACTTTTATTAAATGTACACCATTTAGTAAAACCTCAAAAATCACCTAGAACTTGTCTTTTTCATGCAATGTTCCTTTTTATTCAAAATTATATCACAAATTTTATTACAGCCGGATCCAGTTCAGTCTTGGTAGAACTAGTGCAAAAATTGCAAATGAAGAAAATAAATTGAAACATTGTTTCACTTCTCCTCTTCTCTGTACGCTTTCTCTATGCTGACTGCTCGGTGCAAAGGACAGAACTTCTAACAATGACTGACAGGAAGCTAAGATGGAGGCGCCCAGTTGCAGAATAAAGAAATGCAGGTTTCTACATTTTATTTTGTTTTGCATTCCTCACATATACCTATTTGACAAATATAGTGATAAGTACAAAATAATATGAAAATTCCTGGGCAATGATAGCTTCCCTCTAATTATGCAAGCAACCAGCATTTTAAGATTTTCTTTTTTGTGATAAATTCTTTATTCTGGATATTATCTCAATCCAGCCATGTGATTCATATCAATTGTTTTCAGAACAAATCAGTTTTTCGGTAGAACAATGACAGATGAAAATCCGAGGACATTGCTAAAAATAATATATCCCCTTCATATATTGTTGGCCAGCCAAAAAATAGCTATGGATTTGACCTCCTTAAAAAAAGAAATGCCTTATGTTCATGAAAGCTTTGATTCAAACACAAAAGAAAAAGACTAAAGGGTCAAACAAATGTTAGCCCAGTAGTCAAAGGGTGGACTAGATGGGTAAGAAAGGGCATAGGAGTGCGCAGCCTATTGCATTAGGGTGTGCACCCTAAAGCACAAGCACACGCCGCGTATATATATATATATGTATGTATCTATATATATGTATGTATGTATGTGTATATATATATATATATATATATATATATATATATATATATACACACACACATACACACACTGCTGTGTGTGTGTGTGTGCTGTGTGAGGGTGCTGTTAGTGTGATGTGTGTGTGTGACGGTGCTGGTAGTGTGCTATGTGGGTGAGGGTGTTTGTGTGTGCGTGCTTGTGAGGATGCTGTTTGTGTGTGTGTGTGTGTGCGCTTGTGAGGGTGCTGTTAATGAACTGTGTGTGAGGGTGCTGTTTGTGTGTGAGGGTACTGGTAGTGTGCTGTGTGTGTGTTTGTTAGGATCCTGTTTGTGAGGGTACTGTTAGTGTGCTGTGTGTGTGTGAGGGTGCTGTGTGTGTTTGTGAGGGTGCTGTATGTGTGTGTGGGTGCTGTATGTGTGTTGGTGCTGTGTATGTCTGTGGGTGCTGTATGTGTGTTGGTGCTGTGTATGTCTGTGGGTGCTGTATGTTTGTGGGTGCTGTGTATGTCTGTCTGTGGGTGCTGTATGTTTGTGGGTGCTGTATGTCTGTGGGTGCTGTATGTCTGTGGGTGCTGTATGTCTGTGGGTGCTGTGTATGTCTGTGGGTGCTGTGTATGTCTGTGGGTGCTGTATGTCTGTGGGTGCTGTATGTCTGTGTGTGCTGTATGTGTGTGTGCTGTGTGTGCTGTATGTGGGTGGGTGATTGTGGGGGTGGAGGTGAGGGTACATTATTTGCTATCCCCCCTCCCTTCTTACCTTTTGTAGGGAGGGGGGATCGTGGTCCTGGTGGTCCAGTGGAGGAGGGGATCCTTGTTGCTGCTGTGATCCCTGGTGGTCCAGTGGAGAGTGAACTTTAGCCCCCTGTGGGGCTAGAGTTCACTCTCGCGAGATTTGAGCGTTGCCGTGGCAACGCTCATATCTCGCAAGAGGAACCCGGCGGAGATGCCGGCAAGAGCTCCGCCGGGTCCTCTCCTGCCTCCCTCCCTGCATGTGGGCCGGTGGGGAGGGAGGCTGAGAGCAGAGCCGGTCTCAATATACATAGGCGTGCCGCGGGGATTAGGGTGTGCCCAGGCACACCCGGCACACCCCGTGTGCATGCCTATGAGAAAGGGGCATAACCCCATGTATAGTTCAAAAAGGAAAGGAAAAAACAGATACTGCATTACTGTGCGATATGAGAAAAGGCACCAAGACTTACTCTTGGCTCCCAAAACTACCGCAGATCTTACCCAAATATAATATATAGCTCAAAAAATTGGACAAATAGTGAAAAGTAAATAAACTTAACCTTTATTGCGTCATAGGACATTAAAATAAATAAAAAAAGTGAGGACAAAATAGTGCAAGGTGTATTTTTCGGTAGAACAATGACAGATGAAAATCCGAGGACATCGCTAAAAATTATATATCCCCTTCACATATTGTTGGCCAGACAAAAAATAGCTATGGATTTGACCTCCTTAAAAAAAGAAATGCCTTATGTTCATGAAATCTTTGATTCAATATTTTTCTTTGAGTAATAACACAGGCGCTGAAATTATTCAAACTGTGAAAAAGCATAGTAGTAATGAATTTTCCAATCAACATGCATTTCTCCATCAGTTTAAATAGTGTAGGGGCGCCTGTCTTCACTTGAAGATGTCAAGTCAAATGTGTCATTTTTCTTAAATAGGCAATAATTAAAAGCTTCAAACTGCACGGTATGATTTATTACTAGTCTGTCATCAAATGTGTCATTTGTGTGAAATAAAAATAAACGAAAAAATAAATATGCAAAATAAATTATGTGAACTGATAATTATGTGAAATAAAACCAAACAAAGGTCCTTAGTTAAGGCTATTTTTGTAAAATACAAAAAAAAAGCAACTCTTTAATTCCATTGATGAGATTTTTAGATCTTTACCTTCTGCATTAAGTATGCATTTTGGACTGTAAGATTTTCAATAAGAGAACACTGAGTCTCAGTCCCTCACAGGTGACCTGGCACATTATCTCATGATGACATCTCTACTGACTTCTTAAAAGTCACAGACGTGAAATTTGATGTCTTTCTATTTACCGGACTTTGCCTCATCTCAAAGACAAACAATCTCCAAATTAGCAGACCTCACATAGATTTGTGAGGTAAGACCTAAATTAACTCAAAGGAAAGTTAACTCTTAAGATTACATGTGTTTCATGGGCATTAATAAACAATTAATTATATTATCGAGTCGAGTCAAGTGATACATGTACATTCTAGGCTTGCTCTGGAACGTATTTGTTTATCAGAGTATTAATCCGTGGGTAGGCAAGTAGCTTTTGGTCGTTATACCCACAGCTAGTCTCCATGATAAACTACAGGTAATCTGCAAATTTTTACAAAAATTGTCATTAATAGAGTACTCAGTAACCTCTGACAGCTCCACCACAAAACCCCCATAAGAACAAAAACCAACCGGCATGATTGTATTTCTCCCTGAAATAAAGGTAACTTCTTTTATATACAATCGGTAATTATTGGACAAGGCTTTGTACAATAATATTTTTTTCTAAGACTAAACTGTTTCATGATTCAGTTTTCTTTTGGCCCCCAAAAAAGATGGTTAATGAGAATAAAGATGTCTGATGGTTAGGGGCGAGCCACTAAATCTTGATATTATTTGTGTGAATTGGCCAGTAGACTGGTAGAAAGGAGTAGTAGTAAAAAAAAACAACTATATTGATTTATGTTTGAAAAAAATATACAACATATAAATATAGTTTTTGCTGCTACTCCTCTTTATCTCACTAATGTTTACTTATTTGCAATTGATATGTGAGCCATATGGAGCAAAAATGGACTTTATATTTTGCAGTACACTAATTGGTTCATTTTCGCACTTTTTTGATGTCTGAATTGTTTTCCAAAATTGTTTGCAAGGATAACATTTGTCCAAAATGAAGCGCCATATGAATGAATTTTGGACTGCCCAAACTAAATTAGTTTTTTAGGGAAGAATCCAAATCGAATCATCAAAAAATAATTCTAGAAATCACAGCCTCCTAACTCTTGTTGCAGCCACCTAACAGTCATTCTTAACTTGTTTTTATCGTGTTTTCCCTATTTTCCTTACAGTATGCTTCTAATTCAGCAATATTATTACGTTTTCTCTCATGCACTGTATGTATGAGATCCACACACAAATGGTTAAGGATATTCAAGACCCAGAAGACCATTCGAAACCCGTAATCTAAGAATGCTACCTTTACAATACCTCCTGTGCAATCAGCAGAGACAAAACCTCCGAGTATAATAGTTCCATCTCCATGTTTACATTTGTCAATGTTTTTTATTCAAATTAAATTTTCCCTTTTTTGCTTCAAACATACCTTTGTTAATTGCAGTTTTAAAACTCAACTATAACTTTACCAGACCTCAGCACTGGTCCTAAAATGCCTGTGGCTTATCTATGTGTTGTTTCATATTATATACTTCAAACATTGCATTTTGAGATGAGATTTCAGGTAAAGTTCATTCGGCTAATCCTTTCAAAGAATCGGTGCAAAACTACTCCAGTGACCGCAAAATCATCTTTTGCAGTGACTTAGGGGTTTCATTTTTACCTTCCTGAAAAGTCCACGATGGGTTATTTTGGAGTTATTTTCTAATCTTGCAAATCTTGCCTTAACTTCAACAGTTCAATTCCTTAATGACATTACAGGTAGTGAGAACTGCAAGCATGACTCATTTCGGTATTGTCAGGCCTTGACCATAGTCTATTAGTGACAGTTCCAGAGGTTAATATATTTTCTGACACCCATAATCTCACAGGTACAGTAAGGACAAACTCTAAGAGAAACCCCTTAAATTACGATAAAGCAAACACAGAGCAAAAGTCCCAATAATGTCCTCATTCCCAAATGCACAGTATCTTGGATGAGCCTTGGTCACTAATGGTTTGAAAATGTTTTAAAAGATAGCACAATATTTAGGTAGCTAGGGTTGTAAATATATCCCCCAGAAGTGACAGTTTCCCATGAGTTATGGGGTTTACAGCAAGTTTGTAATATTAATTTGTGTTAGCTCAGTAAGTATAATAGGATTCATTTAACCAGTACCAAATGTAAGTCATTTTTAGGAGAGCATAAGTGATCTGGATTATTACATCTAATGATTTACAATAACCAAGAGATAATGTATCTGGCAATGAATTAGAATGACGTTCAGGTCTACAAAGAAAAGAATGAGTTCTGCAAAAGCAAAGATGTCATTTTACAGCTCTTTACAAAGATACAGTATAGCGGACAGGAAATATTTACTTGTATGCAAAGCGAGTTCTTCACAGTTGACACAGATAAATTGTGAATGGGGAAAAATGGCTATCACATCAAACCTAAAGAAAAGAAAATGAATAAAAGATAGACCCAAACTGCTGCATATAATACAATCCATTACAATACGGACATTTTGTGCTTGTAATAGCACTTCCAAAGAACTTAGCAGATCACTGAAGCAAAATTATACAGATGGAATCTCAAGGATGTTTTTCATTTCGAGTACTAGAAGCATCGAACACAATAAATACGCTCCATTTTGAAGGTACTTTATTTATTTCAATAAATACACACTATTTTCCAGTGACTTTATACATTTGTTTTGTAGCATTTGAGTAACATAACAGAATGTTGCAAATTTGCCATATGTCAAATTGCGGTGAAATGAAACTGTAAATGTCAGCTCTCTCTTCCAGGGGCAGTTAAAGGTAGGTAAATATTCAGTAGCCCTAGGGCCTTGTATTGCGAGGGAGCTGTCCCATAATTCCCTTGTCACGAAGCTTGGACTGTGCGTAGAACTGTTTCTAGTACCCTTTTTTGTTGTGCGAGGAAGTATTTATGAGACTTCATTCCTTAAAGTTTAAAAGACAATACTCAAAATGACGGGACAGCTACTTGAAGCATCTTTATTGTTTTATCCTTTTGTTTTATTGCATGGCTTGGCCTATTTGTGTTATGTTTAATTTTTAATGTTCTTTTTGGATGCCTTTTTAAATGCAGGTATGACGGGCTTTGATATGTTCTGGGTCCATTTAGATTCTGACAGCTCCAGTTGATCTTTTCTTTCCTACCCAAATCTTGCACTATTTGATGAGCTTTAAAATTGTAGCATATTTTTCTTTTTATAAACTTCAGATATGTTTTCTCTCTACCAAATTCCTTGTGATTGTTGTAACCTGAGTGCTTTTTTTTTTCTTCAAATTTCGTCTTTATTAATTTTTTAGAATATAAAAAGACATTCATACCTATATCATATATATCAAATATTAATCAATAAGATGTTCAAATATGTATTTAAACAATCATACAACAGTTAGATATCGAAAATTAGATAATAATTATAACTTAAAATATGTAACATATAAATTCGGACGGATTCTGGACTAGTCAAAGGAGACAATAAAAGAAAAGAAATACCATTAAATAGACAGAAAATTATTGTCCACTTAGTTCAGGGGTTCTCAACGTTAGTCCTCAGGACCCCCTACCAGTCCAGGGTTTAGGGATTACCTGGGTGTGTCTCAGGTGTTTAGAAAAAGAAGAAAAAAAACACCTTAGAGTCTAAGGTGTTTTTTTTCCCTTTTTCTAAACACCTGAGACACACCCAGGTAATCCCCAAATCCTGAACTGGTAGGGGGTCCTGAGGACTGGGTTGAGAACCCCTGACTTAGTTAATTAGTGCCTTTATGTGCATTTAAGTTGAGTATTCGTAGCTTCACATTATCACTCCAGATCAATGTTCCTTACATTGTACTAATCATGTTTATCTGTTACTTTCAAAATGAGCAAAATTAAACTTTGGCTGATTTTTAATGCATGACTCTGTATCTGCATACTATTAACTAAGAATACAAAAAAAAAAAAATAAAAGGAAAAATATTTGTGGTTTAAAACAAAAAACTGAAACAATTATTTTGGGTACTTTTTGTGAATGAATTTGGTCCTCTTGCCCAGAACACATGGACTGCAATCATCATTTGCCAGTTCATCATTCATGTAATGTTTCTCATTTGGGGTAAGAATGCAGAGTACTCATACCACCTGTTACCTGTGCAGATACTTAACATTGTGATGATATTAGCATTTCATGTGAATGGACTACAGGGAGTGGACAACTGCACTATATCTTAGAAGAATGAAAAGAGACCCAAATCGTTGATGGAAAATGTATACAAGAGTTATGTAAGAAGTTACGTAATAAAAAAAATTTGGAGGTTGAATTTAAGAGACTGGAAGATGGGTGATCATTGAGAATGTAGAAAAAAAATAAACACAGTGGATAACATTATATAGGGCTTAAAGAGACAACAGGTTATGGTATAGAATCGATAGGATACCTGTAGGTACAACTTACTCTGACAGAACAATGATGGGACTAGATGAATTGGGCATTGGATGAAGGTATTAAGGATTATGAAATATAGTCACATTGAATGGAGGCATGGAGGACTATGACAGATAATAGAAGGTTATTGGCACTGAATGGAGGCACCGAGCAGTGGTTCCCAACACAGTTCTCAAGGTACACTGACGGTACAAGATCCAGTGGTTTTCCAATTTTGTTCCAATGGGACTTTGGACAAAACATTGACATGGATTGGTCATTTATATTATGTGCTGCAAATGGAGACATAAATAGGTGAGAAAAATTAACAGAAACAGTAGAAAACAAATGGAATTTTAATCATATAGAATATTTGTGTTTCACAGTTTCCTCCCACATTTTCCAATTGAACTTGAGTTAATCAGTTAGGCTAGATGGTAAATGAAGATTCAGCTCGTACCTTTTATGTTCCAGAACCAGGGATAAAACATCTTTAATAACCGTAATTGTAGTCAATTTCCAATATCTAGGTGCAACCATTGTAGCCGATTAAAACATGGCTACTAGTATTCTATCAACTTTAGTGAATTCATCAGATATTATCTAGAATAGGTACAATTCTGGTGATAAACGGAGGGAACAATATCTTAAATTACAGCATGTACACTCTTTCAAAATATCTGAACATGTGGACATTGCCATCACATACAAGAGTAGCTACCTATGTGTCCACAACCACACAGACAGAAATCCGATGAAAATTAGTACATTTTCTGGAGACGGCACGGTATCAAGTATAACCTGTATAGAGCTTTATCGTTTATGATTCTAATGCAAACAAATTAAATTGAGGCCTATGTCCTCCATTTGCATAAACTAGACAGGGTGGGCAACAAATTATGCATATGGGGCTATGACAGATAATAGAAGAACTGGCCATTAAATGGAGACCTAGAAAACTATAACAGAGCCTAGGTGGGCTAGGAATTTAATGGAAGCATAAAAGACTGTGAAGCAGAATAGATGGGATTGGACAAAGAATGGCGAAGCAGAGAGTTATAGAAGAAAATAAATGGGGTAGAACAAGTGGATGGGCAGGACAAAGGAAAAGGATAGATGTGTCTGAGAGAGAAAAAAGGATACACAGACAAAAAGAAAATGAAAGAAAAAGAGAATAGAAGGATCGAGGCACATGACAGAATAGAAAGAAATGGAAAGAGAACAGAAAAACAACAGCTTTAAAATAAGTCATTCAAATTATACTTGAATAGATTTTCATGTGATAGAAACAAACAAAAGAGAAAAAAAGACAATGGACAGAGACTAAAGGGATATATATATAAAAAGAAAAAAAATAGAGAGTGGTTCATCCTGATTAATAGAAAGCTTTTCACATGATTTAATATTTTTTTAATAAACTTAATAAATATTTTAATGTTTTAATGTTTTATTTTGTTTTATATATATTGATATATTTTGTAAAGAAACTATTTTTTTATATTTTAATATTTAAAAAATAAAAATTTAAATCATTGTAAATATTTATTCAAACATATGAAATCATTTAAAAAGCTTATCCTAAAATATTAAGTTCAGGCCTAAATTTGTTTCATAAACTTTCCTCTTCCTTTAAATGCCTGAACTGTAACGCCAGACAACAGAATTTTACCATGAGATGTACAAGCAGAATAAATTAACTCTGACATTAAAACTTAGTGATTTTATGTCGTTAGCAGAACGATACTAATTGATGTGCATTTTCTGCTTTACCTCATCTATCATTACATAGAAAATCAACATATGGCAGTATCCAATGAGAAAATGATAAAGTATCTACACTTTGTCATTTCAATTGACACAATTGACTGACAAAGAACAGATATAATGATACGCCGTCCTTTTGGTATTGTTGAAAGGTTTGAATTAATCAAGGGCTGGTAACACATGTCAGCTGTTCAAAAGTAGAGAATGAAATTAAGGCGATTAAAAAGTTTCCAACTATTATTCACAATGCAAACATGCAAACGTTAGTTAAAAAATATTTGTTATATAATTGGAATACTGCAACTTATAGGGTTTATTAAAGGGAGAAACGTGTAGAACAGAGTAAAAAATGGCCAGTAGGTGGTAGTTCTATAGGTGATGGAAGAACATAGGGTAAATGGAAATTCAAAGCAGTAAACTCAGATGTACTAGTATTGAGATAGGAAGTAATATTCAAAGTCTGCTCAGTCATTGTGTCCAGACAGCAAGTCTAGTCATAACATGTTCAGTCGATAACGCTAAATGCCAGGGATCCAAGAAGAGCAAAAGTATGAGAATTGGAGCGATAAGGGACACAAAGTAGAGAGCACTGTGGAAGCAGAATGAAGATACCATTCTAGAACCTCAGTGGGGTTAAATGCATCCCAAAACATGCAAACATGGTCTAGAACTTTAGTGGGGGTTAAATGCATCCCAAACCATGCGAACATGGTCTAGATTCTCTAGAACCTTAGTGGGGGTTAAATGCATTCCAAAACATGCAAACGTGGTCTAGAACCTCAGTGGGGTTAAATGCATTCCAAAACATGCAGCCATGGTCTAGAACCCTACTGGGGGTTAAATGCATCCCAAAACATGCAGCCATGGTCTAGAACCTTAGTGGGGGTTAATTGCTTCCCAAAACATGCAGCCATGGTCTAGAACCTTAGGAGGGGATAAAATGCATTCCAGAACAAGTAACCACAGTCTAGTACCTCAGTGGGGTTAGATGCATTCCAAAACATGCAACCATGGTCTAGAACCTTAGTGGGGGTTAAATGCACCCCAAAACATGCAGCCATGGTCTAGAACCTTAGTGGGGGTTAAATGCACCCCAAAACATGCAGCCATGGTCTAGAACCTTAGGAGGAGTTAATATGCATTCCAGAACATGCAAACATGGTCTAGAACTTTAGTAGGGGTTAAAATGCAATCCAAAACATACAATATTTTGTCACTGTTCATTTATAGTTAACGTTACTGTTACTCTGTTGCTCTGGTTTACTGAATAAGTTCTCATTTGTAGCAGTTTTTTTCTGTAAATGTATTCATTCTTAAACCTATTTTCATGTATATAAAACTGGCAAGCAGGATGGAATGCAATTATTAACACATTGCAGTGAATGTTCAGCTTGTGTGAGGATACCCCAGACACCTCTCTGCAATACAAATTAAATAAATTATTCCCAGCATCCTTTCCCAAGGTGAAAGAGGTTAACTTAGTTAGAACATCATCGTGGTACCCAAATGATGACAGACTAGTGTTCATATTGGACTCTAACAGAGTAACAGATTCTGCACATAACAGAGCTGCATTGCCAAGGTTAATTGGCCTTCCGGTTTGTGTTCTGATATCTCCTAATTTACTAAGTGACCAGCTATATGAGGAAACAGATGTACATTTACAACTCATTTTTTTTAGACCCCAATCAGAAGCAGTGTGGCAATTCCAATAAACAGACAAAGCATCACGCAGAGTGAGAACATAATAGTATGTATTATAGGGCTGCTCTAACAAGATGAACATTCTGATTCTTGGACAGATTTCGAGTTCTGATTAAGAGATGGGTTTGATAGAGAGCACATGGAGTTTTACATTGCAGACTTCAGGAAAAACAAGTACAAAATGAGAAAACGGCTACATATCTATGAAATTCAGAGGAATTAGTTTATTTATTTACAAAATATTTTACCAGGATGGATACTTTGAGATTTATCTTATTTTCAAGTATGTCCTGGGCCCAAAAACATTCCATTGTTACAATAGGGTACAATACAATATTAAAAAAATAATACAATAAACTATATATATATATTATATATATATAATAACATGTAATACCAGGTGCATTCTGTAGGAAAATGAGGATCGAGCCACTTTATTTTTGTATTGAGGCAGACTAAATATCATGCTGGTACTGGATCGGAGGTTATAGGAGGTGGGAACAGCTGGGGAGAGCATTCTACTCAGGTAGGGTGGGCGCTTCCCTGTAAAGCTCTTATGCACAAGGCTGGAAAGATGAAGAATGTCGGGATTCCAGCGATAGCCAGTTTAGCTCTTTTAACATGTCACAGTGGTGGGTAAAGTAATTATATTCTAATACAAAGTGTCAGAACGAATTATACAATGTATTTAGTTTAAGAAGGTGGGTTTGTGGCACAGTTGCATACACTACATCCCAATATTCAATGATCACTGAATGTAAGAGAAAGGTATAAAAAAAGTGTGTTCTTGATGAAAAGGTTATTTTTTCACCTATGTCATAAATGATTCAGACAAAACTAATTTTCTTATTGCTTAGAAATGTTCTAAAAATTTTTGTTCTATTATTTGTCAGGCCTGTGTTTGATCTATGCACATAACCCCCTGTGTCTAAAGTGTTTTTTGTTTTTCTTTCTAAAAACACCTTAGATACAACGGGGTAATCCCTAAATCCTGGTCTGGTAGGGGGTACTTGAGGAATGGGTTGGGAACCACTGCCCTAGAGGACTGATTAATGATGATGGCCAGTCTGTCAGGATGAGTCAGTATGTGATGTATTTATCAGTAACATTGCAAAACACGCAAAAGGAATTTCAAATATGCTAAAAGCCTCTTTAGTCATGATATTTCATTTATAAATATTACTTTTAAATAGTCCCATTTATGGAACACATTGTTGCTTGTTCATAACAGTTTCTTAACATATAATTGTTTTCTGTATAAGACACATCACGAGGAAATTAAAGCTCATGGATTCTGATAATGTGCTTTTATGACCATTAATTTTCCTCTTGTCGGAATATCAGGTAGAGCTCTTACTGTGAACTGTAAGAATGTTAAGCAAATCACAGTAATAAACAGTCCTATTAATGCACAATTCCTTAGAGATGACTTACATAAAAATAAATAACTTGCTCTTGACTGATTGCCTCGGGTTTACTATTGACGTAATTAATGTCTTACTGGTTTGTTTATTTATTTATATGGAAGAAGAAATTACGCAATATATACATATATATATATATGATCTTGATAAAGACCCTATTGGGTCGAAATGTTGATGACACCGCATTATAAACATTTTTTCAAAATCCTTAGGAGTGCTCCTTTATTGATTGGACTATATAGTTATCTATATATAATATAACTGCTGCCCACTCAATCCCTATCCCGGGACTACAATGACTATTGCCCACTATATGGTTTTCTTTGGAGCATGATGACTGCTGAAACTATATAGTTATCTCAGGAGCATGATGACTGCTGCCCACTATATAGTTATCTCGGGAGCATGATAACTGCTGCCCACTATATAGTTATCCCGGGAGCACAATGACTACTGCCCACTATATAGTGATGATGCTACTATATAGTTATCTCAGAGCATGATGACTGCTGCCCACTATATAGTTATCTAAGGAGCATGATGACTGCTGCCCACTATATAGTTATCCCGGGAGCACAATGACTGCTGCCCACTATATAGTTATCTAAGGAGCATGATGACTGCTGCCCACTATATAGTTATCTCAGGAGCATGATGACTGCTGCCCACTATATAGTTATCTTGGGAGAATGATAACTGCTGCCCACTATATAGTTATCCCGGGAGCACAATGACTACTGCCCACTATATAGTTATCTAAGGAGCATGATGACTGCTGCCCACTATATAGTTATCCCGGGAGCACGATGACTGCTGCCCACTATATAGTTATCTAAGGAGCATGATGACTGCTGCCCACTATATAGTTATCTCAGGAGCATGATGACTGCTGCCCACTATATAGTTATCTCGAGAGCATGATAACTGCTGCCCACTATATAGTTATCCCGGGAGCACAATGACTACTGCCCACTATATAATTATCTAAGGAGCATGATGACTGCTGTCCACTATATAGTTATCTCAGGAGCATGATGACTGCTGCCCACTATATAGTTATCTTGGGAGAATGATAACTGCTGCCCACTATATAGTTATCCCGGGAGCACAATGACTACTGCCCACTATATAGTTATCTAAGGAGCATGATGACTGCTGCCCACTATATAGTTATCTCAGGAGCATGATGACTGCTGCCCACTATATAGTTATCTCGAGAGCATGATAACTGCTGCCCACTATATAGTTATCCCGGGAGCACAATGACTACTGCCCACTATATAATTATCTAAGGAGCATGATGACTGCTGCCCACTATATAGTTATCTCAGGAGCATGATGACTGCTGCCCACTATATAGTTATCTCGGAGCATGACTACTGCCCACTATATAGTTATCTGCCCACTATATAGTTATCCCACAATGACTGGAGCAGCATGATGACTACTATATAGTTATCCCACTGCTGCCCACTATATAGTTATCTCGGGAGCATGATAACTGCTGCCCACTATATAGTTATCCCGGGAGCACAATGACTACTGCCCACTATATAATTATCTAAGGAGCATGATGACTGCTGCCCACTATATAGTTATCTCAGGAGCATGATGACTGCTGCCCACTATATAGTTATCTCGAGAGCATGATAACTGCTGCCCACTATATAGTTATCCCGGGAGCACAATGACTACTGCCCACTATATAATTATCTAAGGAGCATGATGACTGCTGTCCACTATATAGTTATCTCAGGAGCATGATGACTGCTGCCCACTATATAGTTATCTCGGGAGCATGATAACTGCTGCCCACTATATAGTTATCCCGGGAGCACAATGACTGCTGCCCACTAAATAGTTATCTCAGGAGCATGATGACTGCTGCCCACTATATAGTTATCTCGGGAGCATGATAACTGCTGCCCACTCTATAGTTATCCCGGGAGCACAATGACTACTGCCCACTATATAGTTATCTCAGGAGCATGATGACTGCTGCCCTCTATATATTTATCTCGGGAAGATGATGATGACTACTGCCCTCGATATAGTTATCTCGGGAGCATGATGACTGCTGCCCACTATATAGTTATCTCAAGAACACAATGACTGCTGCCCACTATATAGTTATCTCAGGAGCACAATGATTGCTGCCCACTACATAGTTATCTTGGGAACCCTATGACTACTGCCCACTATATAGTTATCTCAGGAACACTATGACTGCTTCCCTCAGTATAGTTATCTCGGAAGCATGATGACTGATGCCCATTATATAGTTATCTTGGGAGAATGATGACTGCTGCCCTCTATATAGTTATCTCAGGATCAAGATGACTACTGCCCACTATATAGTTATCTCAGGAGCACGATGACTGCTGCCCTCTATATAGTTATCTCAGGAGCACAATGACTACTGCCCACTATATAGTTATCTCAGGTGCACGATGACTGCTGCCCTCTACATAGTTATCTCAGGAGCATGATGACTGCTGTGCACTATATAGTTATCTATATAGTTATCTCAGGAGCAAGATGACTACTGCCCTCTATATAGTTATCTCAGGAGCATGATTAAGTAGATCGTGCTCCCATGTCCACTATCTACTAAACTGTGTGCACGAGACAGTAGCTCTGGGGTTTTGCATTATTTGCATTTTAATACATTATTAATATACTGCTTTGAAACAAGAGGACAACTCAAGCATGCAATGCACATGTAACAAGTTTTTTTATTTTAAGGATGCGTACTTTCGACTATGCTTTACCTGAAAATATTATCAAACTACATTATTACATGTAAAGATATTAAGGGATTTGGACTATGATTTGTATCCACATTTGCAGTCTCGTTGAGGAGGCTAATGTTGGAGAGCAATCTGATTGGCTACGGTGTTCTCTCTGGATAAATTAAAGGAGAAGTCAATAATATTTTGGTTGTTCATAAATAGCTGAATTCCCACAATTCTCGCAGCGAATCAGTTTATTTTGCAGCAGATCCAAATGTAGGCAAATAAAAAATTCAGATTTAGAGAATACTGAACTAATAAACTGTGGGGAAATATTTTTTAGCGAATAGCTGAAAAATAACTTTTATCTAAATCCAGACTTTTATTAAAATACTATTTACATTGTATGAAGCAAAACATATAAATTATCCCTATACTTCTAACATAAGTGTTTATTCCATTATTGCTGGGCTTTAACCCAGCTCTGGCAACTGAATTTCTCTTCACAGGAAACAGGACAAAAACATCATTAAAAAAAAAAAGCTTAGCCTCTATCCCCTTAATGTGTTTTTATGGAGGTCTACAGCATTTATAGATTAGAAAGGAACTATCTCTATAAAACTCTACTATTGTTTAACCCCTTAATGACAAAGAGATACAGATCTAAGAAAACCATATTTCTCCATGATTATTTTATTATGAACTGAACTAATAGAAATTATTCCAAGCAATATTTAACCAGTTACTTTACTGATAATCTGAATTTGTTTTGTTTTTTTTGTGATTAACCACATAAATTGCTAGCCCAGTACTGTGAATCCCTATTTTCAATCAAATTTACCAACAATTTCTTTTTTAAATTATAATAATATTTTTTTAAGGACATAACTCAGTGGTGGTAGGGTTAATCGTCCAAACCGAGTAATGTGCACATTGCAGATGAATCCGTTCAAAAAAAATAGTTATATCTAGAAAATGATAACATCTGTCTAAGATGCAGCATTATCCCAGTGCAAACGCAGATGATGTGACGTTCGGTGGAACCAATAGAAGTTGCCATTTGTAAATGATGGATGGCGAAGCAGAATCTCAGTATTTTTGTCCTGTTTTCCTGCATACGCTGATTAATGGAATGTGCCAAGTAAGAAAATTGTAATGTCTATTCTCACATATAATGCACTGTTCTCTCTGCCTCGAAATGATAAAATCTATACTTGGCATGTTGTTGTTCCATTGAATATCTTTATAGTTGTAATGAGTTTATGTCTTGCATAATAGTTCTGCAGAGAGATTCCTTATCCCCATACGTTAATTGAGGCTATAAAAAAACACATGAAACAATCTTTATCCAGTTTTTGTTGCTTTTATAAAACTAGCACATTGAAATCTTTCTGCCTCAGTTTCAGAGTTATTTTAATGTTAGAAGAGTCTTGGTCTGACTATGCACAAGTCCTTTATCGTAAACTGGGGATGCTCCCACCTTTAGCCCACATTGACTGCACCATGTAGGCTTGAATTGCCTCCTTGGTGACCACCAGCTACCAGTAGGGTTTTTAGCTTTGATTGAAATAATTTGTTCTGACCAAAACTTTTTTTTTTTTTAAAGTCGATGTCGATAGTTTTATTAAATTGGAAAGTTGCCATCACCGCCCGTGGTTAACTAACATACCAAAAGGGCAGTTTTTGAGGGTACACAGGAATTGCACCAAGAAAGAAGATTATGCCATTCAAGCAATGACCCTTAAAGACCAATTGGTACAGAAAGGGTATGCCGAACATGACTTGCAAGATAAGATAAACCAAGTTGCGTATATGGATAGGTCCCTTCTATTACAATATAGAAATAAAGAAGATAACATACAGAAGAATGATCAGATTCCTCTTATCTTTAAGTTTTCGAGCAACATTGGTACTGTGAAGAAAATTATTAATAAGAACTGGCACATTTTGCGACATGAGGAGGACATTCAACAGTACATAGGCAGTAAACCAAAGTTTATATTCAGAGGAGCGAGAAACCTATACCTCCCCCCTCCTCTTCAATAAAACAGAGGCCCCTAAGAATTTTTTAACTAATTGGACACAAGAGCAGAAGGGCTTTTTTCATTGTGGAACATGTCAGGCTTGTTGTAATACCATAAAAACTAATAAGAAAGTAGAAGATTTCCACTCCTCTGTTACTAATAGGAAATATCATATTAAATCTCTAATTACATGTCACTCCACCTATGTCATTTATCTTTTGCAGTGTAGCTGTGGATATCAGTATGTGGGAAAGACATCCCGACAGCTAAAAATAAGAATTAGTGGGCATCTTAGAAACATCAGGAAAGGTTTCCTAAATCACAGTGTGTCAAGACATTTCTTGCAACATCATAACTCAGACCCAAGGTTTTTAAGTTTCTGTGCAATCAAGAAGGTGGTAGGAAACTGGAGAGGAGGGGATATATCCAGAGACCTCAGTCTGAAAGAATCTAAGTGGATTTTCGAGTTACGCACTCTAATTCCGAAAGGACTTAACATCGACTTCGAAATAAACAATTTGTAATAATTGAGGATTTTTTTGTTTTTTTAGATTGGGAATTTTTAGGAGTTTACAAAGTGAGATCTTTTTTGGATACTATACTGAACATTTAGGTTCCCCATTTTTTATATTAGGTTGCTTATTTAGTCTCTTTGTGGGAATTCTGTCCCTTTGAAGGTTTTTTGTACTGTTTTTTAGACTTATTGATATGATCAATGGAATGTTGGACAAGTCTGGCTGGGTTTGATGCACTCTATATTTTATTTGCAATTTATATTTTAATTGCACTTTATAGTTTTATTGCACTTTATGCATGAAGTATATGGGTCTTATGCACTTTATATACATTTTATCGCACTTTATGTATAGATACATATTTTACTAGGACTAATACCCACCTCTCTTTTCTATATGTATTTTTGCTGTTATATACATGGACTGATGATTACATGGGACTGATTGACCACTCTAAAGATGGCTGTTCTAGCCTCACCCTGCACACTATGGAGAAAGAAAAGGGACATGCCGATCGAATTTGGCGAAATCAGAAGTGACGCGACGGACCGATCCAATGAGCATATACGTCACCGGAAGTAATGTGACGGACAGACAAAATTAATGTTAACACCCCCAATCATTGAGCCACCCACAAGTCATTTATATCGTGTTGGATGTTTCTAATAAGAGGGGAATATTTTATTATACATTACTTTGTATGTTGTATTTGTAAATATTGAATATTATGTGGTAGGCTGGATATCCCAAGCTGGCATCCTGTGTGTCCGAACCGGGGGTGGCAATGCACATATGGTCCTGACCATATAAGTAAATGGGTGTAAATGTGTGCTACATGTGTAGAAAATTATGTGATTAAGTTTCCATGTTATTCCCTGTATAAACAGTATTGTGTCCATTGTAATGTTAAACAGCACCTGAGGAAGACCACAAGCAGATGGTTAAAACGCGTTGTGCATTTTTTTACTTTGTTTTATGAGAAATAAATCTTTATTAATATATTTTGATACTCCTGGCTCCTGACTCCAACTTTCCACTAGATGGTCATTTCAACAATTATAGAATTCGTTTGAAGGGAGGAGGAAATCTCTATGTCCTACAAAGTGACATAAAAGCTGTACAAGTTCCCTCAAAGATGGAGGAGCACTGGGGCGCCTCAACTACACAACTACTACCTCGCGGCCCAGATAGCTCAGATAGCCATGTGGCACTCGACACCGGGAGACCGCAGATGGGCAGACCTGGAGGCCGGCATTATGGGAGCAGACCTACCCCAATTTTATATATGGCTACCAAAAGAACACAGGGCCCTACTACGCACCCAATGCCCTGCAATCTTAAACTCCCTACGGGTCTGGGACGCCACAGCTTTAAAATATAAAATGACAACCTCACCCTCCCCACTGATGCCAATCCTGAGAAACAGGGCATTCCCACTAGGAATGCGAGCCAGGGACTTCAAAAACATAGAGGGGTCGGGCCTACAGAGAGCGATCAGATACTATCATTCGAAACCCTGGCAGAAAGGACCAGGCTAACACCCTTTTTTTCTTCCTTCTTTTGATACATCCAGATCAGGGATTTCGCACAACACAATCTAGCAAAAACTGCAGCACAAACTAAACCAACGGGCTTTGAGAAAATGTGTCTCAAGGAAAACCCCCCGAAGGGACTCATCACAAATCTTTACGCACACCTTAGCTCCAATAACACCGACTGGGGGGACCTACATTACACGATTCAATGGGAATCAGATCTGGGAGAGGTATTGGAGGGCACAGATTGGAGAGACATCTAGGATGCAAATAAGGCCACCTCAATATGTGTTACACAACAGGAGCAGGCATACAAAACCATGTTCAGATGGTATACCACCCCAGTGAAGTTATATCATATGCGCAAAACCCCATACGATCTGTGCTGGAGGGGCTGCGGACACAAAGGGATGTATAAGCACATGCGGTGGGACTGCCCGAATGCACAGGCCTTTTGGAGAGAAGTAGGGAGCCTATTAGACAAAGTGTTCCAGAGAAGGGTGGGCATAGATCCATGGGTGTGTCTGCTATCCAGGCCACTCGAAGAATGGTCAGGAAGGGACCAAAAACTCCTATGTAAAATCACCCTAGCAGCTAGACTCACCTTGGCACAGGCATGGCTTAAACCCGAGATCCCCCAGATCAATATGGTAATACATAAAATAAGGGATATCCACGTCATGGACCACCTCACGGCACTGGTGAGAGGCACCTTGAAAGCATATGAAAAGGTGAGGTAAGATCAGGAAATGGAGCACTGCCAGCACTAACCAAACCTGAACGTAATCCAGACGAAACTCCGATCTCCGCCTGAGGGGCTCTCCCCTATACCTCCCCCCTCCTCTTTTTTCTTCTCTATCCGCCTACTCCTTTTCTTATGTGTTATTGGGAGAAACGGAGACCACGAATTGATGCCACCCACCACGAGCGGAGGGCGTCCAAAATAGACAAAGCACTCTACAAAGGTCTCCAATTTTCTAACATGTTAATTGTTCACCGTTTATTTGTTAACATGTGTTGCCAACAAAAGTACACCTAAGCTTGAGACAACTAACATAATACTTTAAGAATCGCATTACACGTTATATATATGTACTTGACAGTATAAATGTATGTACTATGTTATGCCTACTTAATTGCCAAAGTGCAATGTAACGACATGCCAAAAATAAAAGAATTAAAAAAAAAAAAGCTGTACAAGTTCCGAGCCTACTTCTAAACGGCTCAGTAAAGTGTGAGTGATTTCAGCTCAAAATTCCCATTTTATTGTGAATTATATACAGATTACACTATGTTTTGTTCTGTGTTTATATTTTTTGCATAGGCATATTTTTCCATACATTACTGAATATATTCTTCGTACAAAAGGAGGGGATATCTATTATCAGTTACCAATCATAATATTATACTACAGGTAACTACCTCTATCCGTTTGTTCTGCGCTTTTACCTTTTGTTTTTCATTGTGTATTGCTATGGTGCTTAGAGTGTGCCTTTAAACTTTGAATGAGGTTTTTCCTTAATTACTTTCTTTCCAGACGATCTTAAATTGTCCCTCAATTCTCTCAATCATAAATGGGTTAAATGTAATAACTCTAAATTCCGATCACCTCTTATAACCCAAACCCTTTGAATTTCATAATATAGAGGAAAATCAGTCTAAAATAAATGCCAGTAAATGTTAACTGCCTTACCATTTTAGTTTTTTTTTTTTTCCAGGTAATAAAAAATGTCAGATTTCAAAGGAATGTAAGAGTTTGATTAACTGAATACGAAACATGCAACAATTAGGTGCGGGAAAAGTGTTTCATGTCAAACATCATGCAACATGTCTCGGACAGTTTTGTCATGAGTCTCACATGTGGAAGCAATTGATACAATGGAACCATTTTACATTGCTGTCTGACATTCTAAAGCATAATAATAGATAGTTACACAGAGAAGAAAAATGCCAAATGCAAAATGTCTCTCGGTGTTAAGGAGAATTATTTTTTTAATAATCTATTTTTACATTTTTTGATTGCTGAGGGGAAGAGAACTTTCTAGTCGAAAGCAGTAGCTTTATATCCGAGAATTATTATGTGAATGTTTATGAGCACAGGAGATTTGTAATAGAAAATTGGTTAAATGAAAATAATAAAATACGTACACACAACATTCATTGACTAACCAGTGAAATGTTATGATTGAATAAGTAACTTTCAAAGTGCAGGTTAAAAGTCATGTCCAGCTTCTTTTTTTTTTTAATCTAAATCTCGCTAATACATTTCTCAAGTTACCACAATTACTAATTTAGTGAATAGGACCCTGTGAAACATGTATGGTTTAGAGATGTCTAATGTAATGCAACTTTGTTTTTAAATGTATTTTGTTACCAATTTATATTCCCTGTCAAATTATGCAATATTTGTTTAATTTTCTCTAGAATCATTCTGGGGAGCATAGTCCAAAGAAACACTCAATGCGCTATAACTATCTTATCTCATTGATATGGCTATTGTGCATGGAGTCCTCTGATGCCACCTCTCTGTCCTGTGTTAAACTGTTTTGGAAATGTTCAGTGCTGGACACGGATTTACGTCAGTCTGCAGCGTGGCCCCCATTGGACGTACAGCTAAGGTGGAGATAGCCATATCGACTCATACCATCAATGGCCTGCTGTGATATGCTAAAAGCGGTCAGCTGATCCTCTCAGCCAATCACAGATGTCCATCACTGCTACGGCTAACGTGAAATATGTCAAAATGAAATTATGAGAGATCTGTTGTTTTTTTTATGATTCTTTATTTTTGCAGTGCATTGTATGACAGGTAAGCTTGTATATGCATTACATGAGATGACATAAGACAAACCATGAATTTATCAATCATTTGAAATATCAAGAGATAACTGCACTGGTTTTGTTTTGTTTTTTTAAGAAACAATCAAAATATTCAGGAACACAATCCTATCAGATTAAAAGAGTAGAAGATGCTGTAGAATAGTACTGTGGATATTAGAAAGTGGTAAATGCCACTGGGTAGGTAGAGAGAGCTGGTTTAAAACTGTGATGGAAGATGATGTTATACACCTTATTGCAAAACTGATTGTAGGAACCGACTCAATCCCAGCAGATACCGGTGCTCCGGAACAGGACCAGCAATCCCAAGCTTGAAAAAGACCTCTTAGTGGGTCGAAACATTGCTGCCTTTTTTGTTTCAATAAATCTGTCTGCGGCTTTAACACTCTGAGTGCCTGGGAATCTCCTTGCTGCCTTAACGTTATACACCTTTTGACTTCTTGTGATATTTTAAGTTTTTATGAAAAAAAATAAAAATTTACAAAACAATAAAGTATTGGGTTTCTCTTTAATTTTTTAGCTTGGAATACTTTTATTTAAAGTATTTTCTCACTAAACGTCTGACAGGATTATTGAATATCAGGTTTATTCACTAATGCATGAACTGCTGTATTTTCAAAGTGAATTTTACATAAAAAATGCCAACCTGAAAAAGATAATTGGCCAGTTTGGCTTTCATGGTCTAAAATGTGAAATTTGTTATTACGGTAATTCACTTTGAATTCCTGACAATTCACACTTTAGTGAACAACTCGCCTGGGTTTTTTCAATAAACTGCCAAATTGTGATTGACTATAAACCAAAATGCAACATTAAGCTTGAATATCAATGCTGCGACTATTTTTGGGTCATAATTTTTTTTTTCAAATCATCTATTTTTGACGCAATTTTGCAATTCAGTTTTCACTTCACTACAATTTGCTGATTAGTAATGAAATGTTTGAGGGTGTACCCCTCCTGTTTAAACAATGACCCCAATATAGCGCGTTTCTAACTGTTCAGCTTTTGTTCATACAAATGTAACATAGTATCCGTCTTCCATGTTATTGGGGATGTCTTAGGATCTGTTATATAGAGATAGAACCTTGTTCACAAGGCTGAAAGCTACTGGCGATATATGAAAATATATTCATGAATAGCATGATATCTCTGTAATTGAAGCCTTCATTGGGATGAGTAGGACAGCCTAACCATTAATTATCTAATCAATTAAGTGATTATAATCAGTAAAGGTGCTGTCAGGCTAGGTTACACTCACTAATTATACTGTTTATTTCTGAACTTGGTTTTATATTTGGTATATTATCACATTACCGTACTCGGAGAATCTATGCCCTGCAGTCAGTACAGGGGAATAAAACACACAAATACAAACTTACTATGTCAATTTTTATTTACATTGTGTACTTATGGGTTTTCTTCATTTAGTACACCAACCTAATTAATTACTTTTATGCAAATGTTCTTGTTTAACAGATCTCTTCCATTGAGTAATCTTGTAATACAAGACTTATAATTACGCTTTTCAGTTCTTGTATAATATTAATAAAGCTCTGTTGTTTAAAACACAGCTCGTAATATTTTAACAGAACCAAAACATCTATTAAATAAAGTCACGATCCTCTTGGGATCATGTAGTAATTAGTATATTCAGAACTGAGAATATGTGCCAATAAGCAATATATTTTTCATGAAAATAAATAAATACAATATAAAAATGTGTAAGAGGTTTGATGTGACGTCATTAAGGTAGAATCATGATTACGATTAGTTTTATATGATTTATAACAGTCTTTTTGATGGCCCTTGACCTATTTGATGGGGAAGCCGGATAGCCCTTTTTAAAACAATTTGTTTTAATTTCGAGCTGCCATGTGCTTGTCCTGCTCAGTTTGTTATGCTATAGTGGAATCAAAGAGTACTGTCTAAATAAGTGCATTGCGTAACACAAAGTCACATGTACAGAAGGAGACGCTTTGACTGGTCATAGCAACTGTAGGCACCATTACTGATTCATTTCATTAAAGTGGTTATAGTGACTGGAGTTCCCTGGTGCTGTCCTTCCATTCAGCGTTAAACTGGTTTTAATGTCTTAATACTAAATCAGAATCCTCAGCAGCCAATCCACTCTGTGCTCTTGGTTTATTGAGGAAGCATTAGCCTGAGCAGCAATGGGCGGCTGTGATTGGCTCAGAGTATCAGCGCCCAATCATGTCATGAATTGGTATGGATACAAGTCACACCTCCAGTGAGGGCCGGTCATTCAGTGTTAAACTGCTTGAAAATGGTTTAACTCTAAATGCATATATATTTCTATTCATATCCACAAATACTATTTTCTTGTCTGTTTTTGTTAAAGGAATTTTCTTTTCTATCTTGTTTGCCATTCCTTGATATGATTGATGATGCCATCACGTTCAATGCTATCAGTAGCATGAGATGGATGGTTCGGATCAATCACAGCGATCAAATACAGGGATCATGTCCAACGGCAATTTACTGTATATAGCACATGAATGATGTCATTTTACTTTGAGCCACAATGGGTATTTTTCCCTTTAAAAAACAATCAAATTATTTCATTGCTTGGTTGCAATAGTTTGTGGATTGACAAATTACTCTAGGAGGGCTCTGGGGCGCTCCTGTCACCATAAGGAATATAACGGCCTGCAGTGGTTCCTTTAATGCATTTATGACGATTTGCCTTATACCCGATTTACAACCGAAGCATTCTAAACTTGATGTCTAGTTTTGCTGGATTTAATAACATTCTTGTTGGAATGTCAAACCTATTAAAACTGATACAGGGACCCAGGAAGGTGAGGGCACATCTGAGGGGGCATGTGCTTGTCCTGCCCATTTTTTATGCTATAGTGGAATCAAAGAGCACTGCCTAAATAAGAGCATTGCCTAACACAAAGTCACATGAGCAGAAGGAGGCGCTTTGACTGATCATAGCAACTATTACCCAATAAAGACATAGAACTCTCCACTTACACAATATACAGGGCAGTAGGTAACAAGATCACATTGAAAGGTTTTTATTTTAATCATAATACTTTATGTAAAAATAAAAAAAAACAAGTTACAAAATGTTTAACTTTACGTTACTATTCTTCAATATCTGGTATATTTTTTTTTTTTTAAATGGTTGATTAAAATGGGTATGTTGAGCTGTAGAACGTGATTGTATGTACACTCAATGTTCCTCTGGCTTGCAGAGAGGACAAAGCGTGTCCATCGGGACAGTGAGTCTAGACTTGGAGTATCAAAGAGAAGATCTAATAATGCCTTTGAAGTCGTATTCCTATACTGTAACTGACATTTCTGGAATATCTGCATACTCCAGTGTATTGGAATGAAAAAAAAACCTTCTTCCCTTCCTTTGTTTGGCTGCTTTTTGCCTTTTTATTTCAGAATCTAGTGTGCTGTTATCTTGGACTGCAAACCTTTCGTGAATTAGTTTTTCATGAAGATAAAATATTTGTGTGAAAAACTACCTATAAATTGCTTTTAAATCCCATTGCAGTTCAAACACAATCAAGTAGAATATATATAAAAAAAAGTAGATACAGAGAGACAGGTATACTATAAACGGACACTCCAGACACAGAATGAAGTTGTTATGGTGCAAGAAGGTCATTCGGCACAGAATGAACCATACTGAATTTTGATATTCCCAATAACAGGTAACTTTAAAGCTATCTCTTTCATGTTCATTTACTGAACTTACAAAATTCTTGTTCTCAACTATTTTTCCTTCGCCACCATGTTAATCTAGAAAACTCTCCAGTTAGTAAAAAAAAACAAAAAAAAACTATTTGTTGATATTTTTTTCATTTTAACATAAGTGCAACATATTCTTTAAAATAAGAGAAAAATATAATTATTCACAGAAATTCTGTGAATTGTAACCAATAAGCTTAAGGAATTAGATATCGCCATTGTATCGTATAGTATGCCATAGTAATCCAGATACAAAGCGAATTCGAGCAAAATTCAGGTAAACTAGGAAGAGGATCCTGACACAGCAAGGATTAGGTATGGGCTGCTAGTGTTACTAATTACGATGTAAAGGAAGAAATGATTACACTGCTTACAGTAAGTATTCCTGTAATGTTCCAGTGATCGCGTTTGATGTTCTCCCTTGATGTTCTTCACTTTAGCAAATGTCATATAAATCCCAATGCATTCTATTAGCCTCATGTTACCCATATGATTCATTGTAAGGAAGAAAGCATCCACAATAAAATAGAGGGCCACCAGTAACACAATGGTAAAAAATATAAAACAAATACAATTAGGTGCTAAATTGTAGATTGCGATTTGGTGTCCTTTTGCTCATTCTTCGTTGATGTGCCCTGTGTTTGACATGATCCAAAACGAGTGACCCTTCGTAGTCTGGAACTCCCCAAAAGTCATACTAGTAATTATACAGGTGTAGCAATATCTCCAAGCGTTCAGCATAAGTCGTAAAGACAGCTTTATTGGTTGAAATGACACCTTTTCACTGATTTGGAGTCAGGGAGGTTTGATACGCTAGCACTGAGTTTATTGGTGGTATTTTTGCAGCTTCAGTTAAATGGTTACTTCAACTATTTTTTAAACTCAATTTATTTTGCTTTACAATGGCCTATTCCCCAACAAAAAAAAACTTCAAAACTTACCTGGAATCCGACGCTAAGCAAAGCTCCCAGTGCTGATCGCCACTCATCGTCCAGCATTATCCCTGCACTCACACTGTCCAATCAAAGACTTCTAAAAAAAAGCTTTGGAACATTTTGCTAGCTCAGAGCGCGTGCATAGGAAGGGAGGGATTTTTAAAAAACATTTTAAAAAATTTTTTTTATTTACTGGAGTGATGGAGCTGGGATGAAGGGAGGGAGGAGAGAGGGGTCTGGAGTGTCCCTTTAAGCACATTTAAGCAGCTGCACTATAACTGATATAAATGTGTTCGGTAGTTCCTTTAGTCTGATCTGATACTTGTAACTGTGGCTGGAGCCCTGATCTACATAGTTCATAAATCCCTGCTGTACAAGGGTTATTGAGATAAAGTCCAGATCCCATAGAGCAGAAACAGAAGCTTCTGATTGGTAGAGCCACCTCCAGGTGTGGGCAAAGGTTGCTGCTGCCTTAGAGATTTTCAGCAGCTGCAGGAGTTTTATTGTATTTGTTAGCATTTTTTTATATAATGTTTTATTATTATTATTATTATTATTATGATATTTATAGAGCGCCGCCAAATTCCGCAGCGCTTTATAATGGGTGGACGAACAGACATGTAGTTGTAACCAGACAAGTTGGACACACAGGGACAGAGGGGTTGAGGGCCCTGCTCAATGAGCTTACATGCTAGAGGGAGTGGGATAAACTGACACAAAAAGGTAAGGATATTATTAGACTAGTGACAGTTGCAGAAGAGGAATCAGTATTATTAATATATATTGTGTTAAAATGTGGATTACATCCAGTCTAGACAGTCCCTTTAATTTTCTCCCATTAATAAGAGTAGTATATAGAAGTAATAGTAAAATTAATGTCTATCGTGCTCTTTTCCCCTACATTCTCTCTCTTTCTCTTTATCTCTGTAATTCCTGCTGTTACTATCTTAGTTCAGCAACTCATGACAAATGTGCTCCCCCCTAGCACCCCTTGATCACAGCAGAGAAAGGTTAGGGACTGAGCTATTTAACTCAGTAGTTTAATGAGCGTGGAATTCACCCTGAAGCAGGTGTTAAATATTTGGAGATTTAGTGGCTATCATTTAAATGAGTTCATCAAAGCTTGATGATTTGTGCAGGCATACATAATTAGCAGATATTCACTCATTTGCATCCTCATTTCAATACAGAACCTCATTTCTCCATTTTGTATTTATACACTCCGATATGAGCTAGTCTTTTTAATTATGTATTTAATATTCTTTAACATGGACTGCTAATCTGAACATATAAACTTTCGTAGATTATCGTTTCATTAAATAACTAATTGTATATTAGTGAGATGGGATTCCTTGCTGGCAACCACTATTTGCAATTACAAATATTTACATAGCGCCAACATATTCCGCAGTGCAGTGCTGTACTAGAGGTAAAAAAATAAAATAATTATATCAAAAACTATTTGACATGGTGAAATGGTTGTTGAAGTTAACCCGTAACTTTAGCCATATACTAAAACATTTTGGCAACTTCCTACAATAATATAGTAATAGTTTACAAAGATTAGTAAAAGAGTCTAGGATTGAATAGATTTTTCCCAAACTGTATATAAATACCCCCTGAGGGTCTTCTGCGAACTGAAAACTGCTTCTGATGTGAGCTCTCTCCTGACAATATCTGGAGTGGGTAAAAGCTGATACGTTGAATGTAGAGTTGTAGTTTAGGTGTCAATGGTTTTTTTTTCTAAATGAAAATATTGCGTCTGCTGTTGCATGGTGGTTGTATGTGGTCTCTCGTACCAAACCAGGATAAAATAGCTACATATGGTGCCAATTCCAGCTCTTTAATAATGAGAACATAAAATGCTGTAGAAGAGGAGGGATAGAGAGGTAGTGGGAAAATACATTGTGTAAAAGTATTATTTTAGTAAGATTAAAAAGATATGTTTGTAAATGAAGCAGCTAACTACTTGAAATGAAAACCTGTCAGTGGGCTAATATTATGTGGGTGTTTCGAATATCTCTTTATAAATCTGGTTGTTAATAAAACGGTCTGGTTAATCAAGTGGTGAAATATAATTTCTTCATTGTAATGATGCTTGAAATATTTCAACCTATTCCAATTTGTAAGAAAAGGAAATATAATCTTTACATAATATAACACGCTGGATATCTGGTTACATTTTTATTAAAGATGAAAATTCTAGTTTTCTTTCATATTTTTAATTATCATTGGGTTTATGAAAGGGAAACTGTTACATCCAAGGATTTTTAATATTATGCTTGTTATCTCTATATAATATGTATTTGTGATGTGTGAAACATAATTAAATATAGTATTGCCACCTCTTTATTTTGTAACTGGGCGCCTCCATCTTAGCTTCCTGTCAGTCATTGTTATAAGCTCCGCCCTTTGCCCCTGGAAGTCACCATAGAGAGAGAAGAGTACACAGGACACAATGTTTCTATTTCTCCTTCTTGTTTGTAATTAGTGTCTTGGCTGTAGAAAGGATATGCAGGGAAATAACGCCTTCAGTGATGTCTTCAAGTGCAATTTAAATATTTGTTTAAAGGTTGAAATCTGGAACCCGAGGCATTCATTGGGTGTTTGGTAGGTACGGAGTCTCTTTTTTTAGTTGCACATTTTGTAGGATTGCTGCGATTTAAAGCGGATTAAGCTCGCCTGTAGGGCTCACACGCCTGCTCTCATTTTATTTTACTTATTATAAAATATTTCAAATTGTTCTGGAAATTAATAAGAGAAAAATGCGTATTTATGGGCTGATAACATGTATGGAAATTGTTCCATGTTATTTTTTTCAAATGCCAGATGTAACAGCCATGTGATCCTGTCTATAGTAAATCCTCATGAATTAATTATGTAATTAGCCATGTAATCTACATGAAAGCATTCTGTTGAAATATTTCATCTGCCAGCATTCCAAATACAAAATGCCGATAGCATTGAACATTTCTTTTCATTGCTAATCATTAGAGAAAAGAACATTCAAGAGTGGCTTTTCTTTGTCTTATCAGCATTTTTTAGAGTCAGAGAAATATTAAGATATCAGGTAATCTGCATTAGGCCCTAAGGATAAGGTTAATAATAGCAGGAGGCAATAAAACAAAGATTTCTAAACTCCAATAGGAAAAAACGTGCATTTGTTCATGTTTTAAAAAAAAGTATATGATAATTTATAAGGAGGAAGAATATTTTTTTCTTAAAATGTTTTTATTTATATTTCATTAACCTTTTCGCTATTGATTCCTTTTTGTCTGTCTAGCATTTAGTTGTAGTGTAGTATACCGAGTATCTGCACCAAAATGTATATTTTCATGTATACATAGTCAGGGCTGGTGCAAGGACTTCTGTCTACACAAGCACACACACAAGCTCTTACACACAGTCTCTTACACACACACACGGTTTCTTACACACACTCACAGGCTCTAACACACACACACCACATGTACACACTCACTGGCTCAAACACACACACTGCTTATAGACACACATGGGCTCTAACACACACACACACACACTAACTCTTACACACACTGGCTCTAACACACTCACACACATACACACACTAACTCTTACACACACACGCACACACACACAGACTTACTGTTTCTTATAGTTGCTAAACAGAGATCCCGCTGCACTGTAGTAGCTTTCCTCCCCTCTCCACAGCACTTGGCCGCCGGGATATGATGTCACGTATCTCAGCGGCCTTTAGCTCATGAAGAGATTGGCCGCGGTCGCTCCTCGCTAGTCCCCCCTCCCTCAGTGGCTGCACCCCCAACACACAGCCAGCTTATTAAATCGCTGCAGAAAGTGAGCGGCGGGAGTGGAGTTCTGCGTGCTCCCCTGGGTCACTCGGACATTTTTGCGCCTCTCGGGTCGGTGCACCCTGAGGCAGCCACTTGTGTCGCCTTATGGTAGTGCCGGCCCTGTACATAGTATTGATCGGTGATACAGTTAAAATCATGTCTCTTTACACAGTTTTCATTCTTCATTTATTCCTCCCCACAAAATTTGAAGTATAAAGGTTATTTTGCAGTTTTTCAGACATAGGCTTCGATTTAATTGCTTTGAATCAGAATCAAAACATATCCATTCTGTTAAAAAACACTTTTCCAATTTATCTACAAAAGTCACCGTTAACAACTATGGGAATTTGTGTAGCTAAATCATTTGAAAAGCTTGTTTTCTAACAAAATGGAATCATTTTCTGATTCTAATTCAAACCAATTAAATCAAGGTTGTAGTCTGTCATATTAACAGAGGAAAAATAAACATGTTAGAACATACAGTCAATAAAATAAAATATGACATATACTGTTGTCAAAATACTCTGTCTACCCTTGCCCCTCCCCCCCATCCTTACAGCAATCCCCTCCAATGATACCGCAATCCACTAAGATCACACTCTCCGTATTACTGTGCACTCTCCCACAGGCCTCGTACTCATAATACATACCGCGGCCTTGAATGATCACCAGAGCTGAACCACACGGTGCTAGCAACCTGACCACTACCTCACCGTCTTTCCCCCCACCCCCGTACGTTACCACTCAACCTTCCATGCACTCCCCCCATCCCTCCCCCACCGGTAACTGTGTAAAATGCAAAGTTGTACTACCGAATGCATTAATTTTAATGCCTCTGTTGAATCGCATAGACCTACACTGGTCCTTAAACTGAAATGGCCACGAAACACGAGCAGCAGGATCACAAAAGGTGCTGGCATGTCTTATGGGGTGTGGGGAACATCCCCTTCCTACCCACGCCTTTGGGTCCCCGAGATGAAAAAAAGCAGCTCCACGACCGCCTTCTCCTGTCACTGTGTTCAGTCCAAATTAAAATACCGACTGTACCAACTCTTATGCCCTTACTGCAATGTCTGTGCAACTTTGGCCCACATACTCATAATTTTGATAGTGGGACTGCCCAACACAATCTCTGATGACAATCCAAACCCTATCTAGTCTACCAATCCCCGGGGGGAGTGCACTATAACCTGTGACAGAGTGAAATCATGTAGCACTGAAAATGTACATAAGTTTATTGTGTTTACAACGTTGTACCCATTTTTGGCACGGGGAAGGGGGAGCTGTGGCTACAAAATCCTGGTCCCCACACCCAAACGGTCCAGCCACAATGTCACGACACCTAACAATATGATTGCCCTACACCCATAGCTAGCCTGCCTTCCCCTCTCTGGAAGTCAACTTCCTCCCCCACATTGCCTGATTCTTGCCGACGGACTTTCGTCCCTAAGGTCTAGAAAGCCAACGGCACTACAGACCATCCCTTGCTGGCAACTGTAGTAAGCCCAGCACCCACCTACACTTTCTTTCACCTCTTTCGTCCCTTGGATTAAAGAAAATGGTATATTGGTGGTAGACACAAAAAAAACAATAGACAATGTATAAAGCAAGAATGAGCAGATAGTAGAAGTTATTAGTAAAATAATCAATCATTTTAAGACACGATAGAATTCATAAGAACTTGATATGAAAAACAAAAAAGCTAATCAAGCAAAAAAAAAGGTAAATAAAAATTCATGTAATAATGGTTTCAAATCATCCCCCCCTCACTTCTTCCTCTCCCCACCAAATCCTTCTTTCACTCCAATACTCTCCTCCTCTATTCCTCTCCGAAACTTGGGTTTTCGGTGAAAGGCCTGTTCACTGCTGCTCTTATTAAATAATGTACCTGCTTCAGGTCTCCCAGGATGATTTACCCCCAAATATTCAAAAACAAATAGAACAGGTGCAATCCAGAATATCAGGTGCACCAAGTTACATTTTAATGAAAAACACCAAAAAGCACAAATGTTTTGGGTGGACAACCCTTTCTCAATACTGCAGTATCTTATACCTCCATTTTTTTTTCTTTTTTTTTTTGCAGATTCTTTCACTCCCTAGTAGTATGGTACACCCCCTGCAATTGTTGCTGAACATGTTTTCTGACATGTTTATATTGCGCATTGTTTTGTGATATCCTCGATTTAGCAATCTTTCATTTTGTGCTACCTGTCTTTGACCCCCAAAATCTGTTACGCATCTACAACCGCCAAAAAACACCCGTGCTTAATAGTTTCTAGCTTTTGTCCTGAGTTTAGAAAGACCCAATGTTAACATGTTCTTGCTTTTTTTTTTTTTGCAAGTTATAGAGCTATAAGTACAAGTAGCACTTTGCTATTTCCAAACCATTTTTTTTTCAAAATTAACCAAAGTTACATTGTAACACTGATATCTGTCAGGAATCCCTGAATAACCCTTCACATGTATACATTTTTTAAAAGAAGACAACCTAAGGTATTAAACTTGGGGTATTTTGACTCTTTCCATGCAACCATTTTACCACCAATCTATGCCAAATAAAAAAAAAATAAAAAAAATTGGTGATTGTTTTGACACACATAGCAATTTAAGAATACAAGTACTGAGAACTTTAAGGGTTACTGCCAAAGAAAACCCCAATATGTGTTAAGCAACATCTCCTGAGTACAGTGATACCACCCATGTATAGGTGTGTCGGGTTCTATGGGGGGCTAAGACACCTTATTTGGAGGGTGCGCATACCAGTTTTCGAACTTGGAATTTTCACAGCTGGTCATCATGCACCCATTTATTTAGGACATTTTTTGAAGCCTGCCAATGTAATTTACCCCAACCAAACCACATATTTTTGAAAAGTAGACACCCTAAGGTATTTCAAATGGTGGTATTTTAACACTTTCCCTGCACTAATTGTACCACCAGTCTTTCTCAGACTTTTGGGTAGTCTTTTTTTTGTGTTATATTTCTGTTATGTATTACTGACAAAGAACACCCCAATATGTGATCAGCAACATCCCCTGAGTACAACAGTACCCCCAATGTACAGTTTTATGGGTTTTTGCAAACTTAGGGTGAATTTACATTCGGAATGAAACAAATTGTACATGTCTAGTTTATACATCCACCCAAACTTTCAAAGTGTTTAATTGTTTATTTAAATTGTTGTCTACCCCTTCAAGTGGCAAAAATACAAAAGGATTTAAAAACAAATGGAATATGCCTGATGGTTTCTCTAGTGATTGTCCCACTTTGACACATCTCTCCTTAAATCTCTTATCAACCATAGCTTATTTCTTAATCTTTTTTACTCGTAGGACTGCTCTAAACCTATATTTTTGCATTTTAGCAATCATCGTCATTAAAGAAAACCTGTTTAGGAAAGCAAACTATGAAGTTCTAAAAACCATCCCTACAGCTAACCTAGGTAGGTTACCAGTTTTGGCCCCCATAGTAAAAACAATCTTAAAAATAAAATAAAAATGTAAAAAATCTTCACATTTCAATAAAAGCCTGTTAGATCACAGTATTTATTAATTTTGCTGTTCATTTTTCCAGATTTGTTTTTCTATTTAAATAAAATCTCATTTTACAGTTAATATATTAGTTTAAAGCTGGCACCGCCCCAAGAACGCTACCTTCTGGGGATCACTGCTAATTTATCATGAACGATGAAAAGATACATGTTTTTGTAGCTGTTATTCAGTATATTCAGTCTGTGCTGCCTACGTACTTTGTCAAATTATCACTGTTACCCCAGTGCTTCGTAAAACAGAAAAAAAGAAACATATTTTCCTTCTTTACTTAGTTATTGGTAAACCTCAAACTGTGTACAGAGACCAGATGGTGCTCAGATGTGGGCAGGAAAATAGCTTCCCTGCTCAACTAAACTTCCAAAACAAAATGGTTTATAATGAATGATGGTGATTAACTTTATAACAATATCACTAAATTATGGCTTAGATATTCTGCGCAAATATATTTTTAATGATAACGTAAAAAGAATTAAAATCTTAAAATATGTCTGTGTAAAATTAGTCACATAAAATGTGTAAAGTTTTCTGCCTATATTTTGGTAAAAAATAAATAAAAAAACAAGCACCTAGAATTAATAAACAATGCAAACACTCCTATCAGGTTGAGTCAAAAGTTAAGAGAGCAAGTATAAGACAAAAAGTGCACTAAAAAAATGCCAGTCTAAAAATTACCTGCTGGAATAGGATTATTTCAGCAATACAATTGTATAGAACTTTTAAAAACATAATTTGTTTGTCATTTATTGATTGGTTTGGTCTTGAAAATGTCCTAAGCAGCACGAAATGCATTGATCATTGTACTCAAATACCTGGTGTACTTTGTGCCGTTGTTGCCAGTCAGTGAGAGAAAGACTTGCTTGCATGCGCCATATAACACTGCTTTGTACGATTGCTGTAGGTTTGTTTTGTGATAATATATTTCTTCAGAAATGGTCTTTAGAATGTGATATGAATTATCCATGGTCTACCTCTTCTTTTGCTTTTAGCAATATTTAAACATGTTTTGTAGTACATTACACTGTTAACCCTATCTTATCCAGAATCAAGGACAAACATTTTATTGCCATGTACTTTGGAGTACAAAAGTAAGTCCATAAAGCCTCACTCACCCTCGGGTGTAATTTAGGAATGATTACAAGCCTGTAGAATCCAAATTTCTCAGAAGCCACGCTGACAATTTCAGATCACCCTCTCTTTTCAAACAGTAAATTAAGTTTAAATGTGTAAAATTATTCCTACAGTCAGGGAGATGGGATTGACATTATATTAGCATTCTAGAGGATGATAAATCACTGCTCAGCACCTTGTTCCAGGTCTAGGAGGATTCAGCGGGAAAAGTCATTGTAAGGACTAGAGCTCCCAAGACTGTGTGCCGTCCAGTCCCTCGGAGGGAATAGAGTTCGTCCCCTATTCTGCTCCAGGACAGAGAGGCTCCAGGAGGACCCCAGACAAGCCACGGCTTCCAGCTAGGAAGCGGTCATTGGCGGAGGTACTCAGTCGTGGTACAGGGAGCTCCGCCACATTAACCATTTGTGTTTATCTAAGTTTGTCACACCTACTGTATATGAGACAAATTGCATTTTTCTTTTATACTAACATTTCAGACTCTGTGATATAATGCAAAATAAAGGACACTGTCTACTGTCTAAAGCAAGCATGATAAAAAATTGCAGTCCACAGGCCGCATGCGGCCAACAAAGAATTTCTTTGCGGCCCAGTCAATCAGGGGGGCACAACAATCACTTGTCAGACTGACAAGTGATTTTTGCACCCGTCTTGGCCTGTGCCCCCCAGGCAGAGTGCGGCACCATAAAGGAAACCACACGCACTGTACACTGGGAGGGGGAGCACCACCCCCTCCTGCTCTGCGTAGGATCACTTAGTGTTACGTGACTACCCGGCGTTAAGTCGGACTCTGCGCGCCACCGGAGAGTGAGAGGTTCCCCTTTTCACTATATCAGGTGAGAAACAGCAGGGAGGGGGGGCATCTATCAATAGGGCAGAGCAGAGCCACCATTACCTCGAGCGCCAGCTCTATGGGAGAAGCAGCTCCCTACAAAAGCAGGAGGAGGCAGGTATTAATGGGATAGGAAGGGAGACATGGGTGGGGGAGATAGGAATGGAATGGGTGGAGGGAAATATGAATGGGAGGGGAGATATGAATTGAAGGATGGGGAGGGAGCTATGGATGGGGAGAGAAACTTGTATGGAATGGGTGGGGTGGATATGGATGGAAGGGGCAATGGAGACTTAGGGGATAGACATGGAAGAGAGGTGTAGATGTGGGGGAGATATGGAAGGGAGAGAGAGATGTGGGAGATATGGAACAGAGGGAGAGATGTAGGGGGAGATATAGAAGGGATGGAGAGATGTAGGGGGAGATATGGAAGGGAGGCAAAGATGTGGGGGAGAAAATTGGAAGGGAGGTAGAGATGTGGGTGAAAGATATGGAACAGAGCACGAGATGTGGGGGAGAAATATGGAAGGGAGGGAGAGATGTGGGGGAGAGATATGGAAGGGAAGGAGACATAGATGGAAAATGGGAGAGAGACATGGAAGAAAACAGGCATGGATGGGAGGGGGAAAAACAGAGACATGGATGGAAGAAAGGCAACAGAGACATGGATGGAAAGGGGGTAGAAGCGAGTGGAGTGTGGAGCCATACCTTACTCTGCCTGGAGATTGCAGAGGGACTAGGAAGCGAGCGGAGCGGACAGGGCGACTACCTACCTGGCTGAGACTGTAGTTTGCAGAGGGTCTAAGGAAGCGAGCGGAGTGGACTCTCCCGATAGTGACATTACTACTGAGATAGTAAGTAACTTGTGCTGAAGCTTTTGCGTGAATTATATATATGTAACTAGTAGTACATTTTGTATATATATAATTTTAGTTTGTGTTGGTCCAGGTCGAACATTTTTATTTTTTTGCGACCCACATAAACTCTTGTTTATTTGGCCCGAGTTAGCCTTTGAGTTTGATATGCTTGGTCTAAAGCTTTTCATTGCCCCGAATATTACTATAAACTGATTAATAAAAGAAGAATATAAATTGTGTAAAATGATATGAGTTTGTTTTTTAAGTTTGTCTGAAAAATAAACTGTATACAGAATTGCTGTTTTGCTATACATGTGCTAGCTGTGCATCCTTTGTTTAAAGTAAATGCTCTGCTAAATTTTCTTTTCAAAGTACTTGGTAGTAAAGGGGTTGAGAAAAAACATAAAATGACTTACCAATCTAAGCATGAGTTACACAGAAAATTATTATATATTTCTATGACAAGTCAAGTTGCCCTGCAGTAAAATGCTGGCAACCATTAATAGACAGAGGGGGGAAGGCGCAAAATATGGAGTTTCACCTGTTTGATGGATACAAATATATAAGAAATATTATCTCTGCCTATTTTTAATCTTACTAGACCTTTTAGGAGATTAAATTAAATATTCTTTTCTTCAGAGCTTCTAACTCAGTGGACAATTTATATTTAAAAAAAAAAGGAATGCATTTGATAGGAAAATAATATCATCTAGAACCAGGGCTGGCACCACGGGTAGGGCGCCTGCTTGCTGGGGACGCCCACCGGAATATTTCCTGGTGGGCTCGCCCTGTCCTGAGCCGCAGCGCTGGGCAAGCGGCTCTAGAGCCGCCCCCCTAAGCGCCAGATCCTCCAGGCTCCACAAGACGAAGGCGCCCTGAGGAGCCTTGTCACAGGGGGCTCAGGAGATGGCCATATGGCCACCTCAGAGCGCCCCCAAAGCTGTCCTTAAGTCGGTTTGGCAGAGCAGGCACCAGTTTACCCTGATGGCAGATGCCTGCTTTGCCAATGAATGCCGGCGCAGAGGAGGCAGGCAGGCGGCAGTGTGGGCGGCGAGGGGGGCTCTTCTTGCAGTGTGGGCAGCGAGGGGGGCTCATCACCCTCTGTGATGCCGGGAGCCAGAATATGACGTCATTCCGGCCCCGGCATTCTAAACAGCGCACTGGAGGAGTGAGGAGCTGCCCCGCACTGGACCCCAGGGTGGTAAGGAGGCTGGATGTCTGAGTCTGTGTGTCAGTGAGTGTGTGAGTGTTTGACTGTCAGTGAGTGTGTATGTGTCTGTCTGTCTATGAGTGAGTGTATGTATGTCAGTGAGTGTGTGCCTGTGTGTGTGTGTCTCTCAGTGAGTGTTTGACTGTCAGTGTGTGTGTGTGTGTGTGTGTCTGTCAGTGTGTGTGTGTGTCTGTCAGTGAGTGTGTGTGTGTCTGTCAGTGAGTGTGTTTGTGTGTTTGTGTGTTTGTGTGTGTGTCTGTATGTCAGTGAGTGTGTGAGTGTTTGACTGTCAGTGAGTGTCTGCCTGTGTGTGGGTGTGTGCTTGACTGTCAGTGTGCATGTGTCTGTCAGTGAGTGTCTGTGTCTGCCAGTGTGTGTCTGTCAGTGAGAGAGTGACATGAGGGGGCGACAAAATGGACCTTTGCCTAGGGCAGTAGAAATCCTTGCACCAATCCTGTCTAAAACTATAAAGCTGTATGTTTTAGCATTTAGTAAAATCAATCCTAGGTTTATGATCTCATCATATTTTATCAGTGCATTTGTCAATTTGTAGACAATGTACAAATAATAAAAAAAAATGAAGACATGGGGCGGGGCCTAACATAAGGTCATGTGACATTCTGTGAATGAATTTGAGCCAATATAATTTATTTTAACCAGTGGCCCAAAAAATGGTCAACTGATAATGGAAATTGTCACCTTACAGAACTGTGCAAAAATGCCACATTATGTGTATCTACTTCTGGTTAAAATGTAGCAGTACAGTATAGATTAACATATAGTCTATGAAGGGAACACATACCATGCTTGCATTGCAGGCACACATTAAATCTTAATTCATCCAGTTTTCAAATTTGACCTTTTCCACCTTGAACAGCTGTTAGTATTGTTAGCCTAAATGATAATCTGTAGCCATGATTTAAAACAAACCCTTTTATTATGAGTGAATAATTTAGAATTGCTTTGTGTTTCATTTGTCAAGGGTAATTTGAAATAAAATAATGAAATGCACATTTTTTTTCCTTCTAAATAGCATGACCTGCTGTGGAAAGTGATGTATAACTGTAATCAACGTATTGACAGCTCCGAACAAACGTATAATTCAGATAAACAGGTTTTAATAATATTATAGCCTAGGCGCCAGATTACTGCCCCTCCATTTTAAATCAAACTGTTTTAAACTCTTATAATCGACCAATACCTTTACCCCATCTTGTTCTAAACATCAGACAGAAATTCACAATGCAGTTTCCATTTTAAGTTTAACCCATAATCCACTTAAGCCATTTTGTAACTATGCAACTCTGATAACTAGCTGCTCTGACCTATGAATTCCATGGACAAGCTGAAATAAATCAGCTGATGGTTACTTTTTATTACAGTTATAAGTCACAGTTGCCCAAAGTAACTATAATAAATCGTTGGCTAAATCCCAAACCTGGATTAGTCACCAGAGCAACTATCATAATGTTTCCACTGATACACATTTAACATTTTGTCCACAAATGTTTTTATTTGTAGGCAATGTATAGATACAAGGTACTGGGAAATATACAAAGATTTGTAGCTCCATGGAAAAAGCACAGCTTAGTAGAAGGGGGCCCTGACAGGACTTGGAGGCGGGCTTAGGTAGAGCCTGATAGTGATTGGGTGATTATGACTTAGTGGATGGGTGGTCTGATATAAATGTCAGCCATTTTAGAAAGCTTATACTTTACTTACCAGGCAGAGTTAATACCTCCCTCCTTCCCTTAATTTCTGGGTTTCGGTTTTCCTGTTTGGTCACAGTGATGGGCTGGTATAAGGAAGGTTAAGGGTATAACGGGCCTGCTTAGGTAAGAGAAGAGCAAGAGTAGTTAATTGGTTGGTTAATACGGTTGGTTATCTGTTGCTAATATGTTGGTGGGTTTCAAGCTCCATGGTGGCTCAGAATCCGGGGGTGTAGGGGTATCAAGGTATACCATTACCAGGATTGTGTGGAAATGTCGGCACTTGTTTATGTTGTATTTCTGTGATTGTTGTACTATGTTATGTTATGTCATGGGTCATTGCCTTGTGATGTGATATGTGGGAAGCAATAATGTTGGATGGCTGGGGGTTGGGGTGGGCAATGACTTTACAAGTTTGTTTTATATACATGTTGTTATTATTATTATTATTATTATTATTATTATTACTACTATTAAAAAGCTGTGGACATATTGACCCATATCCAAGTATGTCGGTGTTTTACTGGGGGGTCTGGTACAAGGTTAAGTGAGGTATCCCCACTTGCCCATATGGCGACAATGCATCTGTCAAGAACTTTAAAAAAAAGTACAAGGAAACAAAATTATAACTAAACAATTCTTAAGGTTTTTTGTATTTATACATAAATTGGGTGACATGTGTTGCAATATTCGCCTTTTTTTTTCTTTTGTGTTACTATTTGCATAATATAATCCATTTGTAGTCGGGGACAATAAGCTGAGTTATAGTAGTTGTGGTGTGCCGAAACTGTTGTTCGGGTAGGTCTGTAAAAGAGGGCCCATTAAGTAAATGCTTAATAAAGGGTGGGTGGGTGGGCAGGAACTCTCAGCCCAGAGGAAGGGGAGGCCTGTGAATTTATAGTCCAGATAAACCCCTCCCACAACTACTGGCTGACACGGGTGGCGGTACGGAAACCTCTGAGCGCCTGATGATGTTGGGAGTCTCAGCATGGAAATAGACCATCAGGGCCTGGTGCATGGTAACCACACGCCCCCTGGTGTTGAGCACCAGTGTCTGTGCAGCCACATACCAGGGCCCTGATGCAGCTATTGCGGATCCCAAGAGCTAAGAGCTTGATATGCAGACCTCCCAGGAACTGGATCGGGGGACTCTGCAGCAGACATGTATCCAGTACAGAAACAAGGCAAGACTAGGACAGGCACCTAACAAGAAAACAAGACAAGACTAGAAGAACCCAGAACCGGAGATGGACAGAAAGCAGAACTCAGAATATGTACACAAGACATGAGGGAAACATGAACAGGGCAGGACAGGACTGTACATGTACAAGACAAAATAAAACAAGACCAGAGTTGCAAGGCAAAACAAGAGGAGACATAACTAAGTACTAATATGTGCAATAAACATTGGAGATTTAGACATACATAAATAGCCAAGTTGTATGCAGCCCACCACTGCGTCAAAGTACTCCAATTACAGTGGGTTCCTATCTGCCTAGATATGCATGACTAAATAAACAATAATAAAACACACACAGCACTTACCTGCAAGAAATGACAGAGGACTTGTAGCAACTGCCTGCAGGAACCAACTGAAACAAAAGGATAAATGGAAAAGGAAAGGGTGTGGCAACATAAACCAAACATTTAAAGGAATCCAAGAGACTGGGAATTCCAGGAACGGAATACAGGAATGAACCCAGAAAACCCAGCATAAAGAAAACCAGACATGGAAAAGAAAACCAGAAAAACCAAGAAAAACTAAACAAGAATTGTGAAAAGAGTACTGGATACCAGAAGCCAAGGCCAGACATGTCAGCCGAACAGAACAGGATGTGACACAAGCTCTGCCTTTTCATTTGTAGTCGGGGACAATAAGCCGAGTTATAGTAGTGGTTTAAGTCGGATGTAGTGTGCCGAAACTGACGTTCGGGTAGGCCTGTAAAAGAGGGCAAACAGTTTAATCCTTAGTACGTGGTGACGTTACATAACGTGCATGTGCAAAAAATTGGTTCGGCACTTGAAAAATTCGGGACTGCGGCACTTCGGCTTGATTCGGGACTTCAGGAATTCAGCACTTTGGGATTTCCGCAATTCCCTAACCCTAATCCTACCCCTAGCCCCAACCTCAACCCTAACCCTACAGGGGTTAGGGGTAGGGATAGCGTTAGATTCCTGTAATCATTCCCTTAATTTTCCCTCCCTCTCCTGTTTTGTCACTTTTCAGAAATCAAGCAAAGACAGCACAGCTTCCCCTGCGGTCGCCATCAGCGCTCCCCCTCCGGCCGCCAGCACACCCAGCTGTCTGCCCTGCACGACCCCCTGGCCGGTCGCCCACAGGTAATATGTGTCATTATGTCAGTGTGAGTGTATGTGTGTGTGTTTGTCTGTCTGTGTCATGGTGTGTGTGTGTCTGTCTGTTTCATGGTCTGTCTGTGTCATGGTGTGTGTGTCTGTGTCATGGTGTGTGTGTGTGTCTGTGTCATGGTCTGTCTGTGTCATGGTGTGTGTGTCTGTGTCATGGTCTGTCTGAGTCATGGTGTGTGTGTGTCTGTCATGGTGTTTGTGTCTGTCTCTGTCATGGTGTGTGTGTCTGTGTCATGGTCTGTCTGTGTCATGGTCTGTGTGTGTAATGGTGTGTGTGTCTGTGTCATGATCTGTCTGTAATGGTGTGTGTGTGTCTGCGTCATGGTGTGTGTGTGTGTGTGTGTGTCTGCGTCTGTGTGTCATGGTGTGTGTCTGTCATGGTATACATGTGTGTAATGGTGTGTGTGTTTGTGTATCTGTCATGGTATGTGTGTGTGTCTGTGTGTGTTTAAAAATAGTGTTTTTACTCACCTTTTTTTTTTTTTTCACGCCATGCTGGTCTCCCCTCGAGTGACCCTGCCTCTATGGTTTGATGATCTCAGCCAATCCAATGCTCTGCCATAGGATTGGCTGCAAAACGCTACACCAATCAGCATCTCCTCATAGAGATGCATTGAATCAATGTATCTCTATGGGGAACGTTCAGCACCTGCAGAGCGTGGAGGCCCAGAATGTAGAGGCTGCACACAGTGCAGCACTGACACTGGAAGCACCTCTAGTGACCGTCTGAGTGACTGTCACTAGAGGTGTCACTAGGAAGCAATGTAAACACTGCCATTTCTCAGAAAAGTCAGTGTTTACATTGAAAAGCCTGCAGGGACAGGCTATAGACACCAGAACCACTACATTAAGCTGTATGTGTGTGTGCGTCTGCTAGTGAGCTTGCTTACATGTGTGTGTGTGTGTGTGTGTGTATGTATGCCTGCTAGTGAGTGAGCTTGTGTTTTTATGCCAATGAGCTTATGTATATCAATGAGATTGTTTGTCTATGAGGCTGTGTATCAATGAGTTTGTGTGTGTCAATGAGATTGTCTGTGTCTGCATGTGAGTATGCTTACTGTATAATTAAACGTTTTACTCTGAAATGACCAATATTTTATATTAGAAAAAGCAATATATATTTGCGATATATATATATATATATTTCTCAATCATCTGGGGTGGCAAGACATTGCCTTACATATTACATGCGACAATACAGTCAGGTCCATAAATATAGGGACATCGACACAATTCTAATCTTTTTGTCTCTATACGCCAGCACAATAGATTTGAAATGAAATGAACAAGATGTGCTTTAACTGCAGACTTTCAGCTTTAATTTGAGGGTATTTACATCCAAATCAGGTGAATGGTGTAGGAATTACAACAGTTTGTATATGTGCTTCCCACTTTTCAAGGGACCAAAAGTAATGGGACAATTGGCTGCTCAGCTGTTCAATTGCCAGGTGTGTGTTATTCCCTCATTATCCCATTTACAAGGAGCAGATAAGAGGTCCAGAGTTAATTTCAAATGTGCTATTTGCATTTGGAATCTGTTGCTGTCAACTCTCAATATGAGGTCCAAAGAGCTGTCACTATCAGTGAAGCAAGCCATTATTAGGCTGAAAACAAAACAGAGAGATAGCAAAACATAGAGATAGCAAAAACATTAGGTGTGGCCAAATCAGTTGTTTGGAACATCCTTAAAAGGAAAGAATGCACCGGTGAGCTCAGCAACACCAAAAGACCCGGAAGACCACGGAAAACAACTGTGGTGGATGACCGAATAATTATTTTCCAGGTGAAGAAAACAACCCTCACAATAGTTGGCCAGATCAAGAACACTCTCCAGGAGGTAGGTGTATGTGTGTCAAAGTCAACAATCAAGAGAAGACTTCACCAGAGTGAATACAGAGGGTTCACCACAAGATGTAAACCATTGGTGAGCCTCAAAAACAGGAAGGCCAGATTAGAGTTTGCCAAACAACATCTAAAAAGCCTTCACAGTTCTGGAACAACATCCTATGGACAGATGAGACCAAGATCAACTTGTACCAGAGTGATGGGAAGAGGAGAGTATGGAGAAGGAAAGGAACTGCTCAAGCAGGAAAATGTGGTATGTAAATGCTCAAATGGGGGGCCGAAATTGGATTGTACTTGTTTTCCCGAAGAGGGCCGTATGTAACCATAAGTAGTGAAGGCCTAGTGAGGACCACGTGTAGGTATCGTAGCGAAAGGCCGAGAATGCCCAATGTAAGTCCTGAGCTGCAAGATGGAAAAAATAGGGCTGTATGAGGGGTACGGATGTATAGAACGAACAAATGTGGAATAAACATATCAAAGTTGTAAGAGTTGTGTAGAGGCCAAGAATGATGCCTTTGTTATTTGAACCGCTCCATATGTAGTGGTAGGGAGAATTTTCATGAATACCAGGATGGCAATATTGTACGTAATGGTGGCTGTCGGAGGCTGTGATCAAAGGATAATGATATAAATAACCACCATGATATATTATTAAGTGTTTAGATGTAGGTGTCATATGTAACGAATAAAAGGTTTTTTTACAGTAAGAGCAATAACGATATGGAATTCTCTGCCTGAAGAGGTGGTTTCATTAGAGTCCATAAAGATGTTTAAACTGCAATTTGATAAATACTTGCAAAAACATAACATACAGGGATATAATTTCTAATTAGTGGGGTAATAGCTGCTTGATCCAAGGAGACATTTGACTGCTATTTTGGGGTCAAGAAGGAATTTTTTCCTAGTTTGTTGCAAAATTGGAAGCGCTTCTTTTGGATCAACAGCAAAAACATGTGAGGAAGACTGAACTTGATGTACGCAAGTCTCTTTTCAGCTATGTAACTATGTAACTATGTAATGTTGTCAATACCATGCTAGACCAAGGTGGCTTAATATGTGGAGTAAGGATAAAACTTATCGGATGAGGACGGCCATACAGATTGGGTTGGTGTAGTCCTAGCGTATAATTGAACGAAGTAAGATTAGACATATATAATCCTTGTGAAGCAGGAAGGTATACTTATTTCAAGCCCAAAATTGTGTTGTATTGGGTTGCCCAGCGAGGGCTTTGAGAAGAGAATTTAGTGAAGGTTAAGTAAGGACCGTGTTTATTCCAATGAATCAAGATCTGGATAGTATTGATGACACTCAATCGTTTGCAACATATGAATATATTTAGGCTGTGTCCTTTGTAGGTGATGATGATCCCACCTAATAGATACTGCTGAACCAGAGTGTTTGAAATGGGGTAGGGACAATGTACCTGATGAAGGATACAGTTTCCCCAGGAGGATGACCTAGTGCAGGCATAGGCAACCTTCGGCACTCCAGATGTTTTGGACTACACCTCCCATGATGCTTTGCCAGCATTATGGGTGTAAGAGAATTATGGGAGATGTAGTTCACAACATCTGGAGTGCCGAAGGTTGCCTATCCCTGACCAAGTGAAAGGTAAGGTATGATTAGTTTATCAATATAGTGTAGTGTGGTGGGATAGGGTAGTATGCAACCCCTTTAAGTGGATGTTATGCAAATGAAAAGCCGAATGAAGGGCTGAAATAGGAACATAGTATGCTGCCCACTGAGGGTCACGTGAAACGGATGTTGCAAAGTACCATTGAGGGCCTTTTGCAAGGACTATGTATATGAGGCCGAGAAGGGGCTCAATGTAAGTCCTCAAGTGTAGGGTGGTTACGTGAGGCTGTGATAAAAGTAATGGGGGGTGGGGGGTGATTGGTAGATCAGAAATGGGTTGTAGAGAAAATACATGTTAAAAGTTATACAATACATACTTACTGAACCAGTTGAATGGAGGGTATAAAACAGAATTTACAGCTGGAATGCAATAGTGCTGAATTGGTTTGAGGCCGTGATGGCCGTACCCTAAACGTAGGAGGAGACAGAATTTATATCTACTAAGCATATCTACTAAGCAGTTTTTTTTGTGGGGGGAGCGGAGGGGGTTGGCTGGGGAGTGTCCCTTTAAGTATGTTTACTGATGACATCCAAGCAGCAGACCTGGTGCATGGCATGTCTTGATTGAAGTGCGACTATAACATTTGGATAAGGACCATGTATATGGCCGTATAACCATAGAACAGACATAATTATGACCGACATAATTTTAAAGTACGATAAACTAAGCCCGTGCTAAGCCCAGAAAAGGCTAAAACAGTGTACGCATTGACATACAGTGAAATAAGACAGATTATTAACAGACTGTACCATAAATGCTGAACACATGTGTAGGCCCAAGTTTGGGCCTGACATAAATTTAGACAGTCAGTAGCAACACTTTGCCACATAATTACTAAACAGTGTAGGCCTCATGAGTGCCTGAATACTAAGAGGGCAACCATATAGGTACTAAGGCCTGGTGAAAATAAGTAACAAATGCTAATAAGTATACCCGAGGCCATGTGGGCCGACTATAATAAGCTACAAATATGAAAATGGAATATGGCGTAGCATTTATTATACATAAGAACGTAGGGTGACTAATTAAATTGCATATTTTAAAATATGATATGTTCAAATACAGTAAGCATAATGCATGAACCGAATTGAGGTATCAAGGTGATGCTGTGATTGAAATAAGACGTATTTGCGTTAGTAGTGAAATTCGCCATATCTGAGTGAGGAAGGAATACGGACTGAAATGTTAATGCTATCCTAGTTAGTGAAAGGCCATATGTGGGCTAAATACGTGTGGAATGTCAGTGACAGCGTGGCCCAACGTGGACCAAAGCGAACAAACTTGCGGTTTTGTTGAAAAAAAAAAAAAACATGCGAACAGCCACAGGAAAAGCCGTGGCAGGGCCGTATGTGGCAGTGCCCCATGAGCTTCGAGGGAGGGCTGGCTTTTTTTTTTTTTTTACTCAAATGAATACAGTGGTACCTCGGTTTACAAACAACTCGGTTAGCATAATTTTCGGTTTACAAATGAAATTCCATTGAAAATAATGCCTCAGTTTATGAATTGTTTTTGCAATGCAGATCAAGTTTCCCCAGGATGCATTGCACCTGGGAGGTTTATATTGCCGCCCCCCTGCATGCTGGAGGCTGTGGGGAGCACGTGGCCTTGAGTGTGGAGGTGTTGGAGCGGCTTTTGCATTGAGTTTTGGAGCCATTCTGGACATTTTTTACAGCAGTTTGGGGACTTTTTGGAACTTTCAGGTAGTTTGTGTTGATGACATTTGAACTGGAAGGAGATGGTTCTGTCTCAGCCCAGAGGAAGGGGAGGCCTGTGAATTTATGGGCCGGATGAACCTCTCACACAACTACAGGCTCTGTCTTTCCATATATTAACATTTAGGCCTTTTTTTTTTCCACAAAACAAAACCCAATAGTAGTGTTAGTGAGGCATAATTCTGAAAGTGCAGAAGACTGTTTAATACACAAATAAGAAAGGTGCCATTTTTTCAGACTACACGTAAAACAAATTAAAAAATTAAAACAGGCTTTGAACAACTCAGAAAAAAAAAATATATATATATATATCACTTTAATAAATCTACCCTAAATTACAGCAGAAATGTGTATGAAACAATTTAGTGAAAAAAAAAAAGAAATTAACGAGTAGTTTAATTTTCTTTTCAATTTTTTTTCTCCAGAATTATATTGTATATATTTATAGAGTGGCAATGATTTTAAAATATTAAAGAGTTTAAAAGTGCAGTTATGTGAAACCGTAACCTGATTTTTGAGCTCGAGCAGGCAGCTGATGTGCGTTTCCTGTTTTCGAAGTATTATATACTAGCTAGGAGGTCACTGATATAATTTAGACCCCTCTGAATATTAAACGTTTAGAGGTAAAAATATATTTATGTGGTCAGATAACGTGCTGTGTACAGAGTCTATTTCATGGCACAGATTGTGAAATATGAAATTGCAATATTTGATTGCAATATGCATGGTGTCTGTAGAACGCTGAATAATATAAATTATATTTCACAGCTTTTCTCATAATATAACTTTTTCTTGGTTCGTGTTTGATTACAGCCACATTGTAAAACTTTCTCCTAAGTATGGGACCTGGTTAAAGGTGGAGTACCACTATTAAATTAACTGGGTCATCTGGAACAAGGATTCGTATGCTTCAAATGTTGTTGAGCTACAAATCCCATAATGCTGTTTCAACCTTTGCAAATGTAGCCAGATATTATCATTAGCAATTTACAATATATAAATATACCTCAAATAGATTTGCCCTAGGTTTGCAAATTCCTCATATGTCATATGACAAGGATTCCAGAAGAATAATAAAGGTAGAATAAGTCACAATGTGGTGAGCTTGGACAGAAAGTTTAATGGAGGGATCTAAGAACATATTTGTAGAAACAAAACACCCCAGAGTATTATGTACAGTCAAAATGTTTGGTTTTGCCTGTGTGTGTGTATATATATTTATATATATACTTTCATTAGGTCTGTTAAACATTGCTAGTAACAATGTGCATACGTTATAGCCAAATGTATATTATAATTAATGGATTAATCTTAATCCTTGAATTTTGGGCACATTATGTCACAAAGGTTTTTATCACTGTTAAAGCAGCTCTGTCACCTGCTAGGGTCTTTACATATTTTTTAAAGACCAAAGATGTAACATTTCTGCTTGGTGTCCCAGAGGTGCAGGGAAGGGTAGATATACTTATCTGCCGCTGTCCTCTATGGGCACCACCACCTTATTTCTTTAGTTCCTGATGCTTCATGCACCAGGAGCCAATGTTAGTGCTGTATTATGACACATGCACGAGAGTACAGCACTCATGTCTATGGAGGATCCCACAAGATCACAGTAGTCTCAGTAGATACTGCGATGAGCAAGACATCACCGCCTCTAGCAATGGAAGCAGGAGTTACAAAACTTGACAAAACTTGCCTCTAGATTAGGAGTGAGGAAAAGAAGAGGAACAGATTGAAGCATGGTAAATTTAGGGTTACAGGGCCACTTTAAGTTATCAAGCACTTTTGTTTCACAATGACACTGATTTGTGGTTTGATTAAAGGCAGAGTAGGTAAAAAATAGATTTCTTGGGGACACTTGGTTTTGGTGAAAACTCCTAAAACAGGGGAATGACACCAAAAGCCTACAAGCACCATAACTATCAAGGGATGCAATTTTTGATGTTATTCTAACTGCCTCTTTAACGTGAAACCTGTGAAAACTAGAATCAGTCTTTCAACCAACTGAGCTATATAACTGATATTAAGTAAGCTGCTCCTTCAAAATCTCAGGACGTGACAAATTATTTGTCAGCATGAACTACATCTTGTATTAATTTTAATTTGGCATGTAGATGTGCAATTCAAATGTTAACCAGTATAGCTACCTAAAAGGCATGCAGATCTCAATCTCATATTTTGCTTATTTAAAACGTCACCAATAATACAGCCTATATTGCATCCTGTCATTTCTCATTATGCTGCACGGTTCACTGACTTTATTCTACGGGACCGGATAGATTGGCCGAACAGGATGTAATTTGAGTTGACATTCTAGAAATCTGGTATATGCTGTTCCATGTTTCAGGCCCAATTTTATAGGCAGCTAAATGGCAAGGTAGTATGTCATCTCAAATATAAGACGGAATATGATTTCGGTAAAATAAGTGCCACAAAAAAACATGTGTCTTACATGCTAAATAAACTTTTAATGTTTGCTTCTAAATAATTATTATTTATTCATTGCTAATGATCTTTCCCCTGTTATTACAGACATCGGCCATTAAAAGCCTTCATGATGGAGCTAGTTGCAAAATGTTTACCTTTTGCCAACCTGTTTTTTGATGGTTCTTGAAAGAAGACCCTATATAGTCTATATTTCCATATGGAAAATAGAAGCTACCGGAAAATGTAGTTTGAAGTATAGAGGTATAAGCACAACCAACCCTTTTTGATAGCGTGTACGAAAGTTTAATTTTACCTTCCCAAGCATTCAGAAAGTCCAGGTTGGGCTTGGATACACAATGTGTACAAGGAAAGTGCTATCAGGATTGCCTGGTTATTCATTAAGAGAGATCAAAGTGAATTTCAAATTTAAGGTCACAGTAGTCAAACTGGAAAAACGCTATGCTTTCAAGTCGCATACTCTGACCTTAAATGTAAAATTCACTTTGAATTCTCATTTTAGTAAATAACCCTGCAAGTGTCTCCAATTCACTAAAGCTGAATAAGAGGACAGATAAAGAATAAGCAAAGAGAGTTCCCTTGCGTGAAAGGCCGAGCCCCTCCACGTGCACCCTGTATCCGTATTCCATTCGAGCATCATAAGTCAGTCGCCATATACACAAACCATGGTTGAGAACATGCTTTCAACTTTTAAACCTGTACTGGCTGCTCTCTTTATTTAACTTATGACTTATATGATGCAAAGTAAACCTTTGTATCTGTCTTTAAATGACCAAAAAAAGTTGAGTATTCTAGCTCAAAACCATCAAACAAACAAAAACATTATTTGTTATCTATTAAAAAAAAAACTAAAAGGTATTTGTTTCCGAAAATTGATTCATTGGCCAACGAATTGTTTAAAGACGAATGCAATAAATGCGTATGTTTAAGAGAAAGCACAGAGAGCAAGGCCTCGATTTTATTTTTTTCAATAAGCTTTTCAAATGATTCCTATCGGATTTATCTGCAAAAGTGATCATTAATTTGTATGAAAATTTTGGTAGATACATCATTTGAAAGGTTTTTCTAACAGATTGTGATCATTTCAAAAGCTTATCCAAAAATATTAAATTGAGGCCTAAGTGTCATATTTGCATATCTTCTTGCCATATGCAATATATAAAACTCTCCTCATGTTGATGAAAATATAAAGGTCAAGGGGGAGTGTCTTGGTGCTGGACGAAGATGGCCTCATAAACAGATAGCTCTGTGCCCCTGCTGTCTAATATAGTTACCATCAGCACATTTATGGTATCCATGGGTCGAACCAAACGCACCCAAATGACCCCCTTGACACCTAGACAGTGTGCCTCTATCCGCAGCTACCTCCAAACCCTGGGAATTCTTACCTCGCAGCACGAGGCATCGTAAATGGTGCCTTCCTCTCCGAGCTCCTCACTTTCTGGAGAGGGATCCTCGGCAGATACCAACACTCTAGACCCTGCTGGACCAAACTGGTACTCCCTGTTCGCCTCACTCCGGAAGAAGAGGAGAGAAGTGAAACTAACCCTTCGGACAGAGATGGCAACTCTCCGCACCTCCCTATCAGCACTGGAGAGCAGAGTGACTGCCTTGGAGTCTGCAGGCCCTGAAGCCTCATGCCCAGCACTACCTATAATTGCCCAACATACAAGGCAACTCACAGACTTAAGGCTACATATTGAAGACTTGGACTACAGAAGCCGCAGGCATAATATCAGGGTGAGAGGCCTACGTGATGCACAGAACCAGGAGGATCTACGGGTTGTGTTGGCACTCCTATTTAATCTCATACTGGGCCGACCATCTGACGCCCGACTCCGCATTGACAGAGTGCACCGTGCACTCCACCCCAGACCTATGCCAAGCACCCCACCACGAGATATAATCTGCTGTGTGCAGGACTTTCAAACCAAAGATGACATAATGAGAAGAGCAAGGACTGTGAGATCCTGGCAGTTTGAAGGCCAAGAAGTTGAACTCTTTAATGACCTGTCCCACATCACTTTGCAAATAAGGCAGGCACTGAGGCCTGTTACCTCTGCCCTGCAATCACACCAAATTAGATACTGGTGCCAGTTCCCATTAGCACTTACGGCAAGAAGGGGCAATGCGGAAGCCACCATTCGGAACAACCACCTGATGTCCCAGTCTTTTTGGACACATTGGGGTTGCCTGAGATCCAGGTACATGATTGGTCAGAGTGCCCCCTGAATGAGAGGTTCTCAGGCAGACTGCACACTGCACAATGAGGAGGACCTGCACTCAGACTCCGGTCCACCACAAGTGGCAAGACCGGAAGAATAAAGGGCCTATTTCTGTGGGCCCAATGGTGTGATATCCACACCTTCAAAACTTTTTCACACTCTTACGCACAGATATTTCCTTGTTGGTATTGTTTAGCCTAATATCATTTTTATTTTTTTGTTCTCTTTGTCACCGGTCAAATTGATCATATCTTACCTTTGAATGACGGGGGAGAATATTAGGCTTGTACTATTATTGAGGATGGAACATTATGGTGAAATTATTGATTCTATAATTTAGTTTTTTTTTAAATATTTTTTACCAATGCATGACTGTGATTGATATAAACCTTTTCATATTCCATATAACGCTACGAACAGTGGGGACCCACAGGGGGGCCTAAGAAAGTATACCGGTTAAATAGTTAGCTTAATCTTATGAGATGTTACATGTTCTGAGTTGTCTACAAATATGATGCTTGCATAATGTATTTCCTATATACCTTATTACTCTACCCATGTCAGTGTAGATATAATATGGTGTATCTCTTTCAGGAAAAGTTGGATCCGAGGGCATGTGCACCATATGTGGAACAAAGTGCCTAGTTCCTTTTCACACATCCAGCATTCTGGGGTGCAGATGTCACTCATGGTAGCAAATTTCTCTGGTGTTTTGTACCAGTGTGATATCCTTTTATAGCCCGATTCTTGGTATTTTGTACATATGGTGGATTTGTGTGTGAGCATGAAGGCGTTGGTCCATTGTTCATACATCAAGAACCACCAATGATTGCTCTTGGGCAGCGGTGTCCAGACAGGCTCTACATTTCTACTTACAATTACTTGAAACACTTTTTATTTTCTTTCTCTCAATTTGTTCACTAGAGCTTCCCAATTGCACCTACCCACGCCCCCACAGGTTTATTGTCGTGCTGCTGGAGCTGGGCAGAGGGAGTTTGTTTGCTCTTTTGTCCCCTGTCTCCAGAGGGAAAGTACCCCTTTTCTTAAGTCACACAGCTCATCCTATAACTCCCACATGCCAAACACACATACTGGATTCCTTACGCTCCTCCCCTCACTGCTCTCCCTTACTTACAATTCCTGCCCCTTACCCTTCTACTGTCTCACCTCCCCCACTTTATCTTACCTTTGACAAACTGCTGTGAGAGGGAGTGTACGAGTGATACGGCAACTCCTACTTTACCCTCCCTCTCCTCTCCCCCCTTTTTTTCTCTCTCTCTTCTTTCTCCTCTTTTTCCTTTCTTTTTCCTCCTTTTTCACTATGGTGCTGCCTCTTCCCGCACCCCCCGTCCTCCTTATCAGGTAACAATGGCTCACCCTGAACTCTCACTTTACACCATTAATGCTATACAATCTACTAATCTCCCCACGACAAGACCAACAGCTCCCCTTTTACACCAAGTGTTGGGAGAGAGACCTGGGACATTGTATGAACAATGGACCAACGCCTTCATGCTCACACACAAATCAATCATATGTACAAAATACCAAGAATTGGGCTATAAAATGATATCTCACTGGTACAAAACACCAGAGAAATTTGCTACCATGAGCGACGTCTGCACCCCAGAATGCTAAATGTGTGAAAAGGAACTAGGCACTTTGTTCCACATATGGTGGACATGCCCTCGGATCCAACCTTTCCTGAAAAAGATACATCATATCTACACTGACAGATGCCTCCATAGACCTTACACCAGATGCCAATCTGTTGTATCTCAACCAACTTCCACCTACTAAATACAAAAAAATCAATACGTCCACATCTGGTAAACGCAGCACAGAGCCTAACCCCAAGCTCCTGGAAACAAACAGTGGCCCCTTCGTTGAGGGACTGAATAAACAGAGTTGAAGACATTAGAGGTATCAAAGAACTGATGCTCACAGCGGGAGGCAAGCGCCAAAAATACCAAGAGACATGGTTCCACTGGCTCCAATGGTTCTCAACGAGATTGTAAATACACCCTAGAGACAGAGGTGTCACCTGGCTTGAGGAGCGAAGCCTTCAAACTAGGAAGGACAGTAAGACTGGAGGACAAATTACCCTCTTCATGGGCAGCACGAATAATAAACTTTGATCAAACTACCGACATGCCATACACACTGATTTTAGGTAAGCTCAGCAACCCCTCATAGAGCAGAAATTGGCCACATTAGTACGGGGATGGGGGGGTATGGCAAGGGAGACTGGGATACAGCACTTAAAAACTCTGTGTCGCCTGGGTTAAGGGGGGGGCGGGATGGGAAGAATGGTATATGCTGTTCCTTCAATTTCCCTACTACCTTGGCATATGCGTGGTGAGGTGGGTGTGATTTCCGCCCCCCCCCCCTTTCTTCTCCTTCTCCCTGTCTTTCTTCTCTCTCTTTGTACCAAGCGTCCTCGTCTGGTTCTATACTCCTACTTTGACCTGCACCCAAAAACCAAACATACACCACATACCACATATACACCAGTAAACATCGGATTACACCTTTTTAGTTTCCAGCTACTCAAGAACAATCTCCTGACGCAGGAGTCCCAAGTGGATATTTTCATACTTAGCCATATTCAACATTAGATTGAATAATATTATCACTTTGCAGTTAACTATGCTCGTTTAATGCAGGCATGTTCTTTTGTTCTTGCATGTCATGTCATATTTTCGCATTCCTTCTTGCAAATGTACACAAATTGCTATGAATAAAATACTTTTTGAATTTAAAAAAAATAAATATATATATATATATATATATATATATATAAGGGTCACAGTCTTTGTAGTACCTAGAGAAGTCTATCGTGTGTCCATCCCTCCAGTCAACCTTTCAACTTGACAATTCTCTCTGCAATCCTATTTCTCATGCATAGTCAGCCAGGATGATAAACAGATCCATTGCAGACATTTTTAATTAATTTGTTCATTTTCTACGACATCTACTATAACCAGATTCTCCCACCAGTATTCGCGTTGTCAATAATACAGCAATTATGAAAATTGTCTAAGTTAATAAAAGAGAAGCGCATTTTCAATCACCAGGCAAGTGTACCTCTCTGTGATCTAACTTGCGGTGAGGCAAACCACAATCCTTTGGGATCAGAATGACACTTTCATGAGATATCAGGTAGAGAGAATTCTATTTAGGAATTATGTCAAATAAAATGTGTTAAGTTTGAACAAATTGCACTCACAAACCATATTCCCGTGTCTGGTTATTTCTCTTAACTATTGAATCAGTCTCTTTAAAAATGGAAGCATGATGGACTTACAGTAAAATCATGAATATCTACAGAAATTTCCTTTGGGAACGAATTTATTTAGAGAATCTGCTTTTAGTCTCTGAAAAGTGCCCTCCAAGTGTGATATTTACCGGAGCCCCTTTCACCTACAGAACCTTTAGCATTTTTAAATGTATTTCCGAACCTGCCTGCCTGAAATTATTTGAGAGATAAAAGGCTCAAATATTATAGATTTTTTTTATTACTTTAGCAAAGTAGAGTAAAAGTGTTTGCAAGATCCTGCGTAACTAATGACTCAATTTTTTTTAATGAAGACACTGATTTTTGGTTGGAGTAATGCTTTAAGGTACAAATAAATAAAATTAAACAAAGGGTTCATTAATGTGATTTTTTTTCTTCAAGCATCATTAATCTTATGATTATTTTTCACTATTACCTGAAATATACATACCCCTTTATATGTATTTTACCCAGGATGTTAATACCTGTTTTTAGAGGACATCCTTGCTCACCCTTGAACCAGCTCGGCTCAGAGTGAGTTTTTGAGATACCTGAAGCCATGCAATCAATATTTGTGAAAACTAACAAACTCTAGTCAGTGACTTGAAAATTATTTAAAGATGGTCCCCCACATGGACCAAGAATAAACCAGTAGATGCTCTAAAAGTTAGTAAAAAGAAATATTAAATATATACACACACATTATATCCCCCCAAAAGTGGTTTATATCTACAATAGGATTTTATCACCCTGCTCTATACAATGGCAGTGACATTTAACGTTCTACAATAGACAATTTGCAGTGGAGGAAAATGATATAATCTTGCCTGTTCTACAATGTATTATCCTCACTGGAACCGAAAGCACAGCTATTTTTGTGATTTTGACAGTAGCTGATAATTGATAAATTGTTACTTTTACTTAGCTCAGTTACACAGAAGGAAAAATAGCTCAGATGACACGAGCCTCTATCATATGTTTATTGAAAAGAAAGGCTGTGTTTAGAGAGCCTCTATCATATGTTTATTAAAAAGAAGGGCTGTGTTTAGAGAGCCTCTATCATATATTTATTGAAAAGAAGGGCTGGGTTTAGAGAGCCTCTTTATATGTTTATTAAAAAGAAGGGCTGTGTTTAGAGAGCCTCTATCATATGTGTATTAAAAAGAAGGGCTGTGTTTAGAGAGCCTCTATCATTATTATTATTATTATATTATTTATATTGCGCCAACAAATTCCGTAGCACTGTACAGTGTTTATTAAAAACGAAGAGCTATTCCTAGTTGAGTATATTCAGAGAAATACAAACATGGCTTTAAGTAATAACTATTCCCAAAGCTTTCAATTTTTAAAACAGTTTTTTAAAATTGTGAAATAGTGTATCAAAACAGCTTGCAAATCACTGTAGAATGGAAAAACAGATATGATCATTTCAAATTCAACATGAAATTGATAAAAACAAATTGCAGTATCTACGCACATCCATAGTATAAGAAATAATATCACCTCCCAATATGAAAATAACACTCACAATGATTTCAAGCAAGAATCATTTTGGTCCAGAGGGAATATTTAGCAATAATGATTTTTTTTTTTTTTTTAAAGTAATATTTTATGGAGTCCCTTTTATAACTTTAGTAAAAAATTGCCAGACTGAAAAATATCTCACAATATATTGTACTGTATTGTCTTGTATTTTAATGTAGTATTGTGCATTATGTATTGTAATATAATATAATATTTGACTGTATTCTATGGTACTGCGTTATATTGTATTGTGCTCTGTTGTCGTGGATTATGTACAGTGTTGTATTGTAATTGCCTGTCCACTTGTTTCAGTGGTAATATATTTACCTATAAAACACACTCATGGGACTTCTAATCCAGTTCATTAAACATTTTATGTACTAATCCAGTAAACTCTTTTATTAGCCAAATTACAAGCCTCATGAGTGTTACATAGTAATCTAGGATGGGAAAAAAAAACTCAAGTGCATCGAGTTAAACCATTAAACACATCTCTTTGGCAGTTGATCCAAAAGAAGGTAAAAAAAAAAAAAAAATCGAAACAAAAAAAACCCAAACATTTTGAAGTGATGGACAATTGTGCCACAAAAGAGGGAAAAAATCCCAACTGACTCCATATGGCAATTAGATTAATGCTAACCCTTACGCCCATTTAATGTGTAAATAGCTTACGGATTCCTTATTCCAATTTGCATGATTTTACATTTATTTCTATTGAATCTAACCGCCACTTGACTGCCAAGTTCCCCAATTTATAAAAAAAAAATTCTGTAGAGGCATAATATATAGACTGTATTATTTTACCTATTGTTATTATTATTGGTATTTCTACAACGCCAACATATTCAGTATCATTCACAATATTATAAGAGGGGGTGGTTTAACAATAAATGAGACAATTACAAAATGTTACAGGAACAATAGGTTGAAGAGGAACCTGTTAAGACGAGCTTACAGTCTATAGGAGGTGGAGTATAAAACACAATAGGACAAGTGATAGCAATCAAACAAGGCAGGAGTGAGGCAGAGCTGGAGGGCAGAGTAGAGTGCTGCCCTTTAGGAGAGAGCAAGGGACAGGTATTTAAGGTGGAGGTTACTCTGGGAGGCCATAAACTTTCCTCAAGAAATGAGGTTTGAGGCACTTTTTAAATGATTAGAGACTAGGGAAGAGTCTGATGGGGGTAGGCAGGCTATTCCAAAGGAAAGGAGCCACCTGTGAGAAGTCCTGCAAGTGTGAGTTAGCCATATAGGTGCGAGCAGCGGACAGGAGAAGGTCATGTGAAGAGCGGATAGACCGAGAAGGGGCATACCTACAAATTAGTGAAGAGCTATAATAGGGGCTAGAGTTGTTCAGTGCTTTATAGGTATGGATTAGTACTTTGAAATGACTCCTATAGGATACAGAAAGGCAGAGGGGTTAGAGGAGCAACTGGAGAGGAAGATCAGTCTGGCGGCAGCATTCATGACAGATTGTAGTGGGGCAGTATGGCTTCTGGGGAAACCAGTTAGGAGAGAATTACAATAGTCAATGCGAGAGATTACTATCTTGGGTAAGAAAGGGGCGAACGCGGGCAATGTTTTTAGGTGGAATCAACAGGACATTGAATAAGAGATGGAAGAAAGGCAAGCAGTGACACATTGCAGGCCAGTAGGGGAGAGATCTGGGAGGAGAAATATATCTGGGTGTCATCGATGAAAAGGTGGTAGTGCAATCCAAATGAGGTTATACATTTGCCAAGAGAGGCAGTATAAAGAGAAAATAGAAGGGACTCCAACCGAGAAAGGACGAAGGGAGGTGGTATTAGAAAAGGAGACACTGAATGAGCGTTAGAATCAGTGTACCTAGTGTTGTGTTATCTCCAAATACAGACACATGAGTTTTGATGTCCACTTCAAAATCTTTTATAAACATAACGAAGAGAGGATCCAGGTCAGAACCCTGAGGTACTCCACTTCTCTAATATATTGTAGTCAGCATGACTATGTTTTCAGGAGCCATTGCAGTCTCAAGTGACTCCTGTACAAGTGATTTCATGTGTATATTTGGCGGAATAAATTGACCATGTATGTGAAAGCATTACCTGCTTGTTTTTAAGCTCTCCTTAAAAAGCAGTTTTTACACATTTCATTACATAAAATCATTGTGGCTAAGAGGAATTACTGTCAGGTTTCTATGGTCAACCCCTGTCTTTAACATCTGCATATTATACATAGTCACTGTAGCGGATGGCACTAGGCTGTCCTGAGAATTGTATTAACCTTGACTGAATTTGTGTAAATGGCAAAGTTATATGTGTTAAATGTATTGTGTTCGTCTGATTGTTTGGTAGTTTCATTCCCTTAGTTTGTTCGAATGAACCTACCGAACAGTCAGACCTCCCCTGTGTGAAGTGTGCCTTCAATTACCCGTTGCAACATTGTTGCGAACGGGTGATTGACAAGCTGAGTAGCAGTCCTTTGTTCTCGGGGGTGGCCGCCATTCGGGAAACGAACACGTGGCGGCGGCCATTTTAAAACTCCCGAACAGCAGTGTTTTGCCGTCGAGTGTCTGGAACTCAAATCGACACTCGACTAGGCAAACACCGCTGAGACCTCCACAAGCCCGGTCCGTTCGGTTCCAAACTACCGAACGGCCCCTTGTTCGGTAGATAGAAACAATCGAACGAGGGGATTCAGGCGAACCCTCCCCAGTCTCTGTAACTAGAGGCTTTCGTGTGATTTATTCCCCTGTTCTAGGACCGACCGCAGGGCCCCATCGCATGGAGCCCAATTCGGCTATACCTTCCAACGCGGTCGGTCATTTTATTCCCTCCATGAATTTCCCGAACCCCTGGTCTGATCTGGGTGATTTTTGGATATGTTGTTCACCCAGATCAGGACTACCAGGGGATGTATAATTTAAAGTGGTACCCCTAGGTTTAGGGGTACATCCAGAAACGGGGGGAACTGGTGTCCTGGATAAGGGGATTATGATGCAGGCTGAGGGGAGGGGATGTGTGGGAGGTTACCGGAACAGGATTGGATACTGTAGTAATTGATGGAAATCCCTCCCTTGCATGGGAGCATGCTTTATAAGGCCACTGTGAAATAAAGGTTTTAGTTCTGCTCCTAGTCCAGCTCCGTCGAAGAACACAAGCATCTCTCAGGAGCCACATGGAGATGGAGAATTAATCAGAAACTTGCCCTCTAAACTGGACCTGGAAAGAATGATGGGCAAACTGGAGGCTTCTCTGCAATCGAAAATGGAGACCCTAAATACTGACCTGCAACAAGTAAGTCATAGGGTCACATACCTGGAGGAGGAAAGGGACGTTCAACAATCCCAAATAACCCATCTGATGTCCATAGTGGACTCCCAATCACAATATATGATAGGTATACAACGTCAATTGGACGACCTTGATAATAGGGGAAGGAGAAATAACTTAAGAGTCAGGGGCCTACCAGAATCCCAGGGGGAAGATTTGCAGGCCACGCTAACTGACCTTTTCAACCTAATCCTGGGCGAGGCTCCTACAAGCCCCATGATCATTGATAGAGCCCATAGATCATTAAGACCAAGAGGCCCTACCACAGAGATGCCTAGAGACGTTATCTGTAGAATTCACTATTTTGCCGTGAAGGAGCACATACTGAGAGCATTGAGGGACACATCCCCACCACTCTTATACAGAGGCCACGCGGTGCAAGTCTACCCAGATCTCTCCTGGCTCACCCTACAAGCCAGGAGAGCACTGAAACTGATCACAGAACACCTTAGAAACCAGGACATTAAATACAGATGGGGCTTTCCATTTGCCCTCATAGTCAACCACAAGGGAACAACGCATGGTATCTCCTCACACCTTGATGTCCCTTCATTTATCAAAGCCCTGGATCTCCCAGAGACTCATATTCTGGACTGGTACTCCCCCCAAACGAACACGGAACTCCCACAGCGCCAAATGTGGATCACTCCAGCTAAAAAGAGGAGAGCGGACCCGAGATTCATCTCCTCTCAAAGAAATCGCTGATGAATTAAAAGACGCCGATTAACACAACGAAGACTTCCATCACTCTTGTCCACCCCGGTTATCACCGGACTCTCTTTCTGACGTACCACTACAAGCCATGCGCTCAACGCTTCAATTGGAGGGTAACCTCTACGGACTTGGAACCTACAACTGATAACCCTCTTTCTAAATCTAGCCCCAAGTCATCCATAACCGGGACCGAGACCAACTCCTCATAAAGCTCCAGACTCACATAGAGAACTTTCACCAATCTCTCCTTTACATCGCTCCATTCAGGTCGTATGAAATAACAACTAAATATGTAAACCCGAATGTATTTTAGAATCCCCCTTCTCCTCTCCCCCATCCCTCCCCCTACTCTTCATATATCAGCTGGTGAGCAGAAATGCATAGGATTGAGCATAAGTGATATGTCTTATGTTGTAATAGACAGGACTTCCTATCAATACGCAATTTAACTATCATATTTCTATGTATACTTAACAATTCATACGCGATTGCTCCAACATCACTATATGGTATATCCACGTGTAAAGATTATGCTGCCCCATCTGCAAAAAGATGTATCTTTCAATGTTATATTGTTGATACTGATTAGTATCTGTACCACGCACCAGAGTATCCCAAAGGTTAATACTAGTAATGATTATGCTGTTTGGTTCCTGTAATATACATGTCATCACTATCCATCACTTTATGGCGGGTAATAAAGCTGAATGGGGGTACCAGGTGCACTGAATGACCCCCTTCCTCTCCCCCCATTAGCCCCCCACTATCAGAGAGGTTCGGTCTAGATGAGGTTATTGAGACGGGATGTATGTACCTAGTTTCTGCTCATGGCTACAACCCACACTCAGGGTTGCAAAATCTCAGTTACATAGCGCTTTTACCTTCTAAGAGAGTCCCCCCCTCTTCTTCTCCCCCCCCCATAAATATACTTACAGAGATTCAGAGGCAGGATTTAATAGTCCAGCTAGTCTTCACTTCCTTCCAACATCCCCACTTCGTGGATTAGAGTGTCTGGAGCTAACCCCTAGCCACATTCCCCACAGAGTTTTAGGTTTTATCTCCTGCACAGAGATAGAAACCGAGTTTTCACTTGGTCTTAGTGCTGCTCGTGTATTGAAAGTGCTTTAAATTCCGACATCCTACACGACCACATACCAATAATTCGGGGTACACCAACATTCCCCAAAAAGTGAGCGTCACTGACGCCCCATCACCTACTTATTATACTTGCTAGAGTCTACGGGCAGCACACACGACTCCAAACTATATTATTACTGGTTCAGCCAATAGAGATTGACATTGTTATTTCCTTTAGTTATTTTTATTTCTGTTGTAAATTAATTTTTTAGATTCTCTGAGAAAGGTAACAAACACAAAGGACCAACCACATCGATATCACACGCCAACATTTACAAACATACTGTATCACAACATCTTCAATATGTCCTCGATCTGTATTATTTCACAAAATGCCAAAGGACTCAATTCACCTGAAAAGAGATCCCTAGCACTAACAGATTTCCATAAACAAAGAGCTAGGATTGTCTTCATACAAGAAACCCATTTTCGAAAAGATTCAGTACCATCACTGAGACACCGCAAATATCCGACGGGATATTTTAGTCACTGTGTAGGAGCTAAAGCCAGGGGGGTGGAAATTCTGATAGGAAGCCATATCACACTGCATAAACAAGAATCAGATGAGGCGGGTAGATACATCTTTGTAGCGGTAAAGATAGGTGTGACAGATCCATCTGTATAGACTAAGATTGCTGGTTCGTCTGTTTTACCTTGTTCGTGGAATTACCCGTTCGTATGCCCCTGTTCAGTGAATTGACTTTTCCGCCGAACAAAACTACCGAACGGACGGCCACCCAGAAGAGAAGTGTGCTGCTGGTTAACCTCTTGATCCCAATTAGAACGTTGTGGTTAACCGCAGACACTTCTCAATTAAAACCGAATACAGGGTGGTCGTCGTTCGTATGTCGACCACGAGGCGGCGGCCATTTTTAACCATGCGAAAGACCAGCGGTGCTCGGCATTGATTTCATGGAACTGAAAACGGACACTTTTTCTGCCCAACATCGCTGAAGGCGCCGACCTCCCTTCTCAATCGACAGGAGGATGTGAACACCGACCGTTCGGGAGGTTTAAACACACGAATGGACTTACCCCAGATAGCCTTCCCATGGAGTCAATCGCATACCGAAAGACTGTAATAGACTTTGACTCCATGGCGATTGAACTATGCGTATGGGATCTGAGCGCTATTCGCCAATAATATGCACTCAGATCCAGGCTATCTGGGGATACGTGGTACAAATGGGTAGCATTCGACAAATGTAAAGTTATAGATTTTTATATGTTTTGCTGTGTTGAATTTAAAATGGCTATTTTCCTCTGTGCTGGAGATAATTGAATTACTTCTCAATTATCTCCAGGGCAGAGGGGAGGGAATACTAATGCATTGTGGGAATGTTCTGTGTCTGTGGGTCCTGACCTGCCATATGTCTGTCTATTGACATAGTCTCCCATTTGGTCCCCTAGGGGAGTGTCCACCAAGTGGGAGACCAGCATAAATACGGGCAGGTAGCCCACAGTAAAGCCAGTTCTTGTTTTACCCTCAATGCGGAGCTTGGTCTTGTTATTGGGGGGATTTATTACCGACGACAAGAGACTGCTGGATGGAATTATTAGCCGCTTGGGAGATATATGCGTTCGGCTAATATTGGCGGTTCGTGAGTTGGGAACTCGTGTAGTGAAGTGCCCGTACAGATCCCGTTCGTGAGTTTACAGTGTTCCCCGGCTTGCGGTTCGCATGATTGTACCTGATACGTATGTTATTGCGAGAGGGGAGCATTCACTAAACGGCGGTTTGTACATTTAATGCTGAGGGTACCGTAACAATAGGTAACACAAAGATCACATTTGCAAATCTGTACTTGCCAAATAAAAAACAAAATCGTACTTTAGCGAAGATACTTACTAAACTCTCCCAATTTCAAGAAGGCATTCTCGTGGTGGGGGGAGATATGAACATTTCGCTGGACGGGACTATGGATTCCACTGCATCATCTAGTGACTACTGTGATCCTTGTTTGCAGATAGCACGGTCCTCTAGGGTAAACAACAGGCACAGTCCTTTGGTTTTCATATAATCCAGGCAATTTTATTGGCAAGTCCACACAGCAACACAACTAAAACAAAACTATAACAGGTTTCCCCTTTAAACAAAAACCTAGCTAGTCTGAGCACTGACTCACTTTTAATATCCCTCTTATCAGGGTTAAACTAACAAAAACATATCGTTGGGTTGCACCAACCTTATTAGATAGCAACACTCTGCTCTCCTTTCTGCACTCCAGTGCTCTCAGCTAGCCTGCTGCTTTCCTTTCTGCACTCCCAGTGCTCCAAGCCAGCCTTAACTGCTTTTCTTTCTGCACTCCCAGTGCTCCAAGTCAGCCTTGACTGCTTCCTTCTGCACTCCCAGTGCTCCAAGCCAGCCTTAACTGCTTTCCTTTCTGCACTTCCAGTGCCCAGTCTCATTGACTCTCTCACAGGAGAGAACAGTGTCTCGCCTACCTGCTTCCAGGGAGGAAGCCAGCAATCCCCCTTTACCTGCCAAGCAGGGAGGAGTTTATTCCCACTGCTGCAGCTGATTATCTGCAGCTAAACAGTGGGTTGGAGACAGATTAAAACTCTGGCCTGGATCTTATTTCTCCCAGTTGTATGCAAACTGCGGAGTGGAGAATTAGCCCACCCTGCTCTCCAAATGCTCCACCCCAGGGGCCCATAACTAAGCTTTAGTTTGTGTTGCCTACAACACATACTACACATACTCCCCCTGGGGTTAAATGTTATAGGCCTCTCTGCCTTCACTTTCTCATATATCCTCCCCCCCAGCTCAGACACATCGGGGTGAGCGGCCTTCAAACACAAACCGTGAACATTCATATCACCTAGGGCTGTACCAGCCCTGACTAATTTCTCAGTTGCAGGAAGTGGCCTATTGTAGATGGCTGCTACCTTGCTCCCTTGTAGTTTAAGGAGCCCCCACCCAATAGGATAACCCAAATAGTTAGCCTTCTCTAATCCTAAATAACACTTAGTGTTAGCAGTCAAACCGGCAGCCCTTACATTATTCACAACTAACTGGACCTTCATCAGGTGTGCTTCCCAGTCCACCCTGTGAATCACCACATCACCAAGGTAGGCAGCTGCATACTCTCTGTGGGGCCAAAGTAACCTATTCATCATATGCAGAAAGGGGACAGGTGCACCATGCAACCTGAATGTCCGTACTTTATGTTGCCATAACCCCTCAGGAGTAGAAAACGCTGTCCTCCCCTTTGCTTTCTCTGTTAGGCGAACCTGCCAATACCCTATGACCAGGTCCAAGGTACTCAGATACCTGGCCTTACTTATTCGCTCTTGCGTTTGAGCTACATGTACTATAGGGCATTTAACATTTACAACCTCTGTAACAAACTCTACCTCTGCCGTGGGGTATGTGCGGGTGTCACCAATCATTTGTCTTGAATCACATTTCTCTGGCTCAAGCAGAACACTTTTCATCAAAGTAACCTCACTCCCTGAATCAATTAGTGCTTGTACACAATTCCCTTCCACCATCACCACTTTTAACTGTGCTGTAACACCACCACTAGTCACCACACACTTTTCTAAGCAAGTCAATATAATCCTATGCAGAGCCCTTATTCCTACGTCACATTGTATTGGCTCTTCACTCTCAGGACAGTTATATGTAATATGTCCTTGCATGTGGCAGTTGAAGCATCTGAGTTTTTGTCCTTGTCCTTTCTTTCCAGTTTCCCCACTTATCTAGTTGCTAGCGGATCTAGGCTGAGGATCAATACTATGTGGCTCCTTAGCAGCCAAGTTCCTCTCAATCATCATCTGCTTCCACATCCACAGCAGCTTCTGGTTTGATAATCTCTCAATGCCTGAGTAACTTTTAAATGCAAACTTTACAAAGGCTTGGCATGTAACTAGCCTTTTTATATCACCTATATGTCAAATTTCTTCATGAGCTGAATTGTCCAGGTGCTCAACCTCTTCAAGACCTGGTTCTGTCACCAGCTCATCCTCCACTGGAAAAAGTCCCTCCGTGAAGGGCTCCACAACATCCTCCATGTGTTCTGTGAATCCCTGGGAGCCTTCCTTGCTCCCTACGGGTAATACTACAGGTCTCATCTCTATACCCCTAGGGGGTTTGCCAGGGAGGCTGTCTAGAGCAACCTCCTCCTGTATGAATGCAGCCTTTGATCCCAGCTCCATCCCATCATACTTGGCCTGGCCTGGTATGGAGCGCTGTTCTTGTGCCAGAGGCCCAGACTCCCGGCTTAGCTCATCTTTCCTTTGCCTGGTTTCCTCCCCAGGGGTATCCTCTGCTTGCTCGGCCTTGAGTGACCACCTCTCAATGTCAGCAATGCTTTCCTCTGGGCTGTCTGGCAGTCTCCCTGCTCCCTCAGGGATGTCCAGAGATGCAGTCATGGCCTCTCGCTCGGTCATGACAGCCCCGGTATCAAACAGCCGGTCAGGCAGTCCGAGCCCCGCCTTTAATTCCATTACTGTTTTCCAGGTAGTCAGTGCGCCCAGGCACTGTGGATGTAGTCTTTGCCAGCAGATCCAGTTCTACGGCTCCCGAACAATCATTCAAAGTCTTTGTAGCAATACCAGGTGTCTCTGAAATATTTAATTCTGCTACGCCAATATCATCTACTTTGTTACTTTCGCCTTGGTTGGGCTTAGGTGCGGACGTGCCAATCTTATTACCACGCTTGGTTCTGTAACTGTCGCTCTCTCTTGGCTTAGATCAGAAGCGGCTACTTTGCCTTTCTTATTTTGACTTCGTTTTGCCACTACTTCTCTGCCTTGCTTTTCTCTATTTCGCTCAGCTCCTTTGCTGTTGTCTTCTCTGACTCCCCAAGTCAGTCTGCTTTTCATGCCTTTGACTTGTTCACTTGGGTGAACATCATTGGCTTCTGATTCATGTTTCTTTCCCTGGCTGTATCCACTAGCTTTACTTACACCTTCTGGGTGGTTCTTTCTTACCACCAACACTTGGCCTTGCATACATTTTTTTCTCATCTTTGCAGTTTTCTTTAGGATGTTTCTGCATGCTTTAGTCTTATCCCCTTTACACGGTGTATTTTTACTTGTCTCATTCTTTATAGCACAAACCGACTTGACACTGCTGGCCTCAGTCACAGTTTTTCTTTCTCCTTTTGTTGCCTTGGGAAGATTTAAAAGTACCTTTTTGTTTCCAAATGTCTTTCCAGCATTCTCTTGAAACATGCAAGATTCAGTTTCTGAGCGTGAAAATATTTCAGTTTCTAACTCTTTTCCCAAGACCTCTTTATCTGTTGTGATGCCACTCAGAGCAAGTTTGAGGCTTTCACGTGAAGCTGCAAGGTTTTTATTCTCAAATAAACACTTGTCAACTTCACTAATCAGTTTGTCTCGCTCTCCCTTCTGATTCTTCTGACCTTTCTTACTTTGGTGCATGTCATCAGTGTCACCATTACTGTCTCTTGACAATTCTTCTTTTTCTTTTAGTTTTGCAGGTCTCTTTACTAACTTTTTTTCTTTTTCTTTTTGGTCCTTGGAGGATCCAGCTGGCTGTTCACCGTCTTCCACATTATCAGTACTTTCAGGCTCAATCTTATCCTTCTTGCCTTCTAATTCCTGTTCTCTCTCTTCTGCGTGTTTCTCAACATCTCGCTTTGCTGCCCCCATGCTTTTCAGCTTGCTAAAGACTTCTTCTACTGCCTTTGTCATCTTATGCAGGATGTCAGTAGCTTGGATATGGGGTCCCTTGTCCCCATGCTCCCTGCAGGGGGCAATCTGCAAAACCTCAGTAAGGACAGCTCTATGCTCCTGCTGAGCGTCCCTCAGGTTCTTAATCTGTGCGGCCAGGAAATGGTTAGTGTCTTGTTGTGTAGCGGTTGCCTCTTGTTGTACAGCAGTTGCCTGTACCAGAGCCTTCACTCGGTCCTCCATTATAGCACCAAGCAGGTAACAGTCTTAAAGGTACAGTGCTACTTGTTTGTTTAACAGGTCTGTCAAAATAAAAGTCCTCAAGCAGACTACCGGATGACTGGCACACCCACAGACCCTCAATGTGCTAGTGTACCCGCATTCTCCACCATATTGTGATCCTTGTTTGCAGAGAGCACAGTCCTTTGGTTTTCATATAATCCAGGCAATTTTATTGGTAAGTCCACACAGCAACACAACTAAAACATAACAATAACAGGTTTCCCCTTTAAACAAAAACCTAGCTCGTCTGAGCACTGACTCACTTTTAATATCCCTCTTATCAGGGTTAAACTAACAAAAACATATCGTTGGGTTGCACCAACCTTATTAGATAGCAACACTCTGCTCTCCTTTCTGCACTCCAGTGCTCTCAGCTAGCCTGCTGCTTTCCTTTAAGCACTCCCAGTGCTCCAAACCAGCTTTAACTGCTTTTCTTTCTGCACTCCCAGTGCTCCAAGCCAGCCTTGGCTGCTTCCTTCTGCACTCCCAGTGCTCCAAGCCAGCCTTAACTGCTTTCCTTTCTGCACTACCAGTGCCCAGTCTCCTTGACTTTCTCACAGGAGAGAACAGTGTCTCTCCTACCTGCTTCCAGGAGGAAGCCCGCAATCCCCCTTTACCTGCCTAGGTAACTGCTGCAGATAATCTGCAGCTGAGCAGTGGGTTGGAGACAGATTAAAACTCTGGCCTGGATCTTATTTCTCCCAGTTGTATGCAAACTGCGGAGTGGAGCATTGGCCCACCCTGCTCTCCAAATGCTCCACCCCAGGGGCCCATAACTCAGCTTTGGTTTGTGTTGCCTACAACACAGACTACACATACTCCCCCTGGGGTTAAATGTTATAGGCCTTGTTGCCTTCACTTTATCACACTACCTATCAAATGCTAGAGGCAAAATGCGAGAGATCCTATACGATGCCCAATTATTTGGTTGCTGGAGAATCTTACATCCCACCAGTAAGGATTTTTCCTTCTTCTCCCACCCCACGGGAACATATACACGCATAGATATGCTTTTCACTCAGCATAAATTCCTCCCACTAATCACGCATGCCTCTTATGGAGCGATCACCTGGAGAGACCATGCACCCCTACACCTAGAGCTGACAATACCATCACTCCCACACAACTCCCCCCAGTGGAAGCTCAACGACCTCCTGCTGAATAATAAGACCATCGTTACACGGTTACTAGACATTGCGCACATTTTTTTTGAAGATAACACAAACAAGGGTACATCTGATGCAGTAATATGGGAAACACATAAATGCGTCCTTAGAGGGGAAATTATCAAAATGGCATTGAACCAAAAACGCAATAGAGACCTACGAGTAGCAACACTAACGAGAGAAATTAAACTACTCGAAGACCAACACATAGTGGACAACAAGTTTATGATATACAAAACCTTGACAGTCAAAAGAACAGAACTGAATACAACTCTCCAACTACACTCCAAATGTCAAAAACAACTCACTAAACATACATACTTCACACAGGGAGGTAAGAGTGGTAGAATACTGGCCCAGTCCTTAAAACAGGACAAACAGACCACCTTTATACCGGGAATACGCAAATCTGACGGGTCCCTAACACAAATGTTACCAGACATTGTTGAAGCATTCAAGGCATTCTACTCACGGCTTTACAATCTAAGAAACACCCTCCCCCTCCTCCCCCCAGAGGACATCCAAAACTTCCTACGGGAAAGGATTAAAACCACAATACCAAACAATCTCACGACATTCCGTGACAGCCCCATCACACGTGACGAACTGCTCCAGACAATTAAACACATACCTCTTGGCAAAAGCCCTGGACCAGACGGATATACCAACAAATACTACAAAATTATGACAACTGTACTCCTCCAACCCTTTCTAAACGCCTTCAATGCTATTTCCCCCCAAAACCCCATGCCCACACAGACCCTTGAGGCCTCTATAGCTCTGATCCCAAAGCCGGGGAAAGACCCACTAAAATGTGGCAGTTATAGACCAATATCCTTGATCAATGTAGATGTGAAGATATTCATGAAAATCCTAGCCACAAGATTGCAAGCTTTTCTCCCAAACCTGATACACCCAGACCAGTCTGGGTTTATGCCAGGAAGGGAGGCAAAGAACAACACTACGCAAATACTGAACCTAATACACTGGGCCCAAATGAGGGACACTCCTAGTACTCTTTTAGCAATTGATGCCGAGAAGGTCTTTGATAGAGTCGATTGGTCCTTCATGTTAGCCACCATTAGGGAATTGGGATTCGGTCCTAAGTGGTTAGAGTGGCTGGGGGCAATATACTTCAAACCAACAGCTAGACTTCGCATTAATAGGCAATTATCCTCTCCAGTGCAAATACCTAACGGAACGCGACAAGACTGCCCATTATCACCTCTCCTCTTCATCTTAATCTTAGAGCCCTTCGTACAGGGAATCAGAGATAATTCCCATATCAAGGGCATAAAAGTTAAAGATAAAGAATACAAAGTATCGGCTTTTGCCGATGATCTCCTATTCACAATAACAAACCCTCTCATCTCCATTCCCTATATAATACAAGAAATGAACGATTACGGGAAACTTTCCAATTTCCAGGCCAACCTTTCTAAATGTGAACTATTATCACTCAACACAACAAAAGAAACCAACACAAAACTACAACAGTCATTCCAATTCACATGGGCCCCGACATCCATTAAATATCTGTGAATCAACATACCAAACAAACTCCCACAAACATTTAGCCTCAACTTCCCTCCCTTACTGACAAACATAACGAAAGACCTACAGAGATGGCGAAGACCATGCTTTGGATGGTTTAGCAGGCTCAACATAATAAAAATGAACGTCTTACCCCGTCTGCTGTATCTGCTCAACACGTTACCCATAATCATACCCCAAAAATTCTTTGACACACTTAAATCAGCACTCAATTAATTCCTCTGGTCAGATTCACACCCTAGATTACCATACACGCTACTAACTAACGCCAGACAGGCTGGAGGGATAGGTTTACCCAACATAAAATTATACCATAAAGCAGTTCATCTAACGAGAGTAGACGAATGGACAAAAATAAACACGAATGGACAAAAAATAAATACGAATGGACAAAAATAAACACTAACAGCCCCTATTTCGACAACTCCCTGGCATAAAACGTCCCGTCCACTCCTTATACACAAGAAACACCCAACTATCGTAGCTATGCTTAAGATGTGGGCAAGCGTAGCGCATATCAATACCCTGGCACCCTTTCCTTCCCCTCTATACCCTCTTTCACAAAATCCCCTACTCAAAACGAACACATACGCCTGGATGAATAAACTCTGTACTTCGGGACCCTACCTGAAACTACAAGACGTAACGCAGGATAAGACTCTCAAAGACATAAAGACCCTCTTTCAGACACTTGTCACTTACAAGCTCACACCACCTATATTACAAACAAATCCAACACTTCATCCACAGCACAGCACTCCTTCCGAGAGGGGACAGAGACCTCACACCATTTGAGCAGCTGTGTCTAAAACGCCCTCTCAAACGTAAGACATTATCCACCATGTACAAATTACTCCTAATAGAACAACAAAAGGTTACCCCGAAATTCACAGAGAAATGGTCACAAGAACTTTCCATAGCGGTTACACAAACACAATGGCAAGACATCTTTACTAGATCACACAAAACATCCGTAAATCTCGCAACTCAAGAGAGCAATTACAAGAGGATCCCTAGATGGCACTACACCCCAGCAAAGCTTAAAAACATGTACAAGGAAGTGTCAGATGTGTGTTGGAGATGTGCACAACCGAACGCACACTCGGCCCGCGTATGGTGGTCATGCCCAGCCATTTCTAAATATTGGAAAAGAATTCACACGCTTTCACAGACAATCACTGAAGTAAAATTCCCTTTTTTCCCCCAACACCTGGTCTTCCTGCTAACACCTCCCAGACAGAAAACTACACATAACACAACCTTACTCACTCATCTCATTACAGCAGCAAACCAACTTATCCCTCTTTACTGGAAACAACCTAAAACACCTTCGATTAGAGAATGGGTTAACAGAGTAGAAGCACTACGACAAATGGAGGAAATTCCGTTCTCCAAACTGAAAAACACCGACAAATACACGCACACATGGAAACACTGGATCTCTTTTATGTCAGAAAACTACGCTCCACACTAGTCATGAAATTTTACCTCAAAAGATGTTACCCACCTTACACATTTCTCTCATTGGGAACATACTCGAGAATACTTATTTACCCTTACACGGATCTGTTTAGTGTTAGAATTTGTCACAAACACCTCTGTTTATCTTTACTATGTAAAATGTTGTAAATTCATCAAAAATGTTTAGAAGAAACTATGTCAGAAAATTTTTACTTTTCTTGAAACTTGTAATGTGACTGTTTTTTCACTGCTTGTACTATTTACACGATTATCCAATAAAATGTATAAAAACATTTTTTTAAAAATAAATAAAAATAAATATCAACCAAAATATAAAAAATATACAGTATTTATGCAGTAGTGCCAAAACCACTAAAAATATTCTCTTTTATAGTATATAAGAGAAAATCTAAAATGTTAAAAGACTGATTCCCGTCAAAAGCAAAAAAATAGATATAATGAGTAAGACTGATCACTGACACTTTTTCATGTAATTTTCATAGAATTATTAGTGATATTTCACTACACAACAGATTTATGAATAATTATGCCACGTTGTTCTAAAACTGAGATTTAATAAAAATAATGACAAAATGTAACCACCACTTTTTAAAATTCTTTGATAAGTATCCCTTAATGACTCTCAAAACAAAATACTTAAACAACATTACTGCAACCAAATCTCTTATGTATATTTAATCAAAAGTCGTCCATATGTCTCAGAGCATATCCATTGGCCTATGTGGCAAACTATATGTCCAGTACTAAAAATTCATCAGGAATGTCGAAAGATAAAAGACTGCTGTCTCAGAGAATGTTGGCCATGCCAAGGGTTGTGCAAGGATTTTTGGCTGCACAGGTAAAGATGCATATTGCCACCACCGCTAAATCCATTTACCTTCACCTGTGTGTCTCTAAACCCCAACTTTTTAAATTCTTCCCCCTGTTGTGTTTCTTATGCTCTATTTTCAATGTCATACCCTTTTTAGTGTTTCTTATTCTCCTTTTTTTCCCTTTCTATGTCGTACACCCCCTTGTGTGTCTCTTACACCCCATTGTGTGTCTCTTACAACCCCTTTGTGTGTCTCTTACAATCTAATTGTATTACTGTTATCTCCCCCTTGTGTGTATCTTATTTTCCCTTTTGGGTCTCTTTTACATCCCTTTTGGCCCCTTTGTGTGTTTCTTACTTCCCCCCAGTCCCTTTGTTGTTTCTCTTTCTCCCCAGTCGCTTTTTGTGTTGCCTTCTCCCCACCTAACCCCTTTATGTTTCTCTTTTTCCCCAACCCCTTTGTGTGTTTTTTTCTCCCTTTCCTCAGACCCTCTGTGTGTCTCTTCCCCCCAGACCCTCTGTGTGTCTCTTTCTCCTGCATTCCTTTGTGGGTCTCTTTCTCCCTCAAACTCTTTGTGTGTCTCATTCTCCTCTTTCCCAGCCCTTTTTTGTCTCTCTTCCCCCAGCCTCACTTCATGTCTTTTTCTCACCCAATCCCATTGTGTCACTTGCTCCCCAACTCCATTATGTGTCTCTTTCTCTCCCTGCACCTTTGTGAGTCTCTTTCTGCCTCCCAGCCCCTTTGTGTGTCTGTGTCCCATTCCTTACCTCTTCTGAGTGTCTGTGTCCATTTCAATAGTCCCTCTGCGTGTGTCAGTGTACCCTTCCCCAGCCGCTCTGTGTGTCTCTTCCCCCACATGGTCTCTTCCCCCTCTCCCATACTGTCCTTGTTGACCTCCCTCCTTGCAGTATGGCTGTGTGGACCACAGTAGAGGATCATCTATATACTCTACCTGGGCTGACAGGAAGCTGTTCGTTGCTCTTAGTGAGCAGTTCTTGTCAGACCAGGTAGAGGATACAGAAGATTCTCTCTTGCAGTCCGCACAGCCAGGCTACACAAAGTAACTGGCAGGAGAGGGAGCATTGTGCACTCCCCTCCTGCCAGTCACCTGGAGCCCAGATATTGTGCCCCCGGCCAGTGCTCTCTAAGGAGGCAGCCTGTGTCTGAGCCTGTCAGCTCTGGTTGTGTCTCCACTGAGAAATTGTCAAATATTAGATTTCATCATATGTATGTTGCATTATTTTTAAAATAGTACAGAGCTTTGTTATATTGAAATAATTTCAGTTCCAAAACACTTATAATTATACTGTTTCAACTATATTCCAAAGTGAGCAGATATTGTATGTTAGTAAATACGCTTAATAAAATATAGGTGATTAAAAAACAATATCTGTCTCCGTCATCCGGAGTACTGTCCTAATCATCGCCCCCTGCCTTACTTATTGTGCACTAGTAAACGATTGTGTCTGCAGTGCCCATAAAATACTCTGGAGTATAAGAAATGATCCGTGGATGATAATATAAATAATACAATTGTTCGGACAAATTGTTTCTTCTTTGTGAAAAAAAAAGCAAACATAAGAATGCTTTGCTGGCAACGAAAACAGATAATTAAACTCCCTGTGCATTATCTTATTTGTTGAACTAGTAAATGATACTGCAGAGAAAATAAAAATTAATGAGTCTTGCCAAAATATAACACACAATGTTCTTGCGCCACATGTTAACTGCTGCATCGGAGAGAATAGAGAAGACTATTTTTAGTACTTCCCATATACAAATATCTATTTGTTTGTTTCATTTTTAGATTATCTTTATGTTTCAAATTAACCCTACATTTCCCATGGACAATATTTGTTGTATTTAGTGTCTAAAGGGTTAACTAATGTACCATTTGGTCCACTGGTCACATTGAACAAAGATCCCCTTTATAACCTTTTTTATGATTACCGGTTGAGTGAATGCATTACATCCACATACATATTTACATGGCTCATAAAATTTGTCCTGTACCCATTATTTTGCCCATGGGACGTAAGACATAGATCCATTTGCATTCAAGAGTAAATGCCAAACCTAACGAGAGGCTAAGGAATATTCTGATGCAAAAAGGCTTGATATTTTATGTCTCATTTTTTATGAGTCTGGAAAAGTTCGACTTGAGTGAAAAGCAAGGGAATAAATGTATAAGGATTCCGAGAAAAGGGTTGGAATTTTAATTTCAACTTGAAAAAAAAACTTTTTATAATTTACAAGAGATACGTTTGCGAAACAAAATAGAGTTGATGTAAATATAATAACAGACCTATCCGCCAGGGAACAACAAGCGTATGAGCCAGGAAACCATAGGAGGGATATGCTAATCCGCAGCAATTTATAGAAATAATTGTGAAAATGAATTGCATGTGGAGAAAAGTTGGAATAATAATTATTCTATCTTATCTTTTTTTTTGCCTCTTAACCACCAAAATAGAGGGAACATATTAATGCAAATGTTAAAAATAACTAATAAAAAAGCACACCATAAAGAATAATACTTCTATTGAATACATTAACGTAATTAGGAAATGTTCTAATTTTCGAATTTTTGAATTTATAAAGTTGATGAATTAGCTTATATCATCAGTTAAAAATGGTTCTTCTTTCTAGTAACATATTTTGACCTTTCATTTTAGAACAGAGCAGCTTTTCTCTTTACTTTCAAAAGTGCAACACAAGAGATTAATGTGTTCACAAACCAAAGTGCCAACAGTGAGTACCAACAAAATTGAAAATAACTTCCCTGTATCAAAAAAAGCTAAAAAGAAATACCCCTACGACTTCCTCTTGTCTTCCAAAATAGATATATACAAACGTAGGGGAATATCTGCCCCCCGCCCCCAAAAAAGCAAAACAACATAGCATATAACGGTATTGAAAATACGCCAAAGTGTGCAATTCCAATTGGCCACTCACAATTTAAATGTTGAAATGATGTCTTGTAACAAATCTCCCATCAAAGGGTTCATTTTCTTTTATCAGATCACCATAGGTGTTCAGAAATAATGAGAAGTCATCCACTCAAAAGAAAATATAATTGTAGTGCAAATAGGCAACGTAGTATAAAAAAAGTAACTTTTTCAAACACTCCAATCATGTCTATCATCTTCTATTCACCTGTAATACCTCCATTTCCACACCACAGACCAGTTAACCCTTCACCCCTCCACGCTCTCCTCTGGTCCTAGCTGCCCTTATAATTTCCTCATCAAAACACTACTTAACAATGTTCCCCCTACTATTTTTCTGTTTCACCCTCACTTTTCTCATTAACACAATCTCTCTATGTTTCTGCTTACCTGTCCCTACTGACACCATCTTCTTTGCTCTTGGTTTACTTCCCTCCTCTCTCTGTTCATCCCATACACTATACCTATCCTTTATCCTCCAACCTATCCACCCTTTCTCCTCCAACTCCTTGTAAATCCTCAAAATACATACATTTAACCATAACATTAAAATCTTACTCGCACCTTCTCTTACTTTCTATACTTCTGCTCCTGGCAGCTGGCGATGTCTCTCCAAACCCTGGTCCCACCTCTACCTACCTACCTTGTGTCCACCATAGAAAACTCTCCAATCTTATATCCATCCCATGTAACTCTCCCTTTTTGTCCTCCTTCCATTATGCCCTCTGGAATGCATACCCTGTGTGCAACATAATTAAATATACTTCCATCCATGACTTATTAATCTCACACTCCCTTAAGTTACTTGCTTTAACTTGTCTCTCTCATTCTGACATAGCTACCCTTGCCTCATTATGCTATGGTGGTCTACAGTTTATGCACAACCCAAGACAGTCTGACAGTAAAGCACCCCACTGCTCCTTCAAAGCCTCTACCCTTCCCTCTCTTTCTCCTCCTTTGAAATTCACTCAATTCTATCTCAACCTCTCTATCTCAACCTCACTTGGACTATACCATCCCTACCCTCCAAGACTTCTCTCCATCTACTGAACAGGAGGTGGCTGCGCTTCTCCTTTCCTCTTGTCCCACCATGTCTCCACTTGATCTCATCCCTTCCCACCTCATCAGATCTCTCGCCCCTTGTTTGGTGCAGTCGTTAACGCATATCTTCAAGTCAAAAACATAGCCTGCATCCGCCCCTTTCTTACGGAAGATGCTACCAAGGAGCTTGTCCATGCTCTAGTAATTTCCTGCATGGATTACTGTAACCCTCTCCTGATTGGTCTCCCCAAAAGCCATATTGCCCCGCTACAGTCTGTAATGAATGCTGCAGCTAGACTGATTTTCTTCTCTAGTCGGTCCTCACACCTCACCCCTCTGCCAATCCTTACATTGCCTCCCTGTATCCTATAGGAGTCAATTCAAAGTGCTAACCCACACATTTAAAGCACTGAACAATTCTAGCCCCTCTTATATCTCTTCACTGATCCATAGGTATGCCCCTCCTCGTACCCTCTGCTCTGCCCGTGACCACCTCCTGACCGCTGCTCGCACCCGTACGTCCAACTCGCGCTTGCAGGACCTCTTGCGGGCAGCTCCTTTCCTATGGAATAGCTTGCCTACTGCCATCAGACTCTCCCCTATTCTTCAATCATTTAATAAGGGCCTTAAAACCCATCTCTTCAGGAAAGCGTATGGCCTCCCAGAGTAATCTCTACCTTACATGCCTGTCTCTTGCTCTCTCCTAAGGGACAGTGCTTTGCTCTCTCCTCCAGCTCTACTTCACTCCCACCCTATTTGATATTTCCTGTCCTAATGTTTCTAATACCCCACCTCCTATAGTCTGTAAGCTCATTTGAGCAGGGTCCCCTTCAACCTATTGTTCCTGTAAGTTTTCTTGTAATTGTCCTATTTATTTATTGTAAAGTGCTACGGAATCTGTTATCGCTATATAAATGGCAATAATAATAATAATAATAATAATAATAATAATAATAATAACTGCTCTCTTTCTTCTGGTGCTGTCCCAGCTCCCCTTAAATATGCTACTGTTGTACCTGTTCTTGACCCTACCTCGCCTTCCAACTATCGTCCCATATCCCTGCTCCCTTTCTCCTCAAAGCTTTTTGGAAAGACTTGTCTTTACCCGTCTGACTTGCTACCTCATTTCCAACTCTATCATTGATCCTCTTCAGCCTGGATTTCACCCCCTCCACTCCACAGAGACTGCTCTGACTAGAGTTACAAATGATCTAATTGCAGCTAAATCCAAAAGCCACTACTCCATGCTAATTCTTCTTGACTTCTCTGTTGCCTTTGACACTGTTGATCATGGCATCCTTCCCCTAACTCTTCAATCTCTTGGTCTCTTTGACACAGCCCTCTCATGGTTCTCGACCTATCTCTCCCAATGCTCCTTCAGTGTCTCTTTTTCCAACGACACCTCCTCTTCTCGTCCTGCTCAGTCGAAGTCCCTCAAGGTTCAGTTATTGGTCCCCTTTTGTTCTCTCGTCATAGAAACATAGACGTCAGATAAGAACCATTCAGCCCATCTAGTCTTCTCAATTTTCTAAATACTTTCATTAGTCCCTGGCCTTATCTTATAGCTAGGATAGCCTTATGCCTATCTGATACATGCTTAAACTCCTTCACTGTGTTAACCTCTGCCACTTCAGATGGAAAGCTATTCCATGCATCCACTACCCTCCCAGTAAAATAATACTTCCTGATATTATTTTTAAACCTTGCCCCTCTAATTTAAGACTATGTCCTCTTGTTGTGGTAGTTTTTCTTCTTTTAAATATAGTCTCCTCCTTTACTGTGTTCATTCCCTTTATGTATTTAAATGTTTCTATCATATCCCCCCTGTTTTGGCTTTCCTCCAAGCTATACATGTTAAGATCCTTTAACCTTTCCTTGTAAGTTTTATCATACAATCCATGAACCAGTTTAGTAGCCCTTCTCTGAACTCTCTCTAAAGAATCAATGTCCTTCTGGAGATACGGTCTCCAGTACTGCGTATAATACTCCAAGTGAGGTCTCACCAGTGTTCTGTACAATGGCATGAGCACTTCCTATAACACTGATTCTCCTCCTTCCTCACTCTGCCTGCAGGTTGACGGTACCTGCCTCACCCCATCCTTTCAAGCTCACTGTCTTGGTGTCATTTTTGACCCTGGCCTCACATTTGCGCCTTTTGTATCACACAGCCTTGTTACAATGATGCCGCCCATCCCATGTGTTCCCTATTAAGGGTTAATAAGTATATAGGGGTGTATATAAAAAATACCCCTCTGTCTCATTAGAGATATCTTTGCCAGAAGCTCAAGGAAGCAGGCTGAAGGGTCAGTGTTAGGACCCGCTTAGAGGGGTCTGCCTTGATGTTGGCATGCGGGCATTCCCTCCAATGGCCATTGGAGCAACTAACACATAGGGATTAAGAAGAGAGCGCAGGTAACTTTTCTTTTCTTTGGGTTTTACTTTCCCACCATGTCTATTTGCTGTCTCTCTCAATACCCTTCCTATTGTGTTTTAATATCCCCCTCCTCTAGACTGTAAGCTCATTTGAGCAGGGTCCTCCACTACCTATTGTTCCTGTTAAATTTTGTTATTGTCTCATTTGTTAAATTCCCCTCTTATTGTAAAGCACTGCGGAATAAGCTGGCACTATATAAATAATAACCAATAATAATAATATTGCACTATCACATATTTAATATAATATATATTATAACTACCTTCATAAGAAATACAGGTTCTATATCGGGGTAGGCAACCTTTTAGCAGCACTGTGCCAAAATAGGATTGTGACGTCCTGTAGCATACCGGTCCTATTTTTTTTTAAATTGAGGTGTATGTTGCTGTATTCTGCTTGTTACGTATACTATAGTTGCTTTGTATCATTGTATTTGTGTGCATATGAGCTATTATATTGTATATGTTTATGAGTAGTTTGTGGTATTGTGGGGCTGTTGGGGTATTGCATGTGAGAGGCTGCATGTGGGGTTGTGTGCATGTATGTGGATTGTTAGTGGTGTTGAGTTTGTGCGGATTGTGTGTTGTGTTTGTGTGTGGGCTGTTCGTATTATTTGTATGAGGGGAGGGTTATTCTGCAGCTCTGTGAATATCTAGCAGTGTGGGTGGCTTCCCTGGGTTTTAGTGGGGTCCAGGCTGGCCAGGTACAGCTCAAGGACAGGAGCTGCAACAGCAGTTGCGGGCTGCTCTACTACTGTGTGGATTCCCATTCACAAGTGCTGGGAGGAACTGATCTGAGATCACTTCCTCTATGTGCTGCAATGCATAAATTAAGGATTTCCCTTCACCACCTTTTCGTATTAGCAGATATCTGAAGTTTCACTGGGACTCCTGATAGGCCAGAGCCTGTTTGGCTCTTGTAGCCTTGAGTGCCATGCAAAGACACCTCGAGTGCCGTGCATGGCACTAGTGCCGTAGGTTGCCTACCCCTGTTCTATATTATCTTAGGAACTTATAAAGCAATATATTTACTTCTTTACTTATTATTATATTATTATATTAGAATTAATAATTAATAATGTATTTCAATTCAGAAGTTGGACAGCACGCAACCATTATTTGCAAAGACAATTTCTGGAGATCTACTCTATGTGTGGATTTAATCTTCTTTTAAATGTATTTTAAATATTTAGTAAATTACATAATAATTTCATTCAGTCCAGGCACAGTCAGGGCACCTTGTATTGGAGGAGAAGAAACTGTTTCCCCACCGCCCCCACCCCCCCCTTTCTCCATCTGTCTATGCTCTCTGTATGATGACTGACAACTGCAAAGGGCGGAGCTTATAACACTGACTCAAAGGAGTCAAGATGGCGGCACCCATCTCTAGCATAATGCAAATTCATTGGTATGGATCTCTACATTTGGTTTGATTTTCCAAACTTCTCAGACAGATATTTGTAAAACGCAGCGGATACACAAACAGATTGTTAAAAAGCAAGAGGAAGTGACAGTTGCCCTTTAAAAATAATTCTTCCTATTTAACGCTGAGATGAAATCAGTGTAAGTACGATGCAAGTTGTATTTTGATTATATATCATTTGTTACTTTAAAACATATCCCAATTTTGATCATTGAAATAAAGACCCATTTGAATAACACTTTTATTTATTCACTCAAACTGTTATGAAAACTTTCAATATATAATGAGAATAGAAATATTTGCTTCTTTTGTAAGATGTGAAATGTAAGAATTGGTTAGATGGCGCTTAGTGATTCACATTTATACATAATTATTATAGAATAGTTTATATATAATCTTCTTTTCAGCTAGACCAGAATTGTTATATAGTTTTTTTTTTGTCTCATATTAAATTCATATTAAGGGAACATTGAATCCAAGAGGTGAATACTTTCTATATTTTGAATACAGTATATAGATAATGGATTTAAAAAAAAATCTGCCAAGTATGTCAAATAAATAAACAAATAAAATGTGCTTGCCTTTAAAATACCTGCATTTGTTGCAAAACCCCTGTCTTTCTATCTCTGTTGTGAGTTCTAACGGGAGAAGAGATTGGCTCCAACAATCAGAATGCTGCTTCTATTATTTTCAGTGGGAGCAAACTATGGTCCATCTACCAATGTCAGCAGGGGATCGTAGAACAGATTTGTGAATAGGTCTGTGCACAACTGCCCTTTTTGGGCTCAATGGACAATTCAGGGGAGTTGATGACTTGTAAAGTGTGTAAGCATCCAATATGAAGAAAATGCGACATCCTCGCACCAGAAACTATGCAAGGAGTGCACATTTTTTATGGTTCTTGGGGTGTTTCAATGATTTAGTGTTATTTTTTGTATTATTTTTTTTACACTATGAAGATTCTTGGATTTTGCTTTTAATACTCTACATATTTGCTCTGTGAGTGTGTTACAAAAAACATCACCTGACAGCTGCAAACTTGGGGAGCATTGCTCATTTATTAAAAAATGTTCACAAGGTTTTTGCACTACTTCTATTTCTATTTATAAATTCATAGGAAATATATATAGAAAATATATGCCGTAGGTGTGTCAATCAAATCGTAACTCTTACATGAGCAAGAGGCCAACAGTGATGTGGCTCCTGGGAGATAAAGCACCAGGTATTGGGAAAAAAAAAGGCAGCACACATGGGATACAACTTCAGGTAGGTATACGTACCTCCAGCTGCAGTCCTGGACCACTGCACGTCAAGCAGGGATGTCAAACAGAGACACTATAAATACAGTATAATTATCGAGAGCAATAGAAAACGATTACACAATTTTTTTGAAATTCTTTATTTTTGTGGTGCATTCATAGACAAACAAGCTTTTGTTGACATTTTAGCATGAGTTGACATAGCTAGAGTTCAATTTCAATATATGGTATGTCAAGATTGTCACACATTTTTGCTTTATAAGAATAAAAAACATGAAAGAGTGAAGAGAACAGGATAAACACCTACTCTGTGGACATTAATGGGTTAAACATTAGATTCAAGCTTGTGTTGTGTACTGGCTTCAACAATATCTTACGGTAGGTGTGAAAATCGAAGTCAAACTTGATATTAATAACCATATGAGTAAGAGTGCACTACAGGCGTACTACAGTGCTTGCTGCAGGGGTAAGGGAGAGGTAAATAATAGTGATAATATATATTGAAAACATGCTGCATAGAGGATAGGTAATGTTTAACAGTAGCATGTGTGCAAACAGAATGAGAATCATCTTTCAGGACCCACCAAGACCCAGAGAACTGTGACATGCATGCTCAGCAAGTGGGCAATTGCGTTAGACAGGAATATGTTAATCAAAGTAAATAAAAGAACAAATAATATCAAGTGGATAAAACAATACTGTGAAACCGAGGGATACACAATGAGAGCATAGTAAGCTCTGCTGGGGTGTCCATATCAGTCTATGCCTAAGCTGTGAAATGCCTCTACGTATGGTGTGCAGAGCGGGTCAGCCAATCACACATTCCACTGACTGCACAGTCCATCTCACTAGCTCCGGGCCATCATAAGAACTCTGGTACATAGTCCATTGACCCCTACAAGCTGGGAAATATCCCTGGCAAAGCTCCCATGATGGGAGTTCCACCGGCTGCGTGGACAGTGCTCAGGGAATTACGCCTTCTGGGTTCCCAGCCCAGAATGCGAAGACCAGGCCTCAACATCAGCACGGCTCGTTTGGTCATCCAGGGAGGCTGTTAGGGGTGCCCTCTGTTGAAGTCACATCCAGAATTGTTTACAGACTTTGTCGAATAGAAGGCCTCCTTCCATTTCTCAAGCGGGTTCGCCATGGACCGGGATAACCCCCTACCAGTCCAGAGGGAGTGACACGGGACTGCAAGATTTCCCTGCGATTGCGTAGAACGGCAGTGATTGGGAGAGCGGCCATCTCACCTGTCCAGCAGATCCGCTGGGCCTTGCTGGAACTTCTTAGGGTCAAGAAAATTCCAGGCAAATAGTCCTGAGTCTGAGGCTTCCTAATTGGCACCCAACCCAGGTAATGCACGAAATGTAGTGTATTTGTAGTGTAGTGTGTATATCGAGCATTTAACTGATTTAAGGAAAAAAGCCTCTAGCTCACATGATGAGCATCCAGCCACCATGAAACTCAGGCCCCAGGACGTCATGGCTAAAATAAAAACAAAAAAAGTATGGCAACATTTTTATACTAGCCATAATGCTCTTTTACTTAGAATATTTTGACAAGTATCAATAATTGCATTTCTCTTGGTTGTACTTAATAAGCGTGCTCTCCCTCCTGTATTCTCTGCAGTGAAATATTAGGAGCCTTTTAGAAGTTTGCTTTTAGCCAACTCCTAAAACAGGGATAGGTAACCTTGTAGTTGGGGACTACATCCCCCATAATGTTCTTACACCCAAAATGAGGGCAAAACATTATGGGAGGTGTAGAAAAAAACATCTGCAGTGCCAAAGGTTGCCTATGCTTGTCCTAAAACTAGGATTCTAACGCTTAACTAAAATCTTATATTTAACTTGATTTTGTAGTTTTAACTTTAGTGACAAGTTATGTACATAACATTCATTATAATATACCTATATACAGAAGGATGTGCCATGATAATCAATTCTTAGCGCGCTGTCTGTACGTCTTTTTAGTAAATAGATGGACCGGAAAAGATGCAGATGGACATTTAGTGTATTATTCATCATTTGATGATATTATCTCACTTTATAAATAAAATCCAGATCACAGTTATTTCATCCCCAGTTGTTAAAAATTAGTGTGATAGTTATTTAAAAAAAAGAATGAATTGTGTATCAACAGCTTGGTTTGTTCCATACAATCATTTTTTTTTTTTTAACAGTTTTATGCTATGCGAATTCAAAAAAATGCTTACGACTATAATTAAATTCAGATGATTGCATTCATGTGTCCTTAGAATACCCTTCTCACTCAGTATTCATATCCAGTTATTGACTCTATATTCACGAATTATCAAACTAGACTCTGTCTATATATCCTGATGAAACTTCATTATCAATGTCTGTAAAACAAATTTGAGAAATATCATGGTTATTATTACTTTTTTTGCACATTACTTTTTGCACATTGCTTGGAAGTCATCTTTTCTTTCAAACCACTATCCACAATTGTTTCCCGGATTATATTTTTTCCTTTCAAAATATTTTATTGACCATTACATGGGTAATTAGTGGTTTTAGAAAATCGTGACTTGCAGGGGTAAAGTGATATGGTTACACGTATTAGGTATTATTAAGTAATATTATATTTATCCAACTTGAAACCATTGGCATATGAAACTGGGATACGAAAGTGGAATTGATGGCTTTTGGTCTTGGTTTTTGGGTAAAGTTATATTATTGGTGATACATGCTGAACTAAAGGAGACAAGCTGTCCCAGAAACCATCTGTGCCAGGTTGATAAACTACCCAACAAGATAACCAGTATTCAGTTCAAAGCACTCATACAGAAAGCACTATTTTTGCCTGTCTTTTTCTTTTCGGGACAACCCCAACTCTGAAGAATCTGTTGAAAATACTGTCACCTACATCCTACAAGTGGGGGGTCAACGCCACTGAATGCGAATTACATTGAGCTTGTCCTAGCTCTACAATATGCGAGTAGGACTATTACGTATTGTATATTTCACATAGTCTGTTTGTGACATATTACACTATTCCAGTTGCTTCTTTTTTCCTATGGCCAAACCGGATTCAGAGTAGGATTCCCACAAGAAAATCAACTATAAAAAGGTCCTGTTTTAACATTTATGTACCTCATATTTTGGACTTTTTATTATCTTTATCATCTCATATATTAGACTTCAATTGTTTCTGATGGTCTTTTACGGTTTTTAGCATTATTTTAATATATGTTTTATTTTTGGTGCAACCTAACCTTTGTTCTACAAAGTTCTCATGCTTACTTGGAAAGTTCTCAATAATTGTGACCCAACTTACATCTCCTCATTCATTAGCAGATATGTTCTAGCTCAAACTCTTCAATCCACGCTGACCTGTTGCTGTCCCGATTTCGCACCCCCACCCAAGACTCTTGCCTGCAGTACTTAGAAACATAGAATTTGATGGCCGATAAGAACCATTCGTCCCATCTAGTCTGCCCAAGTTTCTAATTACGTTCAGTAGTCCCTGGCCTTATCTTATAGCTAGGATAGCCTTATGCATATCCCATGCATGCTTAAACTCCTTTACTGTGTTAACCTCTACCACTTCAGCTGGAAGGCTATTCCATGCATCCACTACCCTCTCAGTAAAGTAATACTTCCTGATATTATTTGTAAACCTTGCCCCTCTAATTTAAGACTATATCCTTTTGTTGTGGTAGTTTTTCTTCTTTTAAATATAGTCTCCTCCTTTACTGTGTTCATTCCCTTTATGTATTCGTACTTCTCCAGGAATGCATCCTTCTTATGGAATGCACACCCATGGCACATTCCACTCTCGCAGTAGCTGAGTCCTTCAAAAAAAAAAACACTAAGAAACCTACCAGCTCTCCTCTTAATTCCTCTTCCCTAACAACCTTTCTCTGCCATCTCCCATCTAACGTGCTCCCTCCTTTCAAACATCCCTCCTATCCTCAAGTACACACAGATCTTTTGATTCTCTTTTTGTTATGCTCCCTCATTCGATTAGATTGTGAGCTCATTCACCTAAAGATCCCATATGTTTTACATGTCTTGTTAGAATTAGTTACTTTTCTTGTTTACTATTGTACAGCACTCCTGAATAAATTGATACTATATAAATGATTGCAGTTGTATATCTCCACTTTAGAAACATAGAATGCGACGGCAGATAAGAGCCATTCGGCCCATCTAGTCTGCCCAATTTTCTTAATAGATGTTATGGGATTATGCCATGCCTTAGCATGTGCTGTTGGAGAAACAGACCATATGGAAACTCTGTTTTCATCAAAATATCTGCTGGTGATTTCACTAGCATTAGGTATAGATTAAGTACATACCTACCCAAAGGAGAACTTGTCATGCACACGATATATAGATAATCCCTTTACTTTAAACTTTAATTTACTTAAATTAAAAATACAGTGCACTTAGTGCTAACATGTCAAATAGGCACCTATCTAATAAGTATCTAATATTGTCTAATTAATCATTTTTAATCTTATCTATAATTATAATTAGTAGATAAGTGCTTAGCCAAGTGTGCTACCAAGGAACCTTTGTGATTCTAAAATACATTTTTGTTTCCATATTTAATTGGCAGACAGTGCCCCCTAAGAGGAAGTCTAGCTTGGAGGCACAGTTAAATAAAGAAGCAAAAATCAGTCAGTGATATCAAAAAATTAAAAAACTAGAACGGCCAATTAGTCACTCTTAATCATGTATGGTTCCTTAGGTATATTCTACATACCAAGAATTGTGCAGAAATAACTAGGGATTTGGACATTTGAGGCCAAATCAGAATATTTCTCCAATTCAGCTCTTTTCAGCTATTTTCTGAGTTTGGCTAGTTTAGCAATTCCTTTGTCAATTATCCACAATTTACAGTTTACTATATAATTCGCCAATTTCCATGTAATGTACAAGAAGCTTTCTCCAGTGTATCATGCTTTATTGACAAATCATATCAAACATTTACGTTTCCTATAAAAAATAATAAGAGATAAAATGTGTCCTTCAGTTTGTCTCGGTTTTTGCAGCTCAGCAGCTCAGAACCAAAACGTTAACTGAAAGGTGAGCGTTTATCAGATTCATTATTCAATGACAGCATTTAATGAATGCAGAATGTCCGGGATATTTTAACACGTACAAAAACAAAGCATCAAACTACCTTTTATTTATTTAACAATTTGTACACAGTGCCCTTCTTCTCTGCACTTTACAATGTTTAGTCCTTATATGTAGAATCTACAACATAAAATCTGTCATGTTTACAAATATTGTAAAAAAAATTGAATTGTTCCTTAATCTGCATTTTGTATACATTTTGTCTTTACAGCAGCACCACTAGTTAGAAATGCGTTTTCTGGTTGTACCCGCAATCCCTCTTTTTTCTGTGTTTATATGGAATCCAGACCAGATTCTTATTGGTAATGTATACAAAAAACAGGATAAAGCTAAATTCTATGGAACAAACACCAAACAATACATAGTTATGTACAGTTATAAAAATGGAACATGACAGTTATTGGTTACACTCACAAGATCTGAATTCAAGAAGTGCCTTGAAGCCCAAACAAAGGCTACAGTGGTCCACTCCCCACACTGGATCAAACTGGATACTCAGCAGTCACAGGAACTTGGACGGGGTCAGGAATCAGTTGAAAATTTAATATCTTTTATTAGGCACAAATTGCCTGATATAAAAATGTATTAAAAACAAAGTATAATAAATTGGTAATCAAAAAAATATCTAACGCGTTTCGTCCAATACAAATGGACTTCTTCAGAGATATCAGTGAATAGCAATGAATAAAAATCAAACATGCATAATCCCATCCCTTCCCAAGTGCCATTTAAATACTGCTGCTCCAGAGCAGTTGATTGAAGAATCCTCCAGGGGGGTGTTGATTGTATATTGATCTAATTGGTTGTGAAGGTAACAAGCTCTCCTCATGGGTCTTCGTGGTTTATTCCTTCAGTTGGTTTTCGATCATCACTTAATTTTACCGCATTAAAACAATAATAATAAGAGGCTGTTCACCACATCCATGGTGAACTGGTAGGAAATAGCCTTTCTTGAAAATTACATAAAAAAAAGGGCTAACCCCAAGAGGTTTAAGAATTGAGAAAATACCAGCGTATGGCCGGGAGGATGAATCTTTTATGAAGACATCGGATGAAGTCCTATGTAATTGTTAATTTCAACTTATTAATCTTATCATACAATATTCTAAGGTAATTAAAGAAAAAAATGGAATTCCAACTGCAAGAATTAGAAGAAAAAAATCACCCAGATACAGATAATTTGGCTTTCAAAAAACATGAGGAGGAATTAAACAAAAGACTTAAAACACTTGATGAAAAAATTGCAGAGACTAAAAGAAAAAAAATATAGGAGAGATAGAGAAGTTAAGTTAAATAACGTCTTCGCTACAGCAAGTAAATTATGACATAGAAGACGAACTACTAAAACTTCTACATATAGAAATAGGGATGTGTCCCAGAGACCATCTAGGAATTTAAACTATACCACATCCAGGTCACCTAAAACCTCTTCCCAGAGTCATAATGAGAGAACTCAGATAGACACTAGACTATCTCCAAAAGAAAATAGCCATTATAGGTGTAATTTATATCGTAAGAAAAAAAAAGACCCGTTGATATTACAAATCAAAGATCCTATGCTGAGTAAAACACCACTTCAAGAAAACACCTCTCCCAACACCAATAGGAATTTTTTAGACAAGAGTCATACACAAAAACACCAAAGGATTCCGAATTATTTTTTACCAAGGAAAACTCCTTAGGAACATCCCAATCAGTCCTCCTCTAAAGAGGATGAGGATATAGGAAGAAACGACCAATCCTCACAGGAGAGAGAGAGAGATCTTACTATGAATTGAACGAAACAAAGGCATATTTAATTTAACACACACCTTTAACAGACCTAGAGATTTGGGTATTAGAACGGGGATTTAAGTTTACCCCAGCATAGAAAGCAGATAATTTCACTTTATTCATTGATTTGAAGAAATGTGTAAGAGCTTTACTGGTCAAAAGGGGGACCATACCTAGAAACATTTGAAAAAATGATCAACGAGGAATTCAAAAAAATAAATAGGAAACAGAACAAACAACATAATTAAACTAAAGATGAATTTACTCGCAAAGACCTCGCAAATAGAGAGGACATTGTGATAAAGGAGGCTGATAAAGGGGGTGGATTGTTAAAATGACCTCCCACTACTACCATCAAGAAGCCTTAAATATCTTGGGAAAAATAGACACTCTTTATATACTTCAAAATGATCCTGAAGGATCATTTAATTCTAAATTAAAAGGTATGCTATTCATAGCATTGAATGATGAAGTAATTTCTCAAATGAATTTTAAGTTTCAATTCAATAGCCACCCAATCATTCAATTTTTTTTTTTTAGCCAAAACTTCATGAAATATTTTTTTTACGCAAGGACGTCCCATTATTAGTGGCATTAATTCCATCACAACCAATGTATCATCTTTTATAGACTCAAGTCTTCAAAAATATGCCCAAAGTGCTCTTATCAATGTAAAGGACATGAAATCCATGTTATAAGAACTAGACAACATCGAATAGAAAGAATAGAAAGAGGAATACAGCTGGGCCACATAAGACGTCACATCACTTCACACGGTTAATTATCACCATTTAGGCATTAAAGCAGTTGACTTTATTATCAGTCAAAATTCAGAAATTCATCATTACTCAGGAGTTTTATTTTATCTGCTATCCAATTACTTTTTTTATGAAGGGAAATTTTATCTTCAGATTACAGGTATCGCCATGGGAACTAGATTCTCCTCCAGTTATGCCAACATATATATGAGGAGGTGGGAAGACCTTTTCGTTTGGTGCGGCATGACTAGAGGGCGAATTTGGTCCTATGGCGGAAATACGTTGATGACGTCATTGTCCTCTGGAATGGGTCTCGTGAGTCGTTCAGCAAAATCGTTCATCAAAACCTGTCTAATCTAAAATTCACACATGAATGGGACAAATATACGATTAATTCTTAGTTTGTTTTATGAAGGAGATAAGATTAAATCGAAGTGTTATTTTAAAAAAAAAAACACGATGGTAACAGTTATGTCCACAAGAAAAGTTGCCACCACAAACCGTGGTTGAGGAGTATCGCAAAAAGTCAACTCACTAAGTAAGCCGCAACTGTTCCAATTCACAAGATTTCAAAATCCAAGTGGATCATATAAAAAATAAATTGGTTAAAAAAGGGCATGATAAAAATATGATTGAGAAAGAGATCAGAATCATTGCATGGAAAGACAGGTATGAATTATTAATGGATCGACCAAAGAGTGCTCCTAATGAAAAATTCAGACACTCTTTCGTTACTAAATATAATACTGACCATTGGAAAATAAAGAAATGTCTTAATAAATTTTGGCCCATATTGCTCCAGGACCTAATCATAGGCAGTGTGTTACCAAGTTGTCCAACTATTATATATATAAAAAACTAAATATAAAAAATCTCATAGCACCTAGTTACCCAAAAAAAGGGATCCCCATAACAAACAAAAATATTAAACATATACACAAAGGCGTTAACCGATGCGAGATGTGCAAAGCAAGTTTTAGAATGGATTTGACACAATCCTTGAATTTTGAAAGTCACATTAGCCATGAAGGTTTCCCAATTAAATCAAGAATAGGTTGACACACAGACTTTGTTATCTATCTGTTACAATGTTCATGAGGTAAACAATACGTGGGGAAAACCAAAGCACACCTAAAAATTTGCTTGATGAAACATATTAACAATATAAAAAATGGTATTACTACCCACTCTGTCCCAGTCCACTGCAACTCCTGTCCTATGGTCAATTGGAGTGATTTCTGTGGTATGGGTATTGAACAGGTGTCTTCTTATTGGAGAGGGGGTTATAGAGAATTAAAATTATCTTAGCGGGAGACATATTGGATTTATCAAATTAGACACCTTAGAACCCAAGGGAATGAATATAGACGTAGATCTGGTCTGTTTCATGACCTGATCGTTTTGGGTCGATGTCCATTATTTCTATTCTCTTACCCCTTTTATATATGGGCTTGACATTTCCATAATTTTCTTAATGACTTTCTCTGGTATATTCCGGAATTTAGTTTTTATACCCATTTTTTCATATTGGAATTTTCGCTTACTATAAGCCACCTCCTATACAAGAAAGTGAATCTACATTTTTAAATGTATGATCTTTGTAGATTTATATATTTTTTATCTATACACTTGATTTAACTAATTTTAAATATATACTTTCTACCTTATATATTTTTTTTCAACAATTTTTTTTATATATTATATATCTTTTTTATGACCATTTTAACATGTATATATAGTTGCATAGCTGAAAAGAGACTTGCGTCCATCAAGTTCAGCCTTCTTTACATATGTTTTTGCTGTTGATCCAAAAGAAGGCAAAAAAAAAAACCTAGTCTGAAGCGCTTCCAATTTTGCAACAAACTAGGATATCATATACCTTTGGAATTATAATCTTCATCTAATATACCATGGATATGGTGAACAGCCTCTTATTAGTATTGTTTTTATTATTATTACTTTTTTCTTAAAAATATAATTTTTCCAGTGTATTATTATTTCCCCTTACATTATCATGTACATCTATTATGGGCGTTTTATAATGAGAGATTGATTTCCCTCTTAAAATTCCAATATCTGTTTAAATACTTAATACATATCTGATACTATTTTCTATATCCAAAGATCAGACCGTTCCAAACACTGAACTGCTTAATAGCAGTTTCAGTGGATTTGGAACACACGTTACCATAGTGATGGAACGCACACAATGTTCTGGACTTCTGATGGGAACCAGAAACACTGAAGACCTATGAGGAGAGCTTTACAACCAATTAGATCAATATACAATCAACACCCACCTGGAGGATTCTTCAATCAACTTCTCTGGAACAGTAGTATTTAAATGGCACTTGGGGAAGGATGGGATTATGCATGTTTGGTTTTTATTCATTGCTATTCACTGATATCTCTGAAGAAGTCTATTTGTATTGGGCGAAATGAGTTACCGTAGATATTTTTTAATTACCAGTTTATTATACTTTGTTTTTAATAAATTTTTATATCAGGCGATTTGTGCCTAATAAAAGATATTACATTTTCAACTGATTCCTGACCCCGTCCAAGTTCCTGTGACTGCTGAGTATCCAATTTGATCCAGTATGGAGAATGGATCACTATAGCCCTTGTTTGGACTTCAAGGCGCTTCTTGAATTCACATCTTGTGAGTGTAACCAATAACTGCCGTGTTCCATTTTTATAACTGTACATCACTATGTATTGTTTGTTTTTTGTTCTCTAGAATTTAGTTGTATCCCAGTTTTTGTATACATTACCTGTCATATTGGAGGCGCTACAAGGGAAGGCCTCTTGGGAAGCTGTATTTTGTTGTAAAAAAATCAAGTACATTTTTCTCCACCCATCACTTGTTTGGTTTTTCGGTGGAGCACTGTTTATATAATATTGTACAGATTCCTATTGGGCTGTGCAACCCACCCCTCCACTCCAAGTGTAAACTGTCTAACCAGTAAGTATTGCAGTTAGCATGTTTATCTACCATGTCAAAATTAGGTGTCAGATCTTTGGATATTGGAGCGATATGGCCATATGGTGTAACTGAGTCCCCATAGATAGGTGATTTTAAGTAGCCGTGTAAAATTAAAAACTGTCTTTTTTATTACTTTATTTTATTTTATTACTTTATTTTGTGTATGCACTGTTCCTTAATCTGCATTTTGTGTGAAAGACAGACCCATGTTAAGGTGTTAAGTTAGTGATATTAGATAGATTGAGGATTATGGTCTATAAAGTAAAGTGAATCCAGAACAGGCTTAGGCGTGCGCAGTCTATTGCATAAGGGTGTGCACCCTAAAGCAGAAACACACACGCCGCATATATATATATATATATACATATATACACATACACATACATACACACACACACACACAAACACACACTACTGTGTGTGTGAGGGTGCTGTGTGTGTGTGTAGGTGCTGTGTGTGAAGGCGCTGTGTGTGTGCAGGCGCTGTGTGTGTGTGTGAGGGCGCTGTGTGTGTGAAGGCGCTGTGTGTGTGAAGGTGCTGTGTGTGTAAGGGTGCTGTTAGTGTGTGCTGTGTGTGTGTATGTGTAAGGGTGATATTAGTGTGTGTGAGGGTGCTGTGTGTGTAAGGGTGCTGTTAGTGTGTGCTGTGTGTGTAAGGGTGCTGTGTGTGTGAGGGTGCTGTGTGTGTGAGGGTGCTGTTAGTGTGTGCTGTGTGTGTGTAAGGGTGCTCTGTGTGTGTGAGGGTGCTGTTGGTGTGTGCTGTGTGTGTGTGCATGTGTGAGGGTGCTGTGTGTGTAAGGGTGTTGTTAGTGTGAGAGTGCTGTTAGTGTGTGTGTGTGTAAGGGTGTTGTTAGTGTGTGCTGTGTGTGTGTAAGGGTGCTGTGTGTGTGAGGGTGCTGTGTGTAAGGGTTCTGTGTGTGTAAGGGTGCTGTTAGTGTGTGCTGTGTGTGTGTATGTGTGAGGGTGCTGTGTGTGTGTGAGGGTGATGTATGTGTGTGTGCTGTATGTTTGTGTGTAATGTGTGGGGGCCATTTAGTTAATATCCCCCCTCCATTCTTACCTTATGTAGGGAGGGGGGACCGTGCTCCTGCCTTCCCTGGTAGTCCAGTGGAGAGTGAACTCGAGCCCCCTGTGGGGCTAGAGTTCACTCTCGCGAGATTTGAGCGTTGCCACGGTAACTCTCCGACGGCGCAAGAGGAACCCGGCGGAGCTCCTGGCAAGAGCTACCCCGGGTCCTCTCTTGCCTCCCTCCCTGCCTGTGGGTCGGTGAGGGAGATCTTTGATCTCCCTCACCGGCCCACGGAGGGAGGCACATAGCGCGTGCCGCGGGGATTAGGGTGTGCCCAGGCACACGCGGCACACCCCGTGCGCACGCCTATGAGAATAGGTAAGAGGAAGAGATGACTAGTAGGTAGAGGTTGATATATAGTCACAAGAAAATATTGGGATGCACTGAAATTCTATTAAAGTAAACAGTTATGATTCATAGAAATGCACCTTGAGTCATTACAAATTGGGGTTCATTTGAAGTATAACATGAGGTTCAGAAATATTAATAGAGTTAATATAGTTTGGGTTTCATTCACAACAGAGTAATAGAGAGAGCTGCTATTCGATCATTACCGATTGGGGTACAGTTGCAGTATAACATGGGATTCAGGGAAATGATTAAAGGGACACACCAAGCATCCCCACCCCCATAATGTGTCTCTTTGTTCCCACATCCCTATTGTGTGTCTCTTTGCTCCCTCAGCCTCTTTGTGTGTCCTTTTGTCCCTCCTCAGACCCTCTGTGTGTCTATTTGTTCCTCGAGCTCCTCTAGGTGTCTCTTTGTCCCCCTTAGCCCCTCTATGTGTCTATTTGTTCCTTGAGCTCTTCCAGGTGTCTCTTTGTCCCCCTTAGCCCCTCTATGTGTCTATTTTCCCCCTCCCCACTGTGTGCCCACTGTATGTCTTTTTGTTCCCCCAGCCACTCTGTGTGTCCCTTTGTTACCCCCCAAGCACCTCTGTGTGTCTTTGTTCCCCCAGCCCATCTGTTTGCCTCTTTGCCCCCCAGCCCCTCTGTGTGTTTCTTCACCCCACTCCCCCTAGACTGTAAGTAGGTTTGAGCATGGCTCTCAGAACTTTCTGTTCATTTGTGTCCAGTTTGTCTTACTGCTACTGCTTGTTTGTTAGTTCACCTATTGTACAGCACTGAATAATTTGTTAATAAAACTATTTGAAATTAAGAGATATGCACCTTATAAAGTACAGTCTGCTATTTAGTCACAGTATAAAATATGGGTTCAGTTACTTAATAAGTAATGGATATTACAGGCTGGCATTCAGTCGCACTGTGCGCTGTATATTTACAAACTACATAATGAAGTTGGATGTCAAACGTCACTCTCTATCAGTATTCCAGTCTAACACTAATTGGGTACAATTGCTTTCGGATCAAAGTAAATTGATAAATATAGTTTAAACCTATACCATGATTCCCTCTGAATTCACAACAGAATTGTTGGCCACTTTGCAATCTATGTTTGTATCTTTCAATGATTGATAAACTGATTACTGTGAGATCATTATAATGTAATGATGTTCAGAGGGAATTTTTCAACAACTTCTTACCCTGCTCGAACTGCCGTGCCAGCTCTTTCCAGGGTCACCAGAGATTTGCATATTTATGCACTTACGGATATACCATCAGCTATTTTATTGTTGCCTCTCATCTTCTCTTGACATTGGACCTATTTCTATCTCCCGGTAATTACATCATCATCATTTTTTTTCCCTTTGTGCCTTTCTGTGTTATTGTGAAAGTTTTGCAGTAGTTTTGCTAATGATAAATGTGCCGTCCCACCTTCTCAGCTGAAAATGGCATTTTTCTCGCTAGTGAAAGCATAAAGAAAATTTAGTAATAGCATATGTGAGGGCATTTATAATTTCATCAATTATAAGCTATATCCATTTGACACATAAAGGGACAGTGTTGGCTTTTCCATCCCATATTTCATGTTTTTATTATGCTTTCATATTTAATAGTATTGGGGAAGTTTTAAAATTAGAAATCTGCTCAGTACTTGCTAAAAACTCAGGTATATACAGGGGGACTTTATTGGGGATGTCTGGAAGGGTTAACTGAGAAAGGTCCCATCATCACGAATATTAAAATGTATATTAATACATTTTTATAATATCTGTAAAATTAGCTATTTCTAAAACCATGTCTTTCAATGACGAGACAATGGATGACAAGGTTATATAGCAAAAAGAGACAATATCGTTCCTTTATCGCCACTTTAAATTTGCTCTTCTGATCTCTGTGCAGAGTATAATAAAGAGATTTGCCAACTTATAAAGAACAGAGGTTTATAGTTAAAGCTATTTCCTCCCTGAATGATTAAACAATTCTGTAGGATCTGGTTACTGTAGTAAGAACAAATTGCACATATTCTTCAGAATTTCTCATTCTCAACGTGCATATCACTCGTGTTATAGGCAGGGGAGGGTGGGTAACTTTTGGCCAATAGCCAATCTGAGACCAAATCAGCAAATTGTTACGCCCCACTTCCTTTCTTAATTATATATGTAATGTTTAGTACAAAAACAGTAAGAAATAAAATACAATACCATAATTTGCTGTGACTTCATATGTTTTAGTGACAAAGCAGAATCCATGTCTACACTAACTGATGTACACATTTGCACATGCACAGATACATACACCCTTCAAGTTATCAAAGAATAAAAAGTAATTTGCAGTTAATTTTACATTAGGGCTCCTCCATCCTGCTTTCCTATCTAAGGAGGGGAGGTCTGACATTGATTTTCATCCTCAGCCAGCCCTAATCAATAGATGAGGTCTGATAACGAGTTGTGGCACTGTCAGTTTCAGTCACTGGTGTTTGAGCAGAGGAGGTAGTGAATCAGAGTCTGCTTGATCTAACTCACAGATTTCTAAGTGAGAGCCAGGGCCGTCTTTAGCACGGGGCAAACAGGGCAACTGCCCCGTGGGCCCGTGATTTCAGCAGCCCCCATGTACCCAGCGGTGCAGCCTCATTGGCCCGCCAACTAAGGAGGCCCCCCGGGCGGCCCATGCACTAAGGGCCACCCGGTTACCATGTGTCAGCAGGGGCCCGGTCGGGCACTGTGACGCTTAAACAGCGCGACCGGGCCCCTTTCTGTACCGGCTGGGAGGAAGTGAGTGCGGCGTGTCACTTCCTCCCACCGGAGATAATAGCTGCGTGGGAGGAGGAAAACAGGGAGGAGGGGAGTTCTTGAAGATAACTCCCAACTACCTCAGCCTGCCACTGGACCCCAGGGAAACCACCCTCCATAAAAAGGTAAGAACCTGGAGGGTAGCTAAATGTATGTCAGTATGTCTGTGTGTTTGTTAGTATGTCTGTGTGTGCCAGTATGTCTGTGTGTGTGTGTGTGTATGTCAGTATGTCTGTGTTAGTATGTCTGTGTGTGTGTGTGTGTGTGTCAGTATGTTTGTGTGTGTGTGTGTATGTGTGTGTGTGTTTGTGTCAGTATGTATGTGTGTGTGTGAGTGTGTATGTCAGTATGTCTGTGTGTATGTGTTGGTATGTCTGTGTGTGTGTGTGTATGTCAGTATGTCTGTGTGTATGTATGTCAGTATGTCTGTGTGTGTGTGTGTGTGTGTGTGTGTTAGTATGTCTGTGTGTGTGTATGTCAGTATGACAGACATACTGACATACACACAGACACACTGACATACACATACACACACACAGACACACTGACATAAACATACACACACTGACATACACACACATACATACTGACATACACACACAAACATACTGACACACACACACACAGACATACTAACATACACGCACAGACATGCTGACATACGCACACAGACATACTGACATACACACACACACAGACATACTAACACACACACACAGACATACTAACACACACACACTAACACACACACACACACACACACACAGACATACTAACACACACACACACAGAGACATACTGTGTGTGTATATGTCTGTGTGTGTATGTCAGTATGTCTGTGTATGTCAATAGGCCTGTCAGTGTATGTGTTTCAGTATTTCTGTCAGTGTATGTGTCTGTGTGTGTGTCAGTATATATGTCAGTGTATGTGTCTGTTTTTATGTATGTGTGTCTGTGTGTGTATCAGTATGTCTGAATGTGTGTCAATATATTTGCCAGTATATATTTGTGTGTCAGTGTATGTGTGTGTCAGTATGTATCTGCGAATGTTTTAATATGTCTGTCTGTGTGTGTATGTGTCAGTATATCTGTCAGTGTGATTGCGGGTTGGGCGTAATGGGGAGTGGGGCACAGGGACAGGGCCCAGGGGGCCCAAAGAAAATGCTTTGCCCAGGGTCCTATTCATATTATAGACGGCCCTGGTGAGAGCACATGTGCACAGCTCAAGGAAACTGCCATACTTGGAAGTTTGAACACCTGTGCCAATAGCACAACAAATTAAAAATTAAACTATGTCTATACATTCCTTCCCAATTGTGCCTAGGGAGATAGATATGTCAGCTGTACCTTAATGAGAAGTGCGATGAGAGTTCTATAGTAGAATTTTAATATTGATGATACATATGGGACATGCTTGGCTTTTGAGTTCCCCACTTCCCAAATAGGTGATATCAGTCTCATGTACTGATGGTAGCGGTTCCCTCTGTAATGGGAAAAGCGAGCAATGTTTTATTTTAGCAGATCATTTTCCATAAAGCGAGCCGTTTCTTTATTGCCCTTTCTTTATTGCAGTAATAAACTAGTTTACCGCTTGTATCAAAACATTTACAAGCTACTAAGGCGACAATTAATAGAATGCGTGACAGTTGCACTCCAGTAACAAAAACTAGGTTTTTCTGAAACTGTCTTTGCTCAGCACATTATATTCTGATTAATAATAATGTGCTGGCAGCTTAAACCATGGGAGCTGCACTTAATTTCACAATTTGCGTCCTAATAATGCATTTGACATTATATTATTTTAATCCCTATGCAAACCAAATCAAAAACAATCCTTTCTTTAACCTCATGTGTAATGCAAGACCTGACTTTACTGCAGACGTGCAATGCACAGTAACATGAATGTATGTACGAAAATGACGGGAAAATGGAAAATATATTTATATACATCAGTTTAGCACTCATTTTTATTCAACAAGACAAATATACAATTACAATATCTTTATACATTAGTAAAGGATTTTTTACATTTTGAAGTTGAAAATCATATGGTCCTGAGGTCTAGCTGTACTGAAATAATCCCAAAAGATTGATAATCACGTAGTTTGGATCTAAAAAAAAAAAAGTGATTTTATGAGGACCTGCTAAAAATATGTTTTCTAAACTGTATGTCTTGTGCAATACATGATCATATTTGGTAACTAAAGATTTTATTTTAGAAATGTATCCATTTTAAAGCTAGTTTATAATGTATATTGCAGATTATATTGATTAGTGCCACGGACACTGTTTTGATGTATGTATGACTTACTTTTGTGTTCTGTATGTTATGAACAAAGAGTCTAAGATGATGGATATCCCATAGATTGGATTCAATTCATAATATAAATCATTAGGTGAAAAGCTGCCAAAATTGGGTAAGCAGTGGGAGTTTTCAAATTGTTTAATGCTATTTTAGGGTACAGAAATAAATAAATCACTTCTAGCAATAAAATATTTAAAATAATAAGGAGCGTGCCTGACAGCCAAGATAGTCCTACATGTTCCTCCCTGGCTCCAGCTTATTTGAACTAAAATCGTGAAATTACCACAGCACATTTTGCAGGTAACGGCTCTAAACCGGGGACCACCCTTACCTTAAGCTACCACACATATTTAGCATGATCATGGGTACCCTGATGAATATATGCCATACCTAATCTTGTGGCCTACTGAGAGGTTCGGTATTTGGCAGAGGTGGCCAATCTTCTGGCTCGGGCTTCAATCTGCCAGTGGAGACAATGGAGCCCTGTTCCCACCCTAGGACTGGTGGGGGATATCCCAGTCTGCACTGGGTGCTCCTGCATTTCTGCAGTGGTCAATTCACATCTTACATGGCCAAAGACCAAGAGGTGTTCCTAAGATTGTTGCTGCACTGGACAGCTAAATACAAGTCTGGAGAACCTGACATGGCAGGAGGTCTTCAAAGAAAAATCTGAGAAGATCTGCCAAGCATTCTGGCACCGCTTACACAGCTGCACATGTCACTGTACCTTTCTTACTGCTCCCGTGAACCAGGCAGTTGTGGTGACTCCTTGATGTTCCTCCGGTCCGGGGGTCAACCAGGAGTCGCATCTGGTCCACTATTCGAACATCCAGAGGGGTTCCCAGTTTACAAAACTCCCGCAGATCTGCAATCTTGCTGTAAGGAGTAGGGGTCCTCAGACAAGGGGCTCTGGCTCCTGCTAAGGCCTGGGCTCGAAACTGTGAGAAGCAGAGTGCTTCCAGAGGGGATCTCAATAGCAGCCAGCGATTTCAGAAATTTCCAAGGGAGAAGGAGGCTGAAAATGAGCCTGACATGGAGATGACAACTCTGTAGAAGCCTACCAGCGACAGTGGTTGACTACACATGAGTACATATTGTGCATAACAATCTACCTACAGACCCTGTGCGACTAGTGTACTACCTTATGTTGTTTTTCTCATTCAACATCTTTCTGTCTTGGGGTGCCCAGTGGTAAAGCTATTTTGAATGCAACCTGTCTTACTAGCATGTTATTTCTTGGACTTCTGGTCATGATTTTTCTATATAAGCCTTTAGTATGCTTTTTGTTGACAACTACTTACTCACAGATTTGATAGCCTGTTTTTTTCCAATTTTATTTATTTATTTATTTAAAAGGGGCATGATTAGTTGGGAGATTATATCAGTACATTAATCTTGCAGTACTCATGTTTTGATCTAAGTGAAGATCCATGTGCCTGTTATAACTCCTTATTATCTGCAGATTTAAATAAATCTGTAATGTTTTCAGCATTGCTTCAAATAAAAAAAAGTGATTAACAAAAATAAACTTGGGGAAAAATGTTTTAATCAAGAACTGCCTGAGAAACAGCCATGTAAGATCATTAATGCGAAGCCATAGAATACAAAAATGAGGGTGCTCATTCTAAAGCTCTCCAATCCTCCAAACATGAGCCTAGACTTCATGAAGGGGTAAAACGAATGTGTTTATTGGGAGCCCCACACATTTTTTTACCAACTGTGCACATGGTCCTTAGCCCAAAACAGTTCCATGAAATCAGGGCTAACGGTCGGTCTAGTTCAGTAGTTTTTAATACCAAATGGGAGGCAAGTAAAACACAATAAAAAATGGAGGGGAAAGAGTCTGCGCTTAATAACAAGGGAGCTGCAACCCACAAAAGGAGTACCTCAGAAACCCTTTAAAATAGACGAATAAAAAGAAGGGGGTTGGTGCTGCGCTGTGTGGATAGTAAACTAAAAGTCAATGGATATAAAACATACGTTGATAAGTACTAAAACACTGATAAATAGGTATAGTATAAAAATATATAAAAGTGATGTCCGTATAGATGTATTAATAAAAATGGATAAAAAGTAGAGAAATTCCAAATGGAGTAAAATGAAGTAAAAACAGTCTCACTGATATCAGGTATGTTTGTGGTCCTCGGGGATGATTCCATCCGGATTAAAAATCGTCCATTTATGTGAAAATAAGAAACACAAAAAGAACTGCAACAGTTATCTACCTTTAAAATAGTTTCTAAGTAGTAATTGACGGAGATTGTAAGGCCTTCCAATTATACACTGGATATTCAGTTCAGATGCCCTAATGGAGATTAAATAGAGTATTTAAACAAAATCACTATAGGGTATACTGAGCGTGTCCAAAGTGCTCTCAGACTGGACAATTTCATAAATGGCCTATACATGCCCAGCTGCTCTCTTTGCTTAACCATTTATAATGGACATTTTCAAGTTAAACCTTTCTCAAAAGAGAAACAATTTCAGTAGTTCACTCTTTTACCAGTGTCAGTAGAATTTAGTTTTTTTTTTTTATTATAACAATAATGATGGGGCCTTAAGTGGTTGAGCCACGATTTATTTCAACTTATTTTCAACTACACATGCTACCTCCTCTTGCATGATTTGTTCAACAAAATAAGTTATTAATTTTAAACATAATTTAAAAGGTCACGATAACAGCTTAATCTCACTGAAGTGGTTATAGTGTCTGGAGTGCCTGGCACTGTTCTTCTATTCAGCATTAAACCATTTTTAATGTTTTAATGCTAAACAAGATTTCCCATAAGTCCATCCTGTTGTGCTACTTGCTCTAAGGAGGAAGAATGAGCAGCAATGGGCGGCTGTGATTGGCTGAGAGTGTCATTTGACTGAATTCAGCCAATCACAGCACATATTGCTGGTATATTTTGGTATGGCTAGCAGGTAGTGTGTAATCTTTGCATTAGCCATACCTTCAGTAGGGACCGGGTCGTGGATGGCCAGGGACCATCATTCAAACTGCTCAATAATGGTTTAACATCGAATGGAGGGACAGTGTCAAGAGACTCCAGGTACTATTACCAATTCAATGAGATTAAATGTTTATATTGCCTCTAGTGTCCATTTAATATTTAGTTGGTGAAATGTATATTTCAGTATATAGCTTTGAGTGACATATTCAAAAGAATGACATTAAATCAAATGTGTAAATAGGGATCACTATGTCCAAGCCGGCACTTTACATTAGTTAAGTCAGAGGCGAATTCATTTCATGAATGCACTGTAAAAACAAGCAAGTAGCAATATTTTAGCCAAAATATTCAAGCTGGAAAAAAATGTTTGACATTTTTCAAACTCGGCTATTTTAACTGAAAATATTGCAGTCTATTTGTCAACTCACCAAACCTCAATTGTTTATTTACAAATATAATGTAGCAACAACATATGTCACAGAGCCCAGTAAAGAAAGTAAACCGTATGACAATTTAATTGTACCGACAGAAAAAAAAGAGATAGTCTAGGTTTTGCAACCTCAAGGTAAAAGATGCTTTTAAAAGTTTGTCCTCCAAGGTTTGAATTTTACACTTACTTTGCTATAATAACTGGGTGAAAAGTTAGACTTCCATGTAGAAATTAAATTGAAGTCTAATTAAAGCCGGCCCATCCTATACGAACAGTTAATTATTAGTCAATGGCTCCTCACTATTTATTCCTTCAACCCCAAATGATTAGAAAGTCGGATGGATGGTCACTTCCATTAGTAATGCAAATTACACTATATTCTTCTAAGTAGAATGCCAGAGGGATGGTCTGATTTGATTAAGACCTGCTTGGCATTTTGTATTTGTAGTTCTTCAATGTGATCAGTCTTATATGCAGATAGAGTCGAATATTTCTGTAATGACACGGGAGGCATAACACCTCCAGACAAACAATTAGAAATAGGGCAAGCTGCTATGTTTCAGAGACTGCTCCATCGTTATAACTTACTCTCTTACTGGCTTTTGAAAATATACATTTATTTTCAAGAAAGCTAATTATAAATGGGGACATTAATGATAGAGATCTAAGGAGCAACATGAGTCAAACTGAATTGGGTAAATATTCTTTGGTTTAACATAATTTCATGAACCCAAAAGCTTAACCCGGGGTCTTCGTCCAGACTAACAGGAGGTTCATCTCATTAATCTCATTAATCTCAATGTATTGGAGGTTCTAAGAGACAATCCTTGCAAACGGTATGACCCACTAGAAACTTGGATACACTTATAATTAGCCATCTTAGAGTTAGGAGGCAATTGATTGTTTAAAAAAAAAAAAATGAATGTAAAATTAAATAGTAATTTTTTTCACTACCTGGAATAAGTAATAAATATTTAAATTATCTGCAGAGATACCATTACTAGAATCACAATACAGGGACTGCTACGTGACCTTTTCTTTAATGTTGTTTTATTTTTTATTATATTTATATTAATTCTTACCAAAAAAACCTCTGTAACAGGAATTCAAGAGACATAAATTCAGCATTGATTAGAAAATCCGATAAATGTCAACAATTAGGTTAAACTTCTTTCACTGTATCAGAATAGATTTGTATGTGATTTATTCCTTGATATTTTAAAAAAATTCAATTGAAAAATGTAAACATGACTTACCATAACAATAACATTTATATGAATAATTGAAAACAAAAATAATTGCTTTTTAAAATGAAATCAAATCAGCCATCAGATCTTCGTTATGCAAAAGCAGAAACCTTGTGCGTACTGCGGGCTAAGTGAGCTTAACGATGCTGGTTCTCGTTGGTATTTATTTGTTCCTGGTGTGGTTATCTCTGGGGTCAGGGGCTCTCTCCCAATTCTGGAAAACATATAACAGCATCGTGGAAGTCTTTGAGGAGCATTTTTGCAGATAGGGTGTGTAAGGATTAAAGCTTTGCTGATGGGTTGAATCAAACGCAACCTTCCCTCCCGTATTATATTATAATGAATAGTTAGAAATAGTTACTAGGCAATAGCTAATTAACTGTCAGAATACAAATAAAAATAAAGTAAAGTGAAGACAGAGGGAAATAATAAAGGAGAGAAAGATATTAGCGATCCTCTTAGTGGTGGTTGAACATAAAGGGACATTTGAGCTTTAGCTTTTAATTAGATAATACAGACAGTTGCCTCACTCTGCAAGGTGGAAACAGCAGGTAAATATGATATTTATTTCATATTTGCCTGCTTCTTCTTTCTTATGTGTTCCACGCCCACTCTAGTGCTGGCACTGATCTAACCAATCAGTGTCCTATCCCTAGGAATGCTGGGAAAGTGCATTGGGCAAGTCTGAAAGATTTACACATGTGCTATTGCAACATCCTGGCAGAGGGAGAAGAGGTGGAGTCTGGTCAGTGTGAGTCATGCAGTGTAGGGTATGGTGTCGGGTTTCTCTTTCCTCCTGCTGCACTATAATACCTTGTTACTGTCATTATGGACTGGTCTTAAACTGAGAGGGGTGGGTAATATTAGGGAGGGAGGTTGCAGAAACTCCTCTAGCTGAGAGGCGTGCCCCATAATGCAATCTGACCAAGTTTTTAGTACGTTTATTAACATTTATCACTGACTTTTTAAAGGTTTTCTTGTTTTAGCTTAGAATATATTTTTGTTTTAAAGTGTTTGCTTGCTAATTTAAGAAAATGTTCACGTTACGCATGTCCCTTTAACATTCATGATTCAAGATTACAAATGTGAGAGGTGAAAAGATAGATTTTAGATAACATATAAGGGTATCTTTCCTCCGCTGATTTATTCATGAATTGCTTTTTTATATATATCATAATGTTATGGCAAGAATATAAAACTTATAAAACTCATAATGTTATGGCAAGAATATAAAACTTAATTTACAAGAAAGGTTACAGTTAAAGGTGCTAGGACAACTCATAGTGTCCTCAGAACTGATTTTAATTTGTCATTCCAACTGCCTGCATCATATATGCAAATTATCTTACCATTAGGTTAAACTGAGGTCTTTCTTTCAGCAGATTAATATGATTAAAGAGTAATCACACCTACCTTAGGCATGTACTTTTTGTAATTGTAATCACACTTCAGTTTTTAAAAGTAATTTTTCTGACTATTCTGCAAGCTAGAGAGATTGTATATGCTAGTGAAATGTACGTGTCTAAAGGATGTAGCACTGAGTCAGGGTTATTTTAGTTGATAAACTGTTATTGCTGTTTGTTGAATCATATATAACATTTATTCCAACACAATCCCCCAGATATGTCATTCTTTGTTAGCTTTAAAACTCTCAAATGAAATAATTGATAGTTTTATTCATAAATAATAATGATAAACAAAAAATATAGTAGATAGTTCTTGTTAAACGCTGAGGGGGCCCATCGGGTGTCCCATGCACTTGGCCAGCCAATGGCCATGTGCTCAGGGCCATGGTTAGTACTACAGTCCTTTAACAGCAGGACTGGGCCCCTTCCATGATGTCAGCGCTGGGATGAAGTAACAGACGGTCACTTTCTCCCAGCTATCACAGAGATTGTGCAGAAGAGACAGAGGAGGGGAGAGCTTCTGACTCCCAACAGCCTTAGCCAGTACAATGGATCCCAGGGAAGCCATCCTCCTACATCATAAGGTAGAAAATATAAGGCATGAAAGACAAGGTAGGGTGGCTAAAAAAATTACATTTTGCATCTGTGTAGCTGTGTGTCAGTGGTTGTATTGTTGTGTCTGTGTATCCATGTGTCTGTGTATCTATCTGTGTGTCTGTATGTGTATCTGTATATGTGTGTCTCTATGTGTGTCTGTATATGAATCTGTGTATCTGTATGTGTATCTGTGTGTCTGTATGTGTGCCCAGTAAGTAGAGTGGAGTTGAAGCTTATGCATGCACAGTTTGTGACTCTGTTGATCAGTGCACACAGCGTGTTTCACTAAGCTATTGATAAACTGATAGCAGACAAAGTATGTTTACTCTCAGTTTACAGTATAGTTTCATTCATTTTATGTGATGGGTAAAACTGCTCTAAGATAAAATGTCTACCATTAGAAATGTTTGGTATAAGAGTATATTCCATGGACCAAAAACAGGCTTCTCATTGGAGGTTTATTCCTGATTAGGAAAGGAATGCACCAGTAGGCAGACCCACTAAACAGTGCATCTAATCCTTCCCTTCAATCTCCCTTCCATTGCTACATACAACCTATACTGAATAGAACATGCTTAAGAAAGAGTCTAGAGTTTGACACTGAGTCCATGGATGTGGTCCATAATGAGACAGAGCAGAGCAGAATGAGTAAGAACATCCTCAGTAACCTTTAGAACATCCAGAGGCATAATGACTATTAGACATGTGCAATTTGTTTTGTTCCGAATTTAAATTTGGACGAATTTTGGCAATTCGGACATTCAAATGCTTCCGAATGTCCGAATTGCCGAAGTGCCAAATTGCGTAATTTCGGAAGTGCCGAACTGAATTGCCGAAGTGCCAAATTTCGCAAGTGCCGAAGTGCTTCGGATTTCTGAAAAGTGGCAAAACAGGAGAGGGAGGGAAAATTAAGGGAATGATGACTTCCTCTAATACTACCCCTTACTCTACCTCTAAGCCTACCCCTAACCCTAACCCTAGAAGGGTTAGGAATAGGGTTAGGGGTAGAGTTAGGGGTAGGGTAAGGGTTAGGGGCAGGGTTAGGGGTAGGGTTAGGGTAAGGGGTAGGGTTAGTGGTAGGGATAAGGGTAGAGTTAGGGTTAGTGGTAGGGGTAGAGCTAGGGTTAGGGTAAGGGGTAGAGGTAGGTGCAGGGTTAGGGGTAGGATCGGGGGTAGGTGTGACGGAACGCTGGCACTCCGACTGAGTACCTCCGCCAATCGATGCTCCTAGCGCTTGCCGAGGACTCCAAGCACTCCAACCGACACCATCAGCACTGCAGACCCCACGTCCAGCGATGCAACTGCGCTGGGGTCTCTGCTGTCTCCACCCACCCTGGACCCAAGGCCAGGATCCAGCTTCCAGTGGGTGAACCTCTCTTTCCCCAGAGAGCAGGAACAGGAACAAGCTCTTAGCAGAACTTAGTGATCATACCCTGGGGAGTAAGTGATTATAGCAATCCCCAGAGTGTATTTCTCCAATCCCCCAAACATGAGCCAAGGCTTAATGCTGGAACAAGACTGATTTACTGGCACACAGAACTCACAATTTATGCAACACAAAACTCCTCCTCTGGGCCAGGCTAGATAATTGAGTTTCTACAATACACAAAGCTCAATTATCTGCTGGCCAGAAATAATACAGTTTCATAAAACACACAGGGACCCCAAAACATGCAATAACCCCATAAAAGTATATCCTTGGAACCGGGGGATCTGGGTGAACCACATATCCAAAATTCACCCAGATCCGTTCAGTACTTTGGAAAATACAGTTTAATGCAGATTCTGCAGAACATATAAAGGCTAAATGAAAAACAATCACTGTATAATGTGTCCCCTGCTGTATAGTCCAAAACCACTGCACGATGTCTCTGTGCACCAAATACTGGCGAGATGGCACCGTGTTGAAAAGTCCAAACAGTGTCTGTGAGTTAAAATGGCCGCCATCCATTGTTCTCACCATGTGATTCTGATACAGGAAATGGTGGCCACCCAGTAACTCCACAGTATGTCCCCACATGGTTCTTAAAGGGCCAGCAGCAGCACAACACAAATCCATTATGCCCAAATCATGTCTTTAAAGGGCAATACATCCCAGGGGCCATAGTCACAGGGCAAGAGGCGGGCAAGCAGTCCTCTCCAGGCACGAGTGGCGAAGGGCACTTCGTCACAGTAGGGTCGGGGGTAGTGTTGGGGGTAGGGTTAGGGGTAGGGTTGGGGAATTTCAAAAGTCTCGAATTCCAGAAGTGCCGAAGTCCCGAAGTGCCAAAGTTCGGAATTGCTGAAGACCCGAATTTCGGAAGTGCCGAACCGAAGTGCCGAATTGCAGAGGTCCCGAATTTCGGATGTCTGAACCAAACCAAAGTGCCAAATTGCCGAAGTCTTGAATTTCAGAAGTGCTGAACTGAACCAAATTTTTTGCCCATGCACATCCCTAATGATTGTCCTGTTTGTTTTTTTTAATTTAGCTTGTGTCTCTATTTATTTATTATTACTGGTATTTATAAAGCGCCAACAGATTCCGCAGCGCTGAATTCAGCAGTCTCTGAATTTTCATTCTTACATTTAACTGCCTTTGCCGCATTTGATCATGTAGCTAAACGTAAACTTCAGTTAGCGATATATCTCTCAGCCACACTATCTTTATAATTCAATCCGTGCATGCATGTCGCCGTCTTCATGTGCCAAAAAACACAAAGCACTGCTGATGGGAATGTAATGGGTCCCTATCCCGGACTGACAGTCACTAAAGTTACAACTACTTGTAATCAGGGCAGGTTCTCAAAAGTGGAGATAAAAATGAAGATGTGAAAATGTTACGCAACATCCATTTGGACACATTTTCATAATGCAATTTATTGAACTATTTTCATCATCCTACACTGAAAGAGAATATATGAATACATTTGTCAAAAGATCAATCCGGGTTCGTGTTATGAAAAAGATTTTAAATAATACACAAAGCTTAATAATAATGAATTGCCAATGATTATCTGAATAGATATCAATTATTCAATGGAACTTAGCTCTGTATATTGACACAAACTATCGACCTTCAACTTCAGATAAAAAAAACTATACAAAGTCATGGAATAACACCATTTCTGTGCTAAATTACTTTCAGGAGCATTATTTGGGGTATTTTATATAAAAAGAGAGCAAATTGCTAGCTCATTCTATTCTACACACAATTCTTGAACATAATGGGAAAAAAATGAGAAATGTAACATTTTATCTTGCTCTTTTCATTTCCTGAAACACCAGAATGCCAACATCGGACCTGAGAATTAACTCTTCCCTTATGAACTGTCAAAAATAATTCCGAACAATTAGACTCTGCATCTTTTTTCCCTACCGTCTATGTGAAAACCATTAATAATAGAATTTTTCGGGACAGTATAGTCACCAAAACAACTTGGCCCATCTTCGTGTCTTTTCTCCGAATCATTGTCCTAAATTTTGCATGGACAATATTTGGGCAAGGTGAACTTTTTTTTTTTTTTTTTACAAATTGGTTCAGCTGAACCATATTTTTCAGTCTACCACAACTCTCATCAGGCTGATCCACCATAACAAAGCTGCAGGTGGAATTCCTGACTGTTTTAGATGCATGTGCAGTGTGGCCTAGGAGGTGTAACAGGCAGGAGAGGCGGCCAATCTCCAGGCCTGAAGCGCCTTTAACCCACGCACAACACATTTGGTGCTTCGCTTCCTCCACCCTGGACCGGTGGGGGTGATCCCGAACCACACCCTTGAGGTCCCAGTGTTCCAGCAGAATGCAGGGCGTACCTCAGGAAGCAAGCCAGCACGGAATGTCAAACAAGATGGCGGTTGCCACATGTCAGCTTGGCGCTGACTCCATCTCCCAGCTTGAAAAGCTCTTCGCAGATATCTGGAGCAAGATCAGCAGGCAGCTACAACGCCAGGATTCACAGCGGCTACAAGCCCAATCACATTGGAACCACCTGCTGCACCTGAGGTGGAGGAAAGCGGCCCCAGATATAAGGTGCCCACTACCAAGACGGAGATGCCCGGGCCACTGGAAAATCAGGAAAACCAGACACAACTTACCAACGGGTCCATCTCAAAGCCATCATCGCCCAGGTCCACCCGTAGAGGCTAAATGGACCGGTGGGGCCATTGATGCCACAGTTAGTTCTATCTCCATGCTCCAGATTGATGTTCCAGTGGCCTCCACCTGGGACCTTGTGCCTGATGACCACCTTGCCGAAGCAAGCATATGATCTGCCCCAAAAAGGCATCAGCTGAAATGGGACTGTGACCTCTGTGGGTCTGCTCAAACTCCCTCAGCTGCGTACACAATGTATAGTTTTATTTTGCATTTCTTTTACATTTATCTTCTTCTCTTGCTTTCATTTTATGCAGCATTATATGTGGAATTTAGGGACTTTGTCGGGCTGCTATTCATTTCTAGTTAGTTCAGCCGCCCAGTTCTCGGGTAATCTGTGGCTTAAGCTCAATTTAACTATATCAAAGCTGGTCTTTGTTTCTTCGTTTCTTTAACATTTCTTTAAACTTCAGGGGGAAAAAAACTATACAAAGTCATGGAATAACACCATTTCTGTGCTAAATTACTTTCAGGAGCATTATTTTGGGTATTTTAGATAAATAGAGAGCAAATTGCTAGCTCATTCCATTCTACACACAATTCTTGAACATAATGGGAAACAAATGAGAAATGTAACATTTTATCTTGTCTTTTTTCATTTCCTGAAACACCAGAATGGAAACATTGGACCTGAGAATTAACTCTTCCCCTACGAACTGGCAAAAATAATTCCGAACAATTAGACTCTGCATCTTTTTCCCTGCAGTCTATGTGAAAACCATTAATAATAGAATTTATAGGGACACTATAATCACCAAAACAACTTGGTCCATCTTCGCGTCTTTCCTGGTTCATATTTCCTAAATATTTTGCATGGACAATATTTGGGCAATGTGAACTTTTTTTTTTATTTTTTACAAATTGGTTCAGCTGAACCAAATTTTTCAGTTTAATAATTAGACCCATAAACTGGAATGAGCAAAAACGGTGGGAGCATGAGACTAAAACAATGAACATTTGCTTAGGTTTTAAAGACTGGAATACTCGATCGTTCAATGACTCTTTTGAACTGGGAAGATGTCTTTAGAGAATAGGACAGAATTCTCAGTAAATGTGTTACTAAAACTTTTTTCTTGAATTACCAAAACACACGATGTAGACTGTGTTTTAATGCAGCCATATAACAAATCAGTTGGAATCAATGTAAAATCACCTTTTCATTACCAGGCGTGTGAGAACAGACTATGCAGGTATCCTATGTCAGGAATTTCCAAAAAGGAACCTGGAATTAGTCTACAACATAGGATGAAACTGGCCAAAATTGGCATTCAAATTAGTTTGTGGCATTTTTCACACACAAACAACTATTAATGCTAACTTTGGCCAGCGTTTGTGACCTAGTGGCTAATGAAAAAGACTGGACATAACTCTTTGCAATACCTTGGGTTGTCTGCTTTTGCAAATGGTATGCCATCATGGGGGTAATTCTCATTCCTGTGCTGCCATACGCTCTCAAAGGCAACGTAACCAATCTGACGAAATTCAATGTGAAAAAACTGAAAATGTAACGTGCTATATTTGACCCTGTAACGTCTAAAAACACCATAAAACCTGTACATAGGGGGTACTGTTTTACACGTGAGACTTTGCTGAATACAAATATGTGTATTGTATTGCAGTAAAAGCAAACAGTATTATGACACAGTTAAAATATCACATAGAAATAAAAATGTTTTAAAAATTTTTATTTTCTCCCATTTTTTTATATTTTATTTATATTACATTATGTTTCATACCTAAATATTTGATGTTAAATGAAAGCCCTGTTTCCCGTGAATAGAATTATATATAATAAGTGTGGGTGCACATAATATGAAAGAGGTGAATTATGCATGAACAGACATGTAGCACAAATCCAAGTTTTTGTTTATGTTTTTTGTACATTTGGGTCAGTCCTTAATGGATTAAATATGGCAATCCCAGATAAGGCTCTATTTCTAAACCACTGGAAGATTGCAGCATTCCACTCATCCGAATAAAAATTCTGAAATTAAAATATGGGATCAATACAAAACAGATCTGCCAATCAGTGAAATTCATTTGGACAAAACAAAATGTATTTTTGTCTGAATTTACTCGAACCGATCATTTCCACCATGCACAAGTCTAATATCATGGTACACCCTATGACTTGTACACTACATTCCCCATGAGGTCCCGTCATCTAAAAATATTTAAAACATGCAGAACCAAAACATTAACCAAAAATAGACATGACAAATATAATGGAATTTGACATCATTTGCATTTAGTGCAAATTAATAAAAATTGCCCCTTTAAAGATTGTGTTATGTTCGTTTATATATATTTTATCACGGCATACATTGTAAAGGTTAAATCCCAGTGTCTTCTGATTATGTTCAGCACTCGTACACATTGTGGCTAAGTTGTCAAATTCCTTTAGAAAATGAAAATGGCTATTGTATGCCTTGGGATATACAGCCGTCCTGCAACACACACAACAAACTCAAAAGGACAAATACTATTAGACTTGGTATTAGGTGTCAGCCAGTGTCAGCAAATGACCTGGGAGAAAAACACAACTTTAGATTTGTGACTAGTTCACTTGACTCCTGTGAGTAAAAAAAGGTGCAGATCATTAAATCATAAGTCCAAAGGGTTATATTTATCAATCAAAACTAGTGTTATTCTGGGGTAAAGTTCCAAATCCGTAGTGGTATTCTATAGGTTATTAAATGACAATAATACAAACTGCATGCACAGAAAATTACAGTGGCAAACTACTGGTATAAATGGTAATAATTCTATAATAACACATGATCATATGGTAGCAATGCAAGAATAAATGATATGGAATATCTACCAAGCTTCAGTCAGTACCTGAGGGTTGTTGGATTTGCTGCAGGATGTTAAATACAGAGCTTCACCGAGTATGAGTGTGAGATGAGGCGTGTGTGTGTGTGTGTGTGTGTGTGTGTGTGTGTGTGTGTGTGTGTTTGTGTGTGTGAGATATATGGCTACAAGCTGTGAAATATAGTTACAATAACATTATGAGATTAGACTATTTGGTAATTTCTAGTTAACAAACTGTGTATCCATTGCTTTATCTCAAAAGGCAAAACAGTGTGTGCATTAAATAAACTATATCAAGAAAGAATGTCAAAACACTAATTATGCAGAGCCAAAGAGAGAAATATCAGAAATAAATTAGCAATATTCTTAGTAAATATTGGCTGTTTTTATAACTGAAAACCAAAGAAAAAAGTTACCTGAGCTCTCTCCACATCCCTATGTATTTTTAAACAAATGGAGGCCTTTCGTTACCTCCAATGGCCATGAGAGGGTATGCTCACCTGCCACGTCAAGGCAGACCACTTAGGTGGCTCCTAACACTAACCATTCGCCTTGCTTCCTTGAGCTTCTGGTAAAAATATCTCTAATGAGACAGAAAGGGGTATTTTTTATATACATCCCTACATCCCCACCTAAGTGGTCTGCCTTGACGTGGCAGGTGGGCATACCCTCTCATGGCCATTGGAGGTAACTAAATAACCTTCATTTGTTTAAAAATACATAGGGATGTAGAGAGAGCGCAGGTAACTTTTTTTTCTTTGGTTTTTACTATATGTATTTTGGCTGATGTGTACTTTAGTCATTGCTGCCGACCAGGAGTAATGGGAGTTTGAACGCAGGACTAGTTTCTTTGTATTTGTTTTTATAACTGCTCAGCAAATTATATTTTCTTGTCTGTTTAGTGAATTTTGTTTATATTTTTTTGGTGAATAAAGTACAGTGTCAAGTCTAATGAATGAATGATATTCTGCTGTCTGGTGAATGCAACATTTCCTGTCTGGTAAATTAAATTACATTTTCCAATATGGCAACTGCGCGATAGCTTCCTGTCCGGTGGAAGAATAATGTCTGGCTGTCTTGTGAGTGAATGATATTGTACTGTCTAATGAATAAGAAATGTTCAGCTGTCTGGTAAATGAGAAATAGTCTCTTATTTGGTGATTGAATGATATACTGCTATCTGGTGAAACAAAAAGGGGAATGAGTACAACTTCCACACAATTCCTAAATTAATGGAATGGTGATATCTATAAATACATGACTGAATGGATGATATGTTTCTGTTTGGTAGCACCCAAAAAGTAAATTATGGATATTCTTCTGCTTAATATTCTCTGATCAAGTAAACAAATTATATTTTTCTGTTTGATAAGAATATTTTCCTTCCTGGTGATAAATGACAGTTGGTAGTCCAGTGAATAATAATAATAATAATAATAATTATTATTATTATTATTATTATTATTATGTCTGTTGAATTTTTAGCCTTGTATCTATTTTAAAAAACAAATATGAATACCGCACTCAAAAAAATTGTTGTAGTGAAGTCTAAACTTGTATTGAATTGCAAAAATATTTATTATAATAGTAATTCATAAGATAATCAAGTAGATCTTAGTGAAATTCATTCCAATCATATATACACATAGATTATTTACATATATACACACAAAAACCTCCCTGTGCTGAATTTCATAAGTTATATATCTATATACACTGGTTACTGATCCAAAAACTGAAAAAATGAAATGTCCAGAGAAAAATACTGAATGATGAAAAAACAGAAAAAGAAAAAATGGAAAAAAGAAAAAAAAAAAAAAAGGGAAAAAAAGGAAAAGAAAAAATGTATATATTCCAGTCCTATTAATAGTCCCAGATATAGTGCACTATATAATTCATATAATCCATAAGTATATGGATGGATCTCACCAAAAATACGAAAACTTGATAGTATATTCAGTAGGAGGATGGTAGATCATGTAGATGATGTAAATAGAGTCAGGGTGAAAATGTGTTGTAGCTCGATGAGAGAAGAAATCACTCGTCCATTCAATGGAATCCGGTCCGTCTGACAGGTCTTATCCCTGGGCTCATACTCGTAGGCAATCCTGTAATCGGGCTGAAATAGGCGGCTGAGATGGGCGGTATTCATATTTGTTTTTTGGATCTAGTTTAGGAGGTTGTTGTGGGGTTAAACCTCGAATACCTGCACCTAGCATAATTGAGTGCCAACACTGAATGTTTTTTTTCGTATCTATTTTAGCCACTTACATTCCACTGTCTCCTAAATAAATAGCACACCCCTACCTAGTAAACAAACAAAATCATCCTGTGTGTGAATTACAACGTTACAATGTGTGATGAAAGAGATACATTATATTGTTTAGTGAATGAGGTATAGTCTGGTGAATGAATTATATTGTGCTGTCTGGTAGTTGAATGATATTCTACTGTCTGGTGATATTCGGATATTCTTCTTTCTTTTGAAATAATTATATTATGATATTTTTCTGTCTTTTGAATGAATGATATTCTGATATTCTTCTGTCTTGTGAATGAATGATATACTACTGTCTGGTGAATAATTCTCTTGTTTGATGAATTAATAATATTGTTGCTGTAAGGCATATTATTCTGTATAATAAATAAAACCCTTGACTGTTGAATGATAAGAAAACATTTTTCTGTTTATTTTACAGATTAGATTGGTTGGAATATGACTGAAAAATATTTTCTTGGTAAATAACTGGCCAAATAATAGTGCTATCTTATAAGAATGATGTGATGAATCAACCTCTATTGTTCTGCATATTTATTAGATAACCTAAATGTGTTCTATTACCTATAGAATCTTCAGAACACGTTAGTCACAACTGATTTTTCTAAGAAAATAATATTAAATCAAAGCTTATTGGGTGATGATAAAAAAATGTACTATTGTTTTACAAGGACATTTTTATTGCAGTAAAAAAATAAATGATTCTCAGTTTGTGCTTATATTGGCAAGGAAACGGTTTCTGCCGTAAATGTACAGAAAAGGTTTGGATCACCTCCCAAACGGCCAAAAGTTGCAAAATGTCAATGTTGCTCACACTGAAATGCTATGGAAAAGCAGAGAGTGTGTGCACAAATCGGTAGGTTAAATTCCATTCTCCATCAGCCAGTCGCTCTGTATGTAAAAGCCATACAAGCAATTTTGTATGGAGAACAAATCAGAACCAGAGCTACAATTACATTTTTGCAGCTTCAGTAGTTCTCGTCTCTGAGCCAGTAGTATATTTGGTTGGTTCAGGCATTCCGAAAGGGATGCTTCAATGCAGGTAGAAATTGAGAGTTTGTTCCAGTTTGTTGGTTTTAGCAGGTTTTTTCATTTGTTTGTTTTTAGTTTTTTAGTTTTTTTTTTTTTTACTGTTATTCAAGCAGGCAGAATTGAGATTGCACAGTGCACGTCAAAACAGTCAAAACAAAATTTCAAATCAGCAAAACTGGAAAGTGTACAACGTTGCAATGTTTAAGCCGAAATAAGCCATGTATGTTTAAATTAAGGAAACAGGGCATTTGTTTTCGTATTTTGGAATAAAATTTTACAAGTCTCTTGTTATATCACAGGAGTTGATAATCTAAATTCATGTGTTACCACCAATATGTGCTATGTGAGAAGACCGCGTCTGGTGAAATTCCATAAATGGTTGCTAGAGTTTGGGCTGAGGTATGGGTTCTTTAATGATCTCTGCCCATCGGATGGTACAAATGTTCACTGAGCCGACCTGAGACAGAGATTCCTCCAGCCTCAATCTTGCTCCTTTTACCCCTTCTTTCTTTATCTAAGGGCTGGTTAAAAAATAAAGTGTATTTTGAAGTTGTTTACCCACATTTGATTGGAAGACCTTTTTACACATTATCCCAGTTTTGTTTATGTATTGTGTTGGTACCAGTCCGGCAGATGACTCTCAGTCCCCAGGAATTCCCAGTCGGGAGTTTTCAGTTATATTTCATGTTGTAACATTTCTAAGGGAATCTTTGGATATATTAATACCCTAATGTGCCTTGACCAATTTATACTCCTCAGTTCAACCTTAGTTTATTGGTTATTATCTGATTTATATCTAGACAGAGATTTCATAAGACATTATCTCCATACCTCTCATGGTTGTAAGGACTAGTAATGATATAATGCTTAAAGGAACACTATAGTCACCTAAATTACTTTAGCTAAATAAAGCAGTTTTAGTGTATAGATCATTCCCCTGCAATTTCACTGCTCAATTCACTGTCATTTAGGAGTTAAATCACTTTGTTTCTGTTTATGCAGCCCTAGCCACACCTCCCCTGGCTATGATTGACAGAGCCTGCATGAAAAAAAAATTGGTTTCACTTTCATACAGATGTAATTTACCTTAAATAATTGTATCTCAATCTATAAATTTAACTTTAATCACACACAGGAGGCTCTTGCAGGGTCTAGCAAGCTATTAACATAGCAGGGGATAAGAAACTCTTAATTAAACATAACTTGCAATAAAGAAAGCCTAAATAGGGCTCTCTTTACAGGAAGTGTTTTATGGAAGGCTGTGCAAGTCACATGCAGGGAGGTGTGACTAGGGTTCATAAACAAAGGGATTTGTAAAGCGCTGCGGAATTTGACGGCGCTCTATAAATATCATAATAATAATAATAATAATAATAATAATAATAATAATAACAATAATAACTCCTAAATGGCAGAGGATTGAGCAGTGAGGCTGCAGGGGCATGTTCTATACACCAAAACTGCTTCATTAAGCTAAAGTTGTTCAGGTGACTATAGTGTCCCTTTAATATAGTTATATTATTTATCATGATTATTTCTCCTGCAAGATGGGTCAAAACAATGATCATTCATATAATAATCTCATAAATTTACATTAAACAATTAACTATTTTTCGTTTAGGAATGCCCTTCCTTAATTACCATCTAGACATATTACAGATTACTATTTTCTTCAATCACATTAATCAAATGTACTTTCATTCTCTTATAGAATTTGTGTGGAGCAAACCAAGCATTATATCAACATTTACTAATAAATCTCTGCTGATATGAGAGAATGCTGAATTTTCATTAAGTCTTTTTACATTATTATTCAAGGGTTCTATACAACTGGTTCCAACGCTGTTTTAAGAGGTACACACTTGGGAGAAAGCTCATGTCATGGTTGGTACTTTAAGTAAAGGGGGCATGTAATGTTTATCCTTTTTTTTTTCACAATGCCAGTAAGTGTGTGTGTGTGTGTGTGTGTGTGTGTGTTTGTGTGTGTTAAAACTTTGAAACTTGATAAGAAGGAGTCTTGTTTGACCATCACAGAACTCTTCAAGCTTCCATTGTGTAGAAAATAACTGTTTTTATGTTTCTACACCTAGTAAATGTAAGATTTCTACAACAAATGCCATTCTCTATATATTTGTTCCCTTTTCTTCTTATGTTCAACATGGCTTACTATCTGAGAATACATTTTGGAACAGGGAATTTATTTATATATAAATATATTTAGTTATGTCATATGTTCACAGCCTATCCATAAATATTCTAACATCTCCCAGCCCTCAAGCATCCTTTTTATCGTCAATCATGTTTTATCAGAGATCCTGATCCAAAACTGACCCAAACATGTTCATCCATTGAGCCTTTCGGTATATTTCAGCTCGGCGTTTGGGATTTCAACCAATCACCTGATGGGCCGAAATTCTGACGAATTGCACTTCAGCCTGAAACGAATCTCCATGTCTAATATGTAATGCATCTAGAAGCGGTGCAGATTAACAGGAAATGGTTATCATTCTTTAAAAAAGAACTCCAAACAATGTTATACACAAACGGAAATTTGAAAATTAGATTACCATGAATTAAAATAATATGAATATAGGCTCCACGCTTTAATGCACATAGAACAATGTCAATAAAACCGTTATCAAATAATGGAAACTACAGACCGAGCAGGTTAGTGAATAAAAACTAGAAAAAAAGCGTACCTATGTTGTTTCAAGGAGATTTTGTCGATTAAAGGTCACCCTGTGCATATCTCATAAATAATGTAACAAAAATAACTACAATACTCTAGAACAAAGTTCATCATCTGTACAGAAATTCTAAATCAATGACAAAATAATTATTTACAACATTTGAAAATGAAACTTCACAACTCTTTCAAATCTACTTTGATTTAACCAGAAAATAATTTTCAAATTGCATCTTTAAATGTTCATATATAAAAATCACGCTGCTTGCGGTGTACTGATTGCCATGAGAGATAAGATTCTCATTTACAGCTTTGGGAAAGATAAATCTGATAGATATTGTCATAAAGAAAATGTAAATAGTTGCCATAATTCATCCGGCCCCATAATTCCCACACCGTGTAATAAATGGTAAATATAAATTCTGAGCATTGAAAGAGATAAAAAAGGAGCATATGTTGAATCACACAGTGATAGATTAGCACCAGTTATAAACCTTTTATATGTAATTAATATTAAGACTGCTGTTCCAAATCACAGAGTGGGTATGTTATTAATACTAGCATATGGTGGGAATGCCTTTAAGGCGTATAAAAGCCTTTATTGGATTGTTAGTTCATTAACCATAGAGAGACTGTGAATTTGTAATAATCTGATGGGTATAAGGTACCGGTAGCTAAAGTTAATAGCGGATGTGCAGGACGTCTACCCATATAAAATATGATAAATTAGAGTTGTCTACTGCATTACATACAATATGTAGCAATATTAAAGGAACACACCACTGCCCAAATAAAAATAAGAAAAAAACACTGTTTAGTAGATATACCCCAATAAAAACATGTATTTATTTAATTGTATCTAAAAACAGATCGCAAAAGCTGCAAAATTACTTTTTATCTCTGTAATTTGAACAGTTATATTTTGTAGAGAGTGCCTTTCATTAACATAATAGAATATTTTCTGTTGTATAAGACCAATTAGTTAAAATGCTGTATTTAAATGGTCACTGTCAAACTGCTGAGAAAGGCTGCATAATGCATCCAGTATTTATAGGTGATACTTGAAAAATTTGAATATCGTGCAAAAGTTCATTTATTTCAGTAATGCAACGTAAAAGGGGAAACTAATATATGAGATAGACGCATTACATGCAAAGCAAGATAGGTCAAGCCGTGATTTGTCATAAGTGCGATGATTATGTCTTACAGCTCATGAAAACCCCAAATCCACAATCTCAGTAAATTAGAATATTGTGAAAAGGTGCAATATTCTAGGCTCACAGTGTCCAGCTCTAATCAGCTAAGTAAGCCATAACACCTGCAAAGGGTTTCTGAGCCTTTAAATAATCTCTCAGTCTGGTTCAGTAGGAATTACAATCATGGGGAAGACTGCTGACCTGACAGTTGTGCAGAAAACCATCATTGACACCCTCCATAAGGAGGGAAAGCCTCAAAAGGTAAATGTGAAGGAACTTGGATGTTCCCAAAGTGCTGTATCAAAGCACCTTAATAGAAAGTTATGTGGAAGGGAAAAGTGTAGAAGAAAAAGGTGCACAAGCAGCAGGGATGACCACAGCCTGGAGAGGATTGTCAGGAAAAGACCATTCAAAAGTGTTGGGGACTTTCACAAGGAGTGGACTGAGGCTGGAGTCAGTGCATCAAGAGGCACTACACACAGACAGATCCTGGACATGGGCTACAGATGTCGTATTCCTCTTGTCAAGCCCCTCCTGAACAACAAACAACGTCAGAAGCGTCTTACCTGGGCTAAAGAAAAAACGACCTGGTCTGTTGCTCAGTGGTCCAAAGTCCTCTTTTCTGATGAGAGCAACCTTTGAATCTCATTTGGAAACAAAGGACCCAGAGTCTGGAGGAAGAATGGAGAGGCACACACTGCAAGATGCTTGAAGTCCAGTGTGAAGTTTCCACAGCCATGTCATCTGCTGGTGTTGGTCCACTGTGCTTCATTAAGTCCAGGGTCAACGCAGCCATCTACCAGGAGGTTTTGGAGCACTTCATGCTTCCTTCTGCAGATGAGCCTTATGGGGATGCTGACTTCATTTTCCAGCAGGACTTGGCACCTGCCCACACTGCCAAAAGCACCAGAGCCTGGTTCAATGACCGTGGGATTACTGTGCTTGATTGGCCAGCAAACGCGCTTGACCTGAACCCCATAGAGGACCTATGGGGCATTGCCTAGAGAAAGATGAAAGACATAAGACCGAACAATGCAGAAGAGCTGTTATTGAAGCATTCTGGTCTTCCATAACACCTCAGCAGTTCCACAGGCTGATAGCTTCCATGCCACACCGCATTGAGGCAGTAATTGCTGCAAAAGGGGCCCAAACCAAGTACTGAGTCCATATGCATGCTTATACTTTTCAGAGGTCCGATGTTGTTCTATGTACACTCCTTGTTTTATTGATTGCATGTAATATTCTACTTTACTGAGATTGTGGATTTGGGGTTTTCATGAGCTGTAAGCCATAATCATCGCACTTATGACAAATCACGGCTTGACCTATCTTGCTTTGCATGTAATGCGTCTATCTCATATATTAGTTTCCCCTTTTACATTGCATTACTGAAATAAAGGAACTTTTGCACAATATTCTAGTTTTTTGAGTATCACCTGTATATAGTTTTTATTTTTCTGTTTCCCCTATATTATTTCAGTTTGTAGACCTGTTTTGGTCTGTATTTACGTGGTCTGTTTTACGTGTGAAAGAACAAATCAATAAAGAGAACTTTTCCTGAAGAAAATGTACGAAACATCATATGAGTGTGGCTCTTTTTTCTTCTTTTTTCTGTGTACTGCTATGTTATTTATTTACCATGACTTTTAGGAAATTCCATCTGATATGCTAATGAGAATTATCTGAGCTGGTCCTGGTTTCTCCTCATGTGTCAAAGCTAATGTGTAGCTATATATAATAAATTCTCCCATGGACAACAGTGGTTTCTCATAGCCCTTTAGGGTGTTCCTTTCTGATTTTTGCCTTGGTTTGTAAAACTACCTTGACCTTGTGTATTGATTTAGAGTGCTTTAAGTTTCTCAACTTATGTTTGGTCGCACTTACTTTTCTAGGTTTTTCTGTCTCGCCAGAGATTATGTAGCCGAACCAAATTATTTTAATGTCTATTAACAGTGTCACTAAAGTGCTCTTTACTGTGACTTTTTCTGCACGTTGCCTTTCCTGACGTTAGACCTACGTTCCTGCAAGTATAAATACTCAGAACGTCACATGGATCACAGAATCCACAGGAGTTTGTAACTACGTAAAGGAACTGGTGCTGGTGTGGGCTAGTGTGGGCTGGTGAGGCTGTTTTGCTCCGATGGTGTGGCCCTGCTCCGATCTCTTTGAAAAGATGAATTTACTAACCTTTTCACCCACGCTGTGCCGGTCTCACAGTGGCTTGTGCCGCCTCTATGGCTGAGATCATCACTCTTGATGATCTCCTCAGCTAATCCAGTGCTTTTCCAAAGTAAAGCATTATGAGGCTACTGCGCATGAGCAGCAAAATGCTGTGCTGTGCCAATTAGCATCTTCTTATAAAGATGCGTTGAACCAGTGCACAATTATGGGGATGTTCAGAGACTTCATGCAGAGCGAGGAAATGCCGATCGCCTGTTCTCCACATTGGACCAAGTGAACCCCATATCAAAGGTCACTTTATAATGTCCTCGGGTGTTGAAATCTCTGCGGGTTCTTGACCCTCTTCGATTTTGATATGTTCTACTTTTACTTTGAAAATAATAATGAGGTGAAAACACAATCAGGACTTATGTTTATTAACAAAAATAAACCATAAGGAAATAAGCAGAAAATTGACATTCCAGAAAACACACTTTCTTCATTCCATAAAAGGTCAGCATGAAAAGACAGATTAATGCTTTAATTAGGTCTTATCTGAACTCACCAGAATTACCTAATTAGTGCTGCCCTCTCAGCAGTTCTAGCAATAATTAATTCAGTTCGTCTAACACAAGACCACACTTTTTCCATTAAGATGTCTATTATCATTTATACATACTTAGATACACACATTCTGTTTCCAAAGCGATTATCATTATTGATTTGATTACATACCCTCAATACAAATATCTGGAGTTTAAATTTACGGTGCTACTGTTTATGAAATTTGACTTTGCATTTTAGGTGTCTTGTATCTATAGAAGAGCATCTGTCTGACCACTTATAAACTGGTCATTTTGAGCATAAAATATAAATCTTAACGAGCAGACTGAGCCCCCGAGAGATCTACTGGCTGAGCATGGGGTACAAGTGCTTATTGCCCAATCTATAGGGCATGCGGCTCCAGGCATTCATCCTTTTGGTCATTCGATGTAGAAGGTTCTTATCTGAACCACAAGCCATTTGGGATCTTCTGCTTAAACCATACAAGGCTTGAGCACTTCAGATCCTGAGCAGGCCACAAGTGTCGAATGTAACGAACGATCGCGCTGAGGTGTTATTAAGAGAGTTGCTATCAGCACGAGCACTCTAAAAAAGAGCAACAAGAGCCCCAGGTAGTTTCAGGCTCCCATTGGTCAACATCATTCCGGCACCCCAAAGGATGCACGTTTTGGAGGTGCAGGCATGACGTGGACCAATCACAAGTAACTGATAAGATATTTAAACATCCCTAGACCTGTACACTGTGCCCTATTGTGGTTTCTGTCCTAGTACCCCTTAGTGCGTTCCTTGAGCTATTGAATATTATTCCAGTATTGACCTAGGCTTTGTCCTGACTCTGTGTTTATCTTTAACCCTTTCCTGTGTTGTTTGCCTGTCTGACTGATATCCGTGTAACTGACTCTGGCTAGTTCTCGTTTTTGCTGTCTCTCTGTTATTCTGACCTCGGCTCGTTACTGACTAGGCTATTTCTCTGTCTAGTTAAGTCCGGCCTTTCTAAGGCCCTGTTAGACGTTATTTCCTTGTTTTGTACCTTGCTGTCCTGAATCCTGTGTGTTGGTTGACACCATGAGAGTTGGGCAGGAATAGGCCCTTGTATGGTCAGTGAGCCTAGGGTACATGTACTTACACTTTCATTTTAGGGGTGTGAGTTAGGGTGTGGCCAGGGGTGGGGCTGTTGTGAGAAATTTTAGCTGACTTACAAATAATTATTTATGCAACAAAACTAACTTAGAACAAGCATAATGTACCTTATTACAGAGACTGATTTATAAATAACATTAATTGCAGTTATTTTCTCTATGTAGTCTGCACCAACTGTCGGGAGCAGCTCTTTGTACATGTATTTGTATGTATATATATTTCCAGGATAACCAATATATTCAGACTCTTTTTTTGCAAACAGCTTGGTAATGAAGGAGTTAAAGACACATTAGTGGGAGTATTATTGCTGTGGAGTCTGTTATACACCCAGACACACCAACAATGTGGTGCTTCTAGAAAAGAGGGACATTAGAATAGACAAGGGGGACAGGTGGATTATAGCCCAAAATAAGGACTGCCCCTCCTAAATAGGGATACTTGGGGCACTGGCGGATCCAGGGGGGGGGCAACGGGGCAATTGCCCCCCCCCGAGAAATCCGCCGGTCTCCCTCCCCTGCCAGCACATGCAGGCGCTAGCCCTGCAATGTGCCTGTGGACCGGAGGGGAGATCAGAGATCTCCCTCCCCGGTCCGCAGGCACTGTGCTGGCAGCCGGCAGGGGAGGGAGAGGGAGGACCCGGGAGCTCAGTCTGCAGCTCCTCCGGGTCCTCCTCTCGCGAGATTTGGAGCGTTGCCGCGGTTACCGCGGCAACGCTCCAAATCTCGCGAGAGTGAACTCTAGCCCGGGAGCGCGGGCTAGAGTTCACTCTAACCACCTGACCACCAGGGAATCACCACTGGGACCACCAGGGATGAAAATATGTCCCCCCTCCTCCTCAATAAAGGTAAGAAGGGAGGGGGGACATAGAATATTTGTTTGTTTTTTTAATTAAATAAATAAAGATACATATTATAAAAAAAAAAGCCCCCCCCACCCTTAACGCACACACACACACACACATAGCCCCCATACTGCCCCCCCATACACACATACTGCCCCCCCATACACATACTGCCCCCCCATACA
>OW240915.1:16089655-16101925 GCA_933207985.1 Pelobates cultripes | reverse complement strand
CAAGGCGCAATAAGAGGAGTTTGGTCGCTTCAAGAAAGGCTTCTCCACATAAACTTACTAGAGTTGAGAGCAATCAAATTAGCCCTCCAAGGCCTCGTTCCGTTGAACCCCCTAGGTGTGTCGGTAATGGTTCAATCAGGCAACAGGACAGTGGTAGCTTATGTCAACCACAGAGGGGGCACAAGGTCAAAAGGTCTTTGCCTAGAGGCCTTGGACCTGTGGTCCTGGGCTCTAGTTCACAAAGTTTGAATTTTGGCAGTTCACGTACCAGGAGAGGCAAATGAATTCCCTGTCCCACCAACGTTTGTCCCTTGCTACAGTCCAGTTAAAGAGTGCCTTATTTCAGCTGATAGAGAGCAGACTGGGCAATAGATAGATAGATCTTTTGCATCTCAGACCTCGGCTCAGACTCCCAAATTTGTATCCAGGACTTGGGCAAAAGAAGCTTGGAAGATGGATGCGATGGCCTTTCAATGGACAGACATTCCGGGCCTTTACACTTTTCCCCCTCCATCTATTCTGATGAAGGTGTTAGAGAAACTTTGCAGGGACAGGGTGACCAATCTGGTTTTAGTGTACCCCATTTGGACCTCCAGACCATGGTAACCCCTGATCCAACCTCTAATCAGGGACCAAAGGTTCCATTAGGCTGGACAGCAGATTGCTTCCTAGGGACCAGGGATCTCTTAACCAAGCTCCCCCAACTTATGTGGATGGCAGCCCTGGTAGACATTTAACGCATCCTCTTCTGTCTGACCAGGTTTTAGACATAGTTAATTCTTCATTACGGCGCAGGACAAACAGATGATCGAGGAAATTAAAGATACAAACAGATGATCGAGGAAATTAAAGCATGGGAAGTTTCCTTTAATTTCCTTTCCCATGAATCTGACACAATTTCCTTAGCTTTGGAATTCCTCACTCTCAAATATCATTCAGGGTTAGCAGTCAGTACGATTAAGACGTATGGTTCTGCATTAAATTTTCCAATCCCTAATCTGACCCAAGATGCTCTTTACCTCAGGTTACTCAAAGGGCTATCAGTCTGCCAGCCTTTTACTCCGAGATACACTTCCACTTGGGATGTGGACCTTTTATTAAACTACCTTAATTCTTTGGACAATGACCAGATTGAGCTAAGATGGTCGGTGATTAAATTGGCATTCCTTCTAGCTTTAGCTCTGGCAGCTAGAGGCTCAGAATTAACCCAGCTAAATATTGTCAAACTGTGGTTGTCTCGAACTCCTGGGGGATTTCATGTCATCCTTAAAGGGAGACAGAAGACTTCCCATATTTTCCTGGGTCCTGTAGAACTAGATTTGATGCAGGATTCTGCTGAGCCAAGTTTATGCTTAGTTAATTTGTTAAATTCATACTTGAATCTTTCTGCCCCAGTCAGACAAGACTTTACGCAATGACTTATCACCTCCAGAAAAACTTTTCGGCCAGCTAAGGTTAACACAATCAGGGGTTGGATACTGTCCGCTTTGTCTGCAGCAGGTATTGATGTCATGGTTTTTAAGAGTCATTCTATCAGAGGGGCCTCAGCTTCAAAAGCAGCAATGAGAGGCCTTTCTCTTCCTATTATCCATAAAGCTGCAAGATGGTCTTCCAGTAAGACTTTTGTTAAGTTTTACTGGAGGCCAACTGAAGTGGAACGTTTACAGTTCATTAGGACCACCACCAGGTGCATGCTATTCAACCCACTAGCTTGGCTAGGGGGTTATGCCTCCCGGAGGGACAAACTAGAGTTTGCAGGAATTGATGACCTGCAAACTTTCTTTGTCCTAGGGATAAGCATAACCACCTAGCAAAGCGCCCATCCCTCCCTCCCCAGGTTTATTTCTATTGCCTGGTGGCTGCAGGGTATTTCTCTGGTTTGGGAATCTTCTAATTAAAGTCATTTTGTGTGTTTGTTTATTTATTTATATTTATTCTGTTTATCTTTACAGATTACAACCGGCTACCCAGACAGGATCACCAAGCCAAGGACCCTCCTAAATAGTTCTGGAGGTTAAGAAACTTCTTCCAGAAGCTCTTTGATTATGAGTTATACTATACTAATATTTCTCTCAGAGACTGTTTTTTGTCTTTCACCTTCATGATCAAAGATTGTTTTGTTATATTTTCATATGTTACTATTAACTGTTAGTACTTCAGAAATGTTTCTTATTTAGTGATACTTTATTATATTGCCTTTCCACTCTTGATGACATTACCCTTTCATAGGAGTAAGTTCATGTTTGGTTGAGTAAATAAATCATTGTTACCCCCCTTACATTGTCAGTGGTGCTCTTTTCCTTTATTATGTTTAGTACCTTGTACATTGATATCTATCCTACATTAGGGGGTTTCTTTGTCTCTGGATGAGTTAACCATCTGCAGTATCCCGATTTTAAAATCTGAGGTGATCAGGGCTGCCGCGAGCTACACGGCTGTCCTGATCACCTGATTGGCACAGCACGAGTGTTTTTAGCGTGGCAAAATATTTCTCCGGGAGGCTGCCACATACCCGCTAGCTTTGCTAGGTGGTTATGCTTATCCCTATGACAAAGAAAGTTTGCAGGTCATCGATTCCTGCAAACTCTAGTTTACCTAATTGATAATACAGCTCTGTATTGTGCTTGGAATTCCAATATTGTGCTTGGAATTCCAATTGCTTGGCAATATGACAGAGTGATGATCATTTATTGTGAAGGCAATGTTAATAAACAGAACATGTTGCGATGAGCAGTCCGCTCGACGTTGGATACGAATATTTGCTACAAATACTGCTCTATCGTTCCATCACAATGAATATATTTACAGCTACACAGACAGGTGATTATCGATCTGTGTTTCTAACGCCAACATTTTCTAAGTTTCTGAGTGACTTCACTTTAATGTTTACATGCAACAACTATGAGAACAACCACAAATAAGTGAAAAACACAGACCCTAGGTTAAATTAAAAATAGCAATAGAAATAGCGCAGTCCTAAGGCCAGAATCTCAGCTCGTGGACCTGCAGGTACAGCGTTATCCGTAAAAACATCAATCTGAACAAGATCGCAGCCTAATCAAAACAAAATCAATATAATGTAGCAGAAATTCTACTCTGACAAATAATTGAAAAATAAACACTTACGGATTATGTTTGTTTTGATATTAAACCTGGAAATTTGAAGTTTTCTACATAGATAGATAGGCCTAATCTCTAAAGTGCTAGGTACATCTTCCAAGTAATTTGTTGTGCAGCAAATATGATGCTTTACTATCAGCGGCCACAGAGTTTAACAGGTTTCCAACAGAATATTGTCCTTTCATGTATAGGAAACTAAAGGAGAATTAAAGGGTTACTCTAAGCACCATAGCCACTTCATCTTACTGGACCCTCTGTTGTGGGGGCTGTCTCCCTGGGCTGTGAGTTTTGAGTTCCCAAATATTCTGATTTTAGTTAAAAATCCTGTCTAACATTCTGATAATGAAAAAAACATAAATTGGTTCTGGGTATTGACCACTGACGTTCCTAGGTGCAGAGGAAAAAAAAACACAAATGCTGATCTGGGAATTTATGTCCCATCAAACTGAACGTAAAGAAGTTGCTTGTCCTGCTAGATCATAACTCCTATCATGCTCAGTAAGATTCAGGTTGAGGTTAGTGGGAGTTAAACCATTCAAGTGATGGAATGGGAGACTGAGGCGATTACTTCTTAACCAGCTTACGTAGAATATACACTGATCAGCTACAACATTAAAACCACTGACAGGTGGAGTGCATAACATTGAATCATTGCAATGGCACCTGCCATGGGGTGGGATATATTAGGCAGCAAGTGAACAGTCAGTTCATGAATTTCATGTGTTGGAGGCAGGAAAAATGGGCAAGTGAAAAAATCTAAGTGACTATGACATGGGTCAAATAGTGATGGTTGACGACTGGGTCAGAGCACCTCCAAAACAGCAAGTCTTGTGGGGTGTTCCCGGTATGCAGTGGTCAGTATCTACCAAAAGTGGTGCAAGGAAGGACAACTGGTGTCAGGTTCATGGGCGCAAGAGGCTCTTTGATACACATGGATTGCGAAGGCTAGCCCATCTGATCCGATCACACAGAAGATCTACTGTACCTCAATTGCTAATAAACGTAGTGCTTGCCATGAGAGAAAGGTGTCCGTTTTCTACATATGGAATATTGATATGCCTATGATAACCCATATGTACTGCTAAAGTGGCTTCAGTGGGGGCGTGAGCATCAGAACTGGATCGTGGAGCAATGGAAGAAGGTTGCCTGGTCTTATGATTCACGTTTTCTTTTAAATCAGGTGGATGACCCGGTGTACGTGCATTATTTACCTGGAGAAGGGATGACAGCAGGATTCACTATGGGAAGAAAGCAGGCAGTGTTATGTTCTGGGCAGTGTTCTGCTGGGAAACATTGGGTCCTGGCATTCATGTGGATGTTACTTTGACACATACCACCCACCCGATGGCAGTGGCCTATTTGAGCAGGATAATCCAGCCTGCACACTGCAAAAATTGTTCAGGAATGGTTTGAGGAACAAGTCAAGGAGTTCAAGGTGCTGCCGTGGCCACATTTAGAGGTCTTGCAGAGTTCATGCCCTGATGCATCAAAGCTGTTTTAACAGCACGAGGGGGTCTTCCACGATATTAGGCAGGTGGTTTTAATGTTTGACTAAACAGTGTAACTCCAATAAATCTCATCCAGGGATTGACAGAACCTAAAAGAAATGTAGTCCATAATAACTATAGGTAGCACATCACTATTTTAATAGACACATAAAAATGAACATTGGTGCTTGAACTAATGTAGCTCTAAAGATTAAATATTTTGATTGATTGGCTAATGAAAGGTACGTTTTCAGAGCAGTTGAATTCTTTGTGCACATTTTTGTAAATGCATATTTTTATGCAACAATTAGTTATATACATAAAAGAATAGAAGTTTTTATTGTACTTGAACGTTTCCCTTTAAGGGAGTATTTTCTCCTCATTATGATGTTGGAACAATTGCACCCAGACAAAAATTACTTTGGTTACAGATGGTTCTGTGTAAACAATGAACATTTTTTGCCTTAGGCCATCGTATCCTTATCTGGCACTTGTGCATGTGAAATGGAATTGCATCAGACACAAAGAAATTATATAAAAATAAATGTAAAGAAATATGTGAAAAGAAAATGTTCCAGGCAGCTTTGATCACTGAGATTGATGCTGCTTAGCAGTTAAGATGAAAAGGTTTAGACTCGGTTTTTATTCTTAATTACATCTTGTTTGATGCAACCTTTATATATCACTTTCAATATGTAAAAGCTGGTTTCAAGGAAAAGAAGTGCAATGAACTGCGAAAATTGACATTTTGGACGAATGAGAATAGCTGATTTTACCGTGGCCTTAAATAATGTCAAGGTTTTAGTAAATGGCCTTTCTGTCCAAAATTGGCTTGAAGTATTTACAGATATGTTTCAACATTCCGACGGACAGAATAGATTAGTGAATTTCAATGTAAAGGTTATTTAATACTAAATATGTTTAAATATATTAATGAATTGTTTTGATGAGTAACAGGGGCCAAGATAAATCAATATCATTTTTTCCCATATTCTTGATGCTGCTCCTAAAAAACTTAATACGAAGATAAATCTCCTTGTGTCTCCAAAGATTGAAGAAAAAGTATTTCTTTACTTCAGAATGGCAATTTGATTTGTCCCTAGGTTCACAAGATTATTTTATAATTATTTATTTAATTCTTATTGGAACGAATTTGATTGGAAAGCATTGGAATACACTGTATACCCTCTATACACACACACACACACACACACTACACCCCCTGCACTCACACAAACAATACCGTTTATAAACACACACTACACTGCCTGCACTCACACACACTACATACTACTCTATATCCCCTATAAATATACACAGTATAACCCTATAAACAATACCTCTATACACACACTACACAGCTAATACACAAACTATATCCCAATACACACACTAGACACCCAATGCCAAGGTGCACACACTCTACAGGAACTATAAACATGCACACACGCATACTTTATAAGACAGACACACTCTCACACAGCTCCTCGCCACACTTAGTGCACCACAAACAGACTCCTTTACACACACACTACACACAAATAAACAACTCTAAACACATGCAACACCACAGGGAGTATCCCACACATGCACCACATTAGTAAAGTCTCTGGTGTACACTAATCTGGACACATTAGACAAGTCACTAGCAAACGCAGCGCATGCTTACATTGCCTAAAAACAAAAACAGGACATTTTCTTCATCCAAGAGCACTGGATGCTCTGCAGGGGCTATCACACTAACATACTAATTTTTTTAAAGGGAGGGGATTACATATCAAGCCCCCATTCCGGCCCCACCCCTCCTAGTTGCTGCTCTGCCTTTAGATGCCAGGGCTGAATTTTTGTACCAATACGGCCCTGGCTATATATGTGTGGCATCACATGACATCACAGGGAGTGATGAAAGAGAGAACATAAATATTTGGAGGGGAAAATTCCCTGAAAAACTATTTGTTTTTGCTGTATAGCTGGATTGCACTGCGGTTTGGGGTGATTGTGTTGCCCTTTGAGAAGCTATTTTGCGGTGGGAGATCAACCATTAAACAACCCTGAAGGGATTCATTTAACAAAGCTGAACCGATTGGACACAATTCAGAGAACCACGCAGCAGACACATGATTTATATATCATGCTCAGTTATTGTATGCAAGGTAATTATGCATGGAATTTCGACCAGAGAAGTGAAGGAGCCCCCAGTGTAATGCAAACATATCATGTCTGCGATCTGTGTCAGTGTTTGTGTAGAGCTTTTAGAATTTTCCACCAAGAAATAAACTCTTGCTTGCAGAGACGTTAAATACAAGCTGAATAATTTCATGTGCGAGAGTACAGCCCTGACGTCTATAGACATTGTGTTTTTTACCACAGCCATCTCTAGTGATGGCTGGTGGCTTGCCAAAGCTTGCTGGTGGTAGTTCCATCTTTTTGACAAGCTGAGTCAAGCGTATAAAAAATAGGTAACCGGAAGTAGTCCCTAATTTGTAAAATGATATATTTTTTATATTCAGTTAGAACTTCCAAAATAGTCAGTGTGAATATTTCATAAAGATTTTATCTCATTTTGTGTGTGTGTGTGTTTGTGTGTGTTTGTTGGGGGATGGGGGTTGGTGAATTCCTGCGGATAGAGTTGCTTTAAGGCATTAAAAGGAAGGTGACTGCTTAAATTATTCAGTTGGGTTGGGCACCATTCGACTATTTACTCTTTAAGATGTTGTGCATATCATTATGTGCACATCAGATGGGAACATGCAAGCTAATAAGTCACCCAGCAACCACCACAAAAATTGTGTAATTAGATCCCCCACATTATTAAATAGCTAAATCTCTGGATCCAGAAAATGAACTCACTGTGTTTGTAGATGATGACATATTAAAGCCCCACCAGTTAATAGAATCCAGAACCCAGCTTGAGTTTTTCGTGCCATGTTCCATCCTTTAACCATTGTGACTGCAAGGTTCTCATGCTGTAACACAGTTCCAGGGACCCCAGTTGGAGTTATCATGCCATCTTCCACCCTACACCCATTGTGATTGCAAGGTTCTCCTGCTGTAGCACAGTTTCAGGGACCCCAGTTTGAGTTATCATGCCATCTTCTACCCTACACCCATTGTGATTGCAAGGTTCTCCTGCTGTAGCACAGTTTCAGGGACCCCAGTTTGAGTTATCATGCCATCTTCCACCCTAACACTGATTGTGACTGCAATGTTCTCCTGCTGTAGCACACTTCCAGGGACCCCAGTTTGAGTTATTGTGATGAAGTGCCCTTCGCCACTTGTGCCTGGAGAGGACTGCTTGCCCGCCTCTTGCCCTGTGACTATGGCCCCTGGTTTGTATTGCCCTTTAAAGACATGATTTGGGCATAATGGATTTGTGTTGTGCTGCTGCTGGCCCTTTAAGAACCATCTGGGGACATACTGTGGAGTTACTGGGTGGCCACCATTTCCTGTATCAGAAGCACATGGTGAGAACAATGGATGGCGGCCATTTTAACTCACAGACACTGTTTGGACTTTTCAACACGGTGCCATCTCGCCAGTATTTGTTGCACAGAGACATCGTGCGGTGGTTTTGGACTATACAGCAGGGGACACATTATACAGTGATTGTTTTTATTTAGCCTGTATATGTTCTGCAGAATCTGCATTAAACTGTATCTTCCAAAGTACTGAACTGATCTGGGTGAATTTTGGATATGTGGTTCACCCAGATCCCCCGGTTCCAAGGATATACTTTTTATGGGGTTATTGCATGTTTTGGGGTCCCTGTGTGTTTTATGAAACTGTATTATTTCTAACCAGCAGATAATTGAGTTTTGTGTATTGTAGAAACTCAATTATCTAGCCTGGCCCAGAGGAGGAGTTTTGTGTTGCATAAATTGTGAGTTCTGTGTGCCAGTAAATCAGTCTTGTTCCAGCATTAAGCCTTGGCTCATGTTTTGGGGAAGGGATACCTACACTCTGGGGATTGCTATAATCACTTACTCCCCAGAGGAAGCTCTTGCAATAGCTTGATTTGTTCCTGTTCCTGCTCTCTGGGGAAAGAGAGGTTCACCCACTGGAAGCTGGATCCTGGCCTTGGGTCCAGGGTGGGTGGAAACAGCAGAGACCCCGGCGCAGCTGCACCGCTGGAAGTGGGGTCTGCAGTGCTGATGGTGTCGGTTGGAGTGCTTGGAGTCCTCAGCGAGCACTAGGAGCATCGATTGGCGGAGGTACTCAGTCGGAGTGCCAGCGTTCCATCACATTTGGTGGCACCGGTGGGATGGCGTCCTAGTGCCAGGATCAGCAGCTCAGAGACACCGGTAACGTGTGGAGTTACGGATTTATAATTGAGGGCAACGCTAGCCTCTGCGCAGCGTCCCTACCTACAGCAACATGGAGCTAGCAAGACCCTGGACAGCAGCCAGTGAATTGCAAATCCGCCTGTCACAGTGCTATGAGGGTGCTGATTTCATGAAGGAGGTAAAGGCGCGGCTGGTCTGGTTTGGCCCAAACCCTTCAGATGAGGTGGTCCATCAAGTGATGCGCCTGTTGAGTGCTGAGAACCAAGACGCACGGAACTACGAGTACCAACTGTGGAGTTTGGGGGTATTGACACCCCGTCTCCAGCGACAGAGTGAGTTACAGGGAGAGGACAGCAGCGACCTCCCTTCCCAGCGGCAGTGCACCGTACAGAGGGAAGAGACAACCGGTCTCTCTCCCCAGCGGCGGCCTGAGTTCCAGGAGGAGGTGATGGTAGATCCCTCCCCCGTACAGCAACCAGCGTCCTGGGGAGGGGAGGCAACCGGCCTCCCTCTCCAACAGCAGCCAGAGGTGGGTGACCTCATAGACTTGTCCTGGGGACACACAGAGATGGCAAGCGGAGATGGGACCGAAGTCTCTCTGCCGGCCCTACAGGGATGCTGGGCAGTCAGCCCAGGTCCCCAGCGGCAGCATAATATACAGGGAGAGGAGACAACTGGTCTCTCTCCCCAGCGGCGGCCTGAGTTCCAGGAGGAGGTGATGGTCGATCCCTCCACCTTACAGCAACCAGCATCCTGGGGAGTGGGGGCAACCAGCCTCCCTCTCCAACAGCAGCCAGAGATACCGGGAGAGGGGGAAGACAAACCTAACCACACTGGCGCAGATGGGACCGCAGTCTCTGTGCCAGTCCTACAGGGAGGCTGGACGGGCGGTCCAGATCCCCAACCAACCCTGCAGGGATGCCAGGAGGAGGAGGTAAGCAAAACTTCCCCTCCCCAGCTACATCCCAACCGGGTCCTGGGGGCAGTGGATGAGCCTGCGATACCCACTGACCCCCTCCCAGCAGAAGAGCTGGCCTCTGGGCAGAGCTCTGTTAGCCTCTGCCCCCCCCTTTCCCCTGTATCAGAGCCTGACTTACCACGGGTTACCCCAGTGGAAGAGCTACAGCAGGGCAGAGCGTCATTGGCCTCTGCCCCAAGCAACACCAGCAGTTTGCCTAGCTGCACCAGGGGAGACCGAGAGTGCTGCGCCGTCCCACTACAAACTTGAACCCACAGGCCACCATTTATTGTGGGGGGTTACTTTGGTGTATTTTCTTTGTGGGTGGGCTGCCCGACTAATCTAGGCACTGACCGCAGAAGGTCAGGGTACCTGTTTAGTCTCCAAAGGGAAGATGTGTGACGGCGCCCTTCACACTTGTGCCTGCTTGCCCTTCTTGCCATGTGACTATGGTCCCTGGGATGTATTGCCCTTAAAGACATGATTTGGGCATAATGGATTTGTGTTGTGCTGCTGCTGGCCCTTTAAGAACCATCTGGGGACATACTGTGGAGTTACTGGGTGGCCACCATTTCCTGTATCAGAAGCACATGGTGAGAACAATGGATGGCGCCATTTTAACTCACAGACACTGTTTGGACTTTTCAACACGGTGCCATCTTGCCAGTATTTGGTGCACAGAGACATCGTATGTGGTTTTGGACTATACAGCAGGGGACACATTATACAGTGATTGTTTTATTTAGCTCTGTATATGTTCCGTAGAATCTGCATTAAACTGTATTTTCCAAAGTACTGAACGGATCTGGGTGAATTTTGGATATGTGATTCACCCAGATCCCCCGGTTCCAAGGATATACTTTTTATGGGGTTATTGCATGTTTTGGGGTCCCTGTGTGTTTTATGAAACTGTATTATTTCTGGCCAGCAGATAATTGAGTTTTGTGTATTGTAGAAACTCAATTATCTAGCCTGGCCCAGAGGAGGAGTTTTGTGTTGCATAAATTGTGAGTTCTGTGTGCCAGTAAATCAGTCTTGTTCCAGCATTAAGCCTTGGCTCATGTTTGGGGGAAGGGATACCTACACTCTGGGGATTGCTATAATCACTTACTCCTCAGAGGAAGCTCTTGCAATAGCTTGATTTGTTCCTGTTCCTGCTCTCTGGGGAAAGAGAGGTTCACCCACTGGAAGCTGGATCCTGGCCTTGGGTCCAGGGTGGGTGGAGACAGCAGAGAACCCGGCGCAGTTGCATGGCTGGAAGTGGGGTCTGCAGTGCTGATGGTGTCGGTTGGAGTGCTTGGAGTCCTCAGCGAGCACTAGGAGCATCGATTGGCGGAGGTACTCAGTCGGAGTGCCAGCGTTCCATCACATTTGGTGGCACCGGTGGGATGGCGTCCTAGTGCCAGGATCAGCAGCTCAGAGACACCGGTAACGTGTGGAGTTACGGATTTATAATTGAGGGCAACGCTAGCCTCTGCGCAGCGTCCCTACCTACAGCAACATGGAGCTAGCAAGACCCTGGACAGCAGCCAGTGAATTGCAAATCCGCCTGTCACAGTGCTAGGAGGGTGCTGATTTCATGAAGGAAGTAAAGGCGCGGCTGGTCTGGTTTGGCCCAAACCCTTCAGATGAGGTGGTCCATCAAGTGATGCGCATGTTGAGTGCTGAGAACCAAGACGCACGGAACTTCGAGTACCAACTGTGGAGTTTGGGGGTATTGACACCCCGTCTCCAGCGACAGAGTGAGTTACAGGGAGAGGAGAGCAGCGACCTCCCATCCCAGCGGCAGTGCACCGTTCAGAGGGAAGAGACAACCGGTCTCTCTCCCCAGCGGCGGCCTGAGTTCCAGGAGGAGGTGATGGTAGATCCCTCCCCCGTACAGCAACCAGCGTCCTGGGGAGGGGAGGCAACCGGCCTCCCTCTCCAACAGCAGCCAGAGGTGGGCGACCTCATAGACTTGTCCTGGGGACACACAGAGATGGCAAGCGGAGATGGGACCGAAGTCTCTCTGCCGGCCCTACAGGGATGCTGGGCAGTCAGCCCAGGTCCCCAGCGGCAGCATAATATACAGGGAGAGGAGACAACTGTCTCTCTCCTCAGCGGCGGCCTGAGTTCCAGGAGGAGGTGATGGTCGATCCCTCCACCTTACAGCAACCAGCATCCTGGGGAGTGGGGGCAACCAGCCTCCCCCTCCAACAGCAGCCAGAGATACCGGGAGAGGGGGAAGACAAACCTACCCACACTGGCGCAGATGGGACCGCGGTCTCTGTGCCAGTCCTACAGGGAGGCTGGACGGGCGGTCCAGATCCCCAACCAGCTCCGCAAGGATGCCAGGAGGAGGAGGTAAGTGAAACTTCCCCTCCCCAGCTACATCCCAACCGGGTCCTGGGGGCAGTGGATGAGCCTGCGATACCCACTGACC